>VZTJ01002435.1:2750322-2966256 GCA_013397795.1 Orthonyx spaldingii
CGGGCCCCATGCACCCCAGGTGAGCGCCCCGGGGCACCGGGCGAGGCGGGCGGGACGGCGGCGGGCACTCGGGCCGAGGGGCGAGCAGGGGAGGGGATCCCTCAAGCGTTCGGCGCCTCCCGCAGGCCCCGAGGCTCGGCCCCGGGGCGAGGGTGGTGGTTCTCTCCCTCGGGCGTCGCCATCCTCAGCAGCCGCTTGGGCCGGGCGGGATGTGCCCTGCCCCGCCGGGCAGCCGGAGCCCTCGGGCCCGTCGCTGGCGGCAGGTGGGGCGGCCGGCGGGGCTGGGAGGGTGCGGGGCGCGGAAGGTGGGCAGAGCCGAGGTGCAAGTCGGCGGCTCCGTGTGTGCGGCTCAGCCCTCCGGGCGGCAGGTGGTCTGCGAGGAGCTGAGAGTGGATGTTCCTTATAGGCCCCTTCCAAGCGGAGATCTTGTGCTGTTAGCTCGCGTGAGTTCGGTGGATTCGGCTGTTTCTCCTGGATGAGCGGTGCCTTTCCGCACCGGAGTGGCAGCCTAAGCTCCAGCTCTCCATCAGCACTGCAGCACTTGGGCCTGCTGCTCGCAAAGGCCATGTGGGAGGCCCGGGTCAGCCTGGAGGATGCTGCGTGTGTGGCTGCTGTGGGGGCAGCTGGTCTGGCTGGCCCTAAGAACTGCTGGATAGACCTGTCATGTGGGAAGGAGGGCCAGGGTGGGCATCGCGTAGGTCAGGCAGGGCTTGCAAAGTTGTGACACGTGTGGGTAGACCGTGTCTCCTTGGTGTCTCCATCCCCGTGGACTGTTTTGGTCTGCAAGTCCAGCTTGAGATCCCAAAGGACATATGTGCTCCAAGCTGACGTGGTTTCTACCAAGGCTGAGGTTTTAGGGTGTTGGGCAGTTCCTGCAGCTACTCATGTGGTTTCTGCCCACTTGAACAGTGCGGTTGATCGCTCTGAAATAACTTGTCATCCATGGTGCCAGTCTTTAATGTGGTGGGAGCATGTAGGAGCAGACTGAGGCAGTCTGTTAAAACTGTACTGTGGTGTTCTGCAGTGGTAGCTCTTGTCACTGTTGGCCTGGTTTGAACTAATGGTGAACTAGAGGTTTTGTGTCCATTACTGGTTTGAAGTGGTCTTTCCCCCAGAGTGTGCGTTTTAAATGTGGATGTGGTGTCCAGAAGTCATGAAATATAAACCAAGTGCTGTTGTTTGAGTATTTGTGACATTCAGCTTGTAAATGGATCTGTGTTCACAATAGTTTAATCACAATGGCTTTCACTGCTGGGAGTAAGACTTTGTTTTCTGATTTGTCTTTCTGAACTGTTTTTTAATCCTGATTATTGCTATCTAATATGATCACTGTGTATTGATCATGATGTGATGACAGTGTGAGTGGCTGATGTGTTTTATGTGTAGCTTTTTAAGGCAGAGTTTTTATATGCCAGTATCAGATTTCAAGTTGTTTGCTCCACCCTTCCTCACCACGGGACAATCAGTAATCAGGAATGCTTTTGCATCTGTTTCTTTTTCCTGCTCCCCTCTCTGTTCCCTGCCTCCAGAATGAATGAAATGAACTTGAGTCCTGTAGGGATGGACCAGCTGACCTCCTCCTCTGTGAGCAATGCCCTGCCGGTCTCGGGAGGTCACTTGGGCTTGGCAGCATCACCCACTCACAACGCCATACCTGCACCAGGTAATTGGAGAGGGTGCCACACAGGGTATTACAGCTCCTGCTCTGTGTTCTGCTGTCACAGCAGCAGCAGTGCTTGCTCTGATAGCAATCATATCTTGGGTATGAAATGATGAAGAGTTGGGCAACGGGGAACCACAAATTGTTGGTTACGTGGGCAAAGCAGAAGGCACCAGTGCTTGTCAGGCTTATGCCGTAGTGGGAGCCTCGTTTTGTTTTAATGGAGTGATTTGCACTGTAGGTGAGTACTATCAGAATCCTTTGAAATTGGAACTGTAGTTGAAAATCTGTCTCCATCAATGTCTAATTTCTCTCAGGTAAAAATAATAATTTTTCACCTGTAAAACAAAGCTGTTTTCATAGCTCTTCTTTCCAGGAGGCTGCACAGACAGAAGTCCATTACAATTGTCAAGTAGAAGCAAACTCCAGAAAATGTATCCAAAAAAGATATAGCCATATTCAAGCATGCCTCTCAGTGCTGTGATAACTCATCCTTTCTTTGATGCCTGGCACCTTACTTGGACAGTACCATGCTGTATTTCCTTAGGGCAAGAGCTCCTGGGGAATTAGTAATCTCTTTGTTAGCTCATGTGTTCATAAACTCAGGTGGTTCCGTTGAATTTAAATGGGCATTTTCTCTTGCAGGCTTACCTGTTGCAATTCCAAACCTGGGCCCCTCCTTGAGTTCCTTGCCCTCCGCTCTGTCTCTGATGCTCCCAATGGGTATTGGGGATCGAGGAGTGATGTGTGGTCTACCAGAGAGAAACTACACCCTACCTCCACCACCATACCCTCACCTGGAGAGCAGCTACTTCAGACACATTCTACCTGGTAAGTGCTCTGGTGCCAATGGATGGCAACAGAAAGAGAAACTGTTTTAAGAGCTGTCTGTTTCTGTCCTGTAGTAGGCATGACTGACAGTTTTGCAGAGCTGCTGTTTCCCTGAATTTTTCTGGAGACTATTGTGTCATTTACACACCTTTATTTTCAGGTATCTGCTTCTATATTTGTGTATGAAAAGAATTGCAGGGCATTTTCTATTTAAACCTAACCTTTGATTGTTCCTCCTGGTTTGATTTTAGGATTCACAGAAAACAAAGCATGCTTGGTTTCTGTCGCCAGTGGCTTGAAAGTTGCTTCTATTTTTCTTATCCTGTAGTCTGAAGCAATTTAATATGTACATAATGGGAGGTCACAGTAGTTCAAAGGTCAAAGAGGGCAAGACATCAGCTGTGGCATTGGGGACTTTCCCACCCATCTAACCCATGGCACATTTTTTCTTCATTTTTGTTCAAGGCTGATTTCCAAAGGCCTGACACGCTGCCTTCTATCTTGATTCCTTTCTTGCACGTGCTTTGGAGTATAAATGTAGAATTTTACATGTTACTATATGAAAACACAGAAATTGGAGCTTTAAATACAGTCCTGTTTTTGTTTGGTAGTTAAGATGGACAGGGTGGAAGGGGTGCTTAGACTTCTTCAGGGTGACTCAGTGAGTGTTGTGGGTTCAGCCTGGGTTAGGAATAAACTGTAGCAGCCCAGGTCCAGTGCAGCTGCTTGTTGGCTGATGGCTGAACTTTCCAGCTGCTTAGGAGTAACCTTTCCTACTGCATTGCATGCCTGCCTGTTCAGTGGCCAAAGACTAGATAGGGAGACTGTGCACTAGGACCAAAGGTATTTGCCATTCTTCTGAGCTGGAATACTCTTCCTGTGATGTTTAGTCTGATGTTTCATAGAGTTCTGCTGTCAGTCATCTTGCTGCCTTCAAGAATCCTCCATGTTCAAGCCACAAGGCAGCATTGCATGCAGAAAGATTTGATGCAGCTGATTAAATTAAACTGTTAATTTCTTGGCTTGTTGTGCTGCAGAAAGAGTATCTGTGCTTGCATCCTTGTAATAACAAACATATTTGAATGGAAAGCTGTCACAGAACAAGCAGCTCATAGGGTTGAAGACTAAAAAGAAATATGCTGACTCAGATCTTGCAGAATCTGCAAAATCTGCCTCTGTCTGCTGGAAATAATGTTTACTTGAATGCTGTTGTATGTAATCCAAAGACATTTTTTTGTTTGTTTTTAGTATGTAAATACAGTTTCGTGTTTCTTCATATCCTAAGTTCCAAGGTTGTTTGATGTTGAGAAGCTTCCCAGAACTATCAGAAAAGATGTTGGGGGTTTCTGCTTTATATTCAACCAAACTATTGTTTTAGGAGAAACAACATGCTTTCATGTAAGGAAAGAGAGCAGATGACTCATGAAATCTGTGAGAGAATTTGTCTTTGTCCTTCAGAATTGCAGTTGATGACCTCCGAGATGGACAGTTCTGCCACTTAGTCTTAGAGGAAGGAAGTAGTCATTGTTAAAACTGAAATACCTAAGCAAAAATTATTTGTCCTGGAGAATTGTTTCTGCTTCTAGCAAAGATGAACCAGGAATTACCAAATTATAGATTTCGCTAGCAGTCCTTCATCCTTTGTGAGCTATTTCTTGGGAATGAAAAATTAAGCCTAAAATGTGAAGAACTTCTTTCTCGTTCGGTCTTTGTACTGAGCAGCCTAGGTGGAATTCTGCCAGAAACTTGGCTGTTCGGAGTTTGAAAAATAACTAGAGACTTGCTCTGTTGGGGGAAACTCTAAATTGGTTGTCAAGTGGTACTTTGACAAGAGTATTGGGCTGGCATATGTTTGTGAGCCATGTGTTAGAATTAGTGGATTTTAATTGGAAATAATGTAGAGAACATGTCTTCAGGGATCAGGGTCTCAGTGTACAATGCTGCGACTGATTTTTATTCAGCATTTAAAAACCAATGTAATCTCACTCCCTTCTTTTTCTCCCTCTATTCCTATCAGGTATCTTATCTTACTTGGCTGACAGACCACCACCTCAATATATCCATCCCAACACTATAAATGTCGACAGCAATCCAGCATTGTCGGTATCCAACAATCCCTCAGCCCTGGATCCCTACCAGCCCACCGGGACCGTGGGACTGGAACCAGGGATTGTCTCCATGGACTCCCGCACGGTGAGCACACACGGTCCCCAAAATCTGCATCCGAGTGACAGCCACGAGGTAGCCCTGGATACTACAATCACCATGGAGAGCGTTTCGAGGGTGACCAGCCCCATCTCCACGGATGGGATGGCCGAAGAGCTGACAATGGATGATGTAGCCGGGGATCACGCGCAGATCCCGAACGGCTCCCGCAGCCACGAGCCTTTGGCCGTAGACACGGTGGGGAGTAACCTGGCATCGGACGCGGTGGGACACGGCGGTGTCATCCCCATTCACGGCAGCACTTTGGAACTCCCTGTGGTCATGGAGCCCGAGCACATGGGCGGGCGGGTGGCGGGGATGTCGGACAGCACACTAACTGACCCCATTCATACTGTGGCCATGAGCACCAGCTCCGTGAGTGTGGCGCTCCCTACCTCACACAACCTCGCTTCCCTGGACTCCGTAGCCTTGCACGAAGTGGGCCTCAGCCTGGAGCCTGTGGCCGTGTCTTCCATCAGTCAGGAAGTAGCCATGGGGCCGACACACGTCGATGTGACTGCAGACAATCTTGCCTTTGTACCGTCGTCTCTGCAAATGGAAGACTCCAATTCCAACAAGGAGAACATGGCAACCTTGTTTACCATATGTGAGTGGACATTTCCTGCTTTTTTGGGGTAGGGTTTGTCATGTAGCTGTTGGCCAGTGTGGCAGGACTCAGGTTGCTAGTCTGACAGATTTATGGTGAAAAAATCAGTTATTTAACAATTCCAGAAGTTGAAACATCTGCAGTGCCAGATTAACTGTGCTGAAATGACAGTAGTTGGAAGTAGTAGAAGACGTAAGTAGGATGTTTTAGCATAATCCTCTTTGTATCCATTTCCCATATTGCCATGAGGTTGGAAGCTGAATCTTGATGAAGCTCTTGATTTGGTGGATATGCTTGATATCCTTTGCAATGAGACTTCCATTCTTTAAAGCCACATCACAAGTGACTCTTCTTGCTCCATTAAAAATACACTACAAACACCACCACAAGCCATACTTTTCATTAAATGGGTATAATTGTTGAGTGTGACATTATGTGATTTTGCAAAATTTGTATTAAACTGTGAACAATCATGAAAATGTTGTTCTCAACAGGAAAAAA
The DNA here is from genome assembly GCA_013397795.1 of Orthonyx spaldingii. Taxonomy (NCBI): domain Eukaryota; kingdom Metazoa; phylum Chordata; class Aves; order Passeriformes; family Orthonychidae; genus Orthonyx; species Orthonyx spaldingii. The sequence goes on from VZTJ01002435.1 coordinate 2,756,127, forward strand.
AGAGCAGAGAGGGAAGGAACTTAATAACATTTCTAATTATTCTCGTCAAAGGACTTTAGTCCAGAGGTTAGTGAATCTCCTAGGAAGAGAGGAGCACTGAGTATTGTACTGTCAATCCTGTTATCATTCAAGAAGTGGTGTTTGAGAACTGAGAAGTTCTCATTTGCTGGGAGAGAGATTTGAACTTTCACCTGCAGGATGTCTGGCTTCCTGCCACTGAAGCATAAGGTCAGCTTTTATATTCATTTTTATTAGCTGTGGTAGCATTGCTGAGTGCTTCTCTTCATCCAGGCCCTATAACTGCCAGAACCTAATGGCTTGCTTTGCCTGCAGAACATATTTTAAGAAATTGAAAGATACAGTGCCTTGGTTAGCAAGGGGAGAGGTGCAGTTTAGTATAAAGTATCTAGTCAGTCAGACATGGGGATTAATTTATTAAGATTTCATTCTGTGGAATAAAATACAACTTGAAATCAGGTGGGCATAGAACTATGATGGATTTAAACTCCTAGAGGAAGAGTTTTACAGTCGATGCACTCAGAGGTTCCTACAAGCATCTGTTGCATATTGAACAAATAATGATTCAAATACTGTGATATCCAGCATGCTTGTGGTGAAATCACTTTTTTATTCTCCTAAAAGTGAGATTTGATGGGCCAGCCTTTTGTTGTTAAACTTAACATAGTCCTAAGCCGTTTTCCAGATGATGCTCCCCTTTGGTAGGATATTAAAATGGCTGCTGCATGCCTTGTGCTTGCATGTGATTCGCAAAACAGATTCTTGGCTTGGGGAGGTTTAAATTTTAACTTTTTGTTGTTGTTTTTAAACTTCACCTGAATAAACAGGAATTTGTGTCCAGACAGGTAACAACAAGAACAAAGAGTTGTTTTAGAGCCCCTTAGTGGTTTTTCCTCACTGAGATGGCAGGAGTCAGGGCCTTTTTTACAAAACGTTTTACTGTTCCTAAGCAGGAAATAAAAAATGTGCCTTTGCTACAGTCCTGAATGTTTGCGAAACTTTTAAGAAGCCTTTTTTTTTTTTTTGTCATCTTTGTTGATAGTTCTGGGTATTCAAATCAGAGAAGTAATTATTGATTTTTTTTTTAATTATTTGGCAAGGACAGGAATGGAAAGTGTATTTCACTTTCTGTGGAATGTGAGATTTTTTTTTTCAACTTCTTAAAAATGTTTGAATCGCTGAACCTTTCCAAGTGGAAGTGTCCCATGCCTAAAAGTTTTCTTCCTCTGCTTCTCCTTGGAGCTGGTCCACAGACCCCTAGTGGCTGTGGGCTAGGCAGTGCTTAAAAGCAGCTGTTCCACATGGTGATTCTCATTACTCAGGTCTGGCTGTTGTTGCTTTACTCCAATATGTCACCTGTGCACATGAAACTGCTTACATAGGCTCTACCTAATAATTTTTGGAGTACCTTCCTATCTGTTCATGTATAGCTGCTCAAACTGTACTTTATAAGAGGTCAGATTCTGGTACCCTGGTGTAGGATGGAAGTATCTGGAAAATATCTTTAAGCATGTAAGGATGGAGCTGCTGTTCAGGCCTTCTGAAGGCTACTTCTGTGATAGGTCTTTTATACTGGAGTTGGGTCATCAAGAAGCTAAAGAAGGTCTTTGTGGAGATCCTGATTAATTACCTGAACATCTTTCTTCTTCAGAAGAATAATGGTTTATCAGGAGAGTTGTTGCTCAGTAGGTGTTGGTTGCTTCATCTGTAGGGAATTAAAATGACATCGTTTTTCTAGATGAAATTGTAATGCTGTAGAGAGCATTTTATGCTGTACTTTCCCCTGATTTATTAGACTGAAGACTTTCACTGGTTTCTTTTTTAACAGTACTTCTGCTGAATGACAGATCGGGAAAGCCATGCTACTGATTCCCCTTGGGCTTTTGTTTTTGTTGCATTTGGTGGCATACTCACACTGCATGAGTTTACTGCAGTGAGACCTTCAAAAGCATTAGTGAGGTCAGGTTTTCGCTGCTGTGATTTACACATTGTCTGAATTTGAATTGAAATGGAGGTAAGGGAATTCGTGGTCCAAATTTGAAAAATTTTAGCAAGATTTTTAATGGACTTAATGGTCCATTTGCATGGATGTCCTTGAGGTTCTACATGCAAGAAATGTTTCTGGTTAACTCCAAAAATGTAACCAGTCAGTTAGAAGGTGTTTGGTTTTGTTTGTCTTAGATTTTTCTGCCAGTAGAGTTCATTTCACTTGTGATCAGAGTGAGAATGGCTCTTCATCACCAGCTTTACCACCAGCACTGGGGAGTCTTATCATCCATTTTGCAGTAGCTTAGATGAAGAGTGGACTCTGTCCCATTGCTCGATTCCCCTGTAGGGATAGTCTGGAGTCTAGGTCATTAATTTACCATCAGGAATGTAGGTGGAGATCTGAATTGGATAGAAACAGTGCCAGTATAGCAGTGCCCACCTGGTGGTAACAACATGGCCCATATTCTTGTGAGTAAAAGCTCCTAAGTGGACAATGGGAACCTGATAGAAGCAGCCTTTGGCAGGAGCTGGGCTGAAGCGCATTGGTAGGGAGCTGATTGCTCTGCAGGAACTGTTGTATCTCTTTAATCCCCGCTGTCCCCTCCTGTCCCTGCAGGGTGCACGCTGTGTGACAAGGCGTATCCATCAGACTGCCCGGATCACGGGCCCGTCACCTTTGTCCCCGACAGCCCAATCGAGAGCCGGGCCAGGCTGTCCCTCCCGAAGCAGCTGCTCCTCCGGCAGTCCATCATGGGAGCTGAGGCGGGTAAGGATCATGTTGCTGTGCACTCCCTGCAGCAGTGCAGAATACACTCCCTGCCTGAAATCCAAAACTACAGGGAGATTAATGTGGGAAAGAAACACCGCAACAGAGAGATGCTTCCCTCTTCTGTAATCACCCTGACTTATATTATCCAAGAGCTCCTTGTGGTCTGGTTGCTGCTTAGACTTCAACTATACTGTAGGGCTGCTGCAACAGAGGGTGGCGCTTCATAAAGTCAAAACAAGCAAGGTATGGTTTTTATTTTTGTTGTGCTAAACAGTCCAGGCACAGCTTTGATAAGAAAATGTTGCAGCAATTGCAGTTTGGGGGAAGGTATTAATTTGAAGTAATAGAGGAGATTTCTGTCTGCTCATTCATCAGTTTGGTTTGCTGCTTTCTGGGTGCTCTCATTGGAGTATTGATCACGAGTGCCTCTGTTTTTTTTCCCCCTTCATTTACATTTGGCATGTAGCCTGTGACGTTGTCATTGGATGTGGACCTTGTTACTGTATTTCACGTCACTGTCACCTGGAAATCGAAGAGTACAGTGCAATACCCTAAGGATCTGAAGGCTAGAGAAGAATGTGATTATTGGCTTGCTTAGTGATGCTGCTTGTTGAGAGTAGATTACATCTGTTCTTTTCAAGCTGCACTAGTTTCCAGTTTATTCTTAAGAGCTATTCAGTGTATTCATGTAGATCTATATATATATAAATGTTTAATAATAAATAATATACACGCAGGAATCCCTCTGCCCATGACAGAAATACAGCTGCCTCTGGGGAGAAATGCAGAAGCTGCTTAACAATGCCCAGCAACAATTCTGGAAATTCCTGGGGATTAGGTAGGCAAAATGTAGTTACTGAAACTAGTATTTTCTGCTTCTGCAGAAAGTGCCATGAGAACTTTAATTGGTACAAGTGGCTAGGATATTAGTTTTATAGCTTACTGAAAAGTGAGTTACTTGCTTTTGACCAAACAAATACTTGTAATTACACCAAAGCGGCTCCCTATAGTGTCATGTGGTGGTGGTGGTTCTTGTCTCTGCCATAGGTGTGCTTCACATGTGAAGTAGAAGCTTTTATGACCTTATGCATAGATATTACCTCTGGAGTATTATCTCATAAGCCTCCCACTTCTTTATTGTGCATGACTAGTTGTTAAAGTAATTGATGTCTTCAGATTTTGGTCTTCTAATGATAGGTGTGTGGACACGAGAAACCATTCCTGTGAGGACTTGCTTTGGACCTTTGATTGGGCAGCAGAGCCATTCCCTGGAGGTGGCTGACTGGACAGACAAAGCAGCCAGTCACATCTGGAAGGTCAGTGCTGTTACAGCTCACAGAGTCTGCCACCATGCTTTTATCTGGTGAAAGCTGCCACATGACAGCAACTTTAACAATATCATCCTTGCCAAAAGTCAAAAGTAATGCAGTTTAATTGTTTAATGCTTAGTATCAGCACAGCAGAGCTGTATACCTTGCAGTAGGCTGGTAGTCAGTCCTGAAGTACAAAAAGCTTCTTTAATGCCTTGTCTTTTAACGGCCTATATGTCGTTTCAGTATTTGTGTAGAATTGCAGCAGAAATTGTATATGAATTACTAGGCAGCAGTTGCTTGTTTTGCATCTCTGTTCATTGAAAGCTCTCCCAGGTGATGGATGATTTGTTTTAGGAAAGCTGATTTAAAGCTTTCTTTTCCCCATCATTTCGTTTTCAGAAAGTAAACCTGATCTATATAAATAAAACATGTACTGTTTGCCCAGATATTGTTAGTCACAAGACTTGGTTTGTAAGAAAAGCAGTCAAATGCATTTCTACTGGGAGCTAAAGGTGAGAAAGTTTTCTGGTCCTCCTGGGGAGCAGAGGTCAACGTTCCTGTGTGAAAAGCAAAGTAAGGAGTGGAACAGGGCTGTGGTGTTGGCAATGGGAATGGAGACTTCCTAGCTTGTTTATAGGTAAACACATCCTCTCTTAAAGAAAGAGGCTGGCTTTCACTGCATTTCTTGCTGTGTTTTGTCCTAAGATTGCATTTGTTTTTCCTGGTAGATCTATCACAATGGTGTCCTGGAGTTCTGCGTCATCACAACGGATGAAAATGAATGTAACTGGATGATGTTCGTGCGCAAAGCCAGGTGAGAGCCTCCTGTGCTGTGCTAAGCAGCTTTGAGTCACAGCTGCAGGCTCGTGGGAAGCTGTACTGGAGAATGTGCACTGCTGCACTGCCTGCCCACATGGGGAATGAGCTCAGACCAAGGGACCTGCAGCAGTTACCTGGTGGGGAGAATGAAACACAACACTCAGTGGAGAATGTTACAGGAGAACCAGTACGCACACTGTCATAAAACTGCCCACATACTGGTTTCCTTTGTTCTAAAGCTTTAAACCAGGCTTTTTATATAGTAACTTACTGTGTATTAGGTTGTTACTGCTTTTCCTCTGCCCCATTCCTTTTAGTTGTATCTGTGAAGTTGACCTTGATTGTCCTTTTGATTTTAATACTTTATTAACAAAGTGTTGCTGAGTTATTTTGGCCAAGTTCCAAGCCCTTACAGCTTGTGAGACCTGTCCTTTATTGCCTTTCTGGAGTCTGTGATCAAAACTATCCAGGCTGGCCTAAGTATTGCTCCATTCATGGTCCACTGAGAAGGCTGAACCTTTCCTATTTCTCTGTGACACAAAGCAGGTTTCTCCTGCAGTTCATTTCATTGTTCTCATATGCAGGAGTCAAGAAGTTTAATGCTTAATCTCCCACTGCAGAGAGAGTGGAGCAGAGCTTTTGATGGTTTCAGATACTGAGAACAAACATATGCGAGACACTGCTTCAAATGATGAATGACCACATCTTGGAAATGTTCAAGAGGACTTTTTAAAGATAATTTTGCTTTAAGACATTACTGGTATTTTTGTCATCATGCATTCTCTATTTCTTAAGGGATGTATCTATGTATATGAATCTATGTATATGAAAAATGTATAGATTTTTGTAGTTTCTTAGGAAATCATAAACTCACTTCTCTCAGCCCACTCCAATGTCTGTTAATCATTTTCTCAGAAGTGGTGTGAGAAGTGCATCATTTGGTGGAGCAGATTGGCTCGCAAGGTCTAGTTTTTCTTTCTTTTAATAAAGAAGGACAGAAATGACAGACATGAAAGTTTTTATAATAGGCTGACAAGCACTGAGGTTCTCTTTACCTTTTTATAGAAATTCACTTTTCTTTTTCCTTTTCCCGTTTTTCCTTTTTTCTCTTTTTCTTTTTTCTTTTCCCCTTTTTCGTTTTTTCTTTTTCTCTTTTCTCTTTTTATTTTTTTTCTCTCAAAAAGTCATTACTTGTGGAGGGCTTTTATTCCTAACTCTTATTGTTGCTGTAGGAACCGGGAAGAGCAGAACCTGGTAGCTTATCCTCATGATGGAAAAATTTACTTCTGCACCTCTCGGGACATCCCCCCTGAACACGAGCTTCTCTTCTATTACAGTAGGGACTATGCACGACAGCTTGGTAAGTAAGAGCTCATTTTTGTTGGCTTTGTAGGGAATACTCAGCTTGAATTCCCTTCCAGTGCCATCTCTGGGCTCTGTGACTTGGGAGTGCATTCTGTTCCTTCTCAGTTCCTGCTGGTGCATGTCATAGTTTCCTTTTACATTTCGTGACTACAGAGTACTATCATTTAAAAGAAACATTTCCCTATTTAATTCCACTGATCAGGAGTTAAAGATCACCGTTTTGAAGAAAAAGTGGGAGTTTTGGAGCTGAAGATGTTCCTATCCTCCCCCACCTTGGCTTGTGATAATTTAGATTTGGTGGAGCTGTGCTCAAAACTTCCAAAGTTTGGCCCCTCAAAACATTTCAAATGACCTATCTGAAACAGCTGGAAAGCAACACCAGAGCTGAAAAGAACAAAGGTGAAAATCTCTGCACCTGGCTTTGCCACCACAGACAAAATGCTAATGTGGACCTTTTTCATGCTCTGTTAGGCCTTGCTGTGCCTCATTACAAGTGATGCTTTTGTGCCCAAAGGTGTCCCTGAACATCCAGACGTGCACATCTGCCACTGCGGGAAGGAATGCGCTTCCTATGCCGACTTCAAGGCCCATTTGAGCAGCCATATTCACAACCACCTCCCCAGCCAGGGGCACAGCAGCAACCACGGACCAGGCCACGGCAAGGAGAGGAAGTGGAAGTGCTCCATGTGCCCCCAGGCTTTCATCTCCCCTTCCAAGTTGCACGTGCACTTCATGGGGCACATGGGCATGAAGCCGCACAAGTGCGATTTCTGTAGCAAAGCTTTCAGCGATCCGAGCAACTTACGGACACACCTCAAGATCCACACAGGTGAGGGCTGAGGGCTTCACACAGATGCCTGTGCAAGGACAGGGCAGAGGGTGAAGGTGAACTTACAGGCCAGGAATAGACAGTGTGGATATTTTAGCCTCTTTTTTTTCCACTGTTCCCTATTGGGAATCACAAAATGCAAATTACAAAGCAGGAAAAGGAATACAACTGGGAATTCAGTGCTCCCAAGTCAAGCATGGAAAGCTATAGGCTCAGTAGTGAGTTTTAATGGACTGATCAAGTACAAATGTGTACACAACCACAGAATACTCAGTGGGGTGGGATTCAAGTGGTATTCAAACTTAGTCTGAACTCAGTAGCATGCTGCGGTTTTGAACTATTTCTGGCAAAGAATAACAGAAGTACTGATAAGTGGAAAAACGGGATAAAACATAGAAGTTATAAAAGGGCCAGTGAGGTTTGTACCTGTGTGTTTGTTAGATAAGAGAACTTGTTTTTGTAGACAAAGGCAATGCAGTGCATCAGATGTAGTTGGGCTCCAGTAAGGCATCAGATACAATTCCAGTGGGAAATCAGTGGAGATAGGGATGTACTAATGTACAGTAACTAGATGGTTACCATGGTTACTATTACAAAGGAAGTTTTTACTGAAGAATTCATCTTGGATAAGACTAGTGTTTGCCTGAATCTCCTGGTGGAAGAATGTACAGACCTGCTGGGGGTGTTTTGATGTCCAGAAGAGGGAGGCACAGTTGGTGTGGACAAGAAGCAGAAAGCCTGCCTCACAGGAAAGGCTGGCTGGCCACCAGCACTGGAGAAACAAGAATCAGTGGTGTTTAGAAGGACAAAGTGCAGAAAGGTGCATCACACTAGGGCATCAGTGGTTTGAAACAGTATCATGACCTTGGTTTTTTGGCTTGGGGGCATGGAGAAGGGGATGAAATGCTTTGGGAATGATGAAGTCAGCTGCCTGTATTTTTGAATAGCTAAATATAGATTGGAACTAAGTAGGCTTTTATGCTGAGTCTGAAGGAACTGCAGGAGAAAACAGGTCCTGTTCACAAAGAATCTGCCTTTCCTCAGGGTAAAATGTAATTTTTCATCAGTGGTCAGGATTGCTTACTGCATTTCTTGGGGCACTGATTGCCAGTCTGTGGGTGTCCATGTGTACCCCTAGGCCAGAAGAATTACCGCTGCACCCTCTGTGACAAATCCTTCACGCAGAAGGCTCACCTGGAGTCGCACATGGTCATCCACACCGGGGAGAAGAACCTCAAGTGCGATTACTGCGAGAAGCTCTTCATGCGGAGGCAGGACCTCAAGCAGCACGTCCTCACCCACACACAGTAAGTGACTTCACAGGAGCTGTTGAACTGGCCAGTGCAAGAAATAACGAAGCTGAACAGCCCGAGATAGAATCTCCAGTTTGCCAGTAGTTTGGCCTAGGGGAGCATAGATGAGTTCATCCTCTGAAATGACAGAGAAGTCAGTCTGGACAAAGTCCTCGTTTTACTGGCTGCACTTGTGGAGTTGTAGTGTTTGCAATATTTCAGTGACACAGTGAATTCCAAGCCTGCCTTTTGTGCTGTGAAATTGCAGTCTGGAGTGCTCATTTTGAAGAGAAAGGGAGTTGTTTGATTTACGTTTCATTCTTTGGTGAGAACTGTTTCCATGTCCCGATGTGACCACAAAAGACAAAAACTTCTCAGTGCTATTGTCCCCGAGTACCTCATTACTGAACTCCACCTATTTGCTCTTGGGGTGTGGTGCAGCCATTCCCAGCCTTTTCCTCCCCGCAGGTCTCACTCAAGCACTTGCTCTTCTGCTCCTCCTGGAGGCAGATCCCTACCCACAGCCCTCTGGCAGGCCTCTTGCTCTGAGAATCTCTCCATCCTGTACATTTACTCCCAATCCAAGATCCTCCCTTCAAAGCCTCTTGCCCAAAGCTAGTCCCTTTGCTTGTTTCATTTTCAGCATCTGGTTTTTATACTCACTTGGAATCCACTGCTGCTTCTGACAGTGTAGTGCAGCCAGCATGAGTGAGACAGACAGACAGACACAGAGTCGCTTTGCTGCTTGTTCCTACAGCCTGAACCAGGAGCACTGCTGCTGGGAGGTATTTTGCAGTGTCATTACAGAATTTGTTGTAGTCTGGTAAGCTCCTCTGCTTAGCATTTATGGATTGAGGGTTGTTAACATGCAGCAGCCTTGTTTCCTTATTTGTTCTTCCCTGCTCCCTCCCTGCCCCCCTTTATACATGGTGGAAAGGAAACTGACTTTTTCATCAAGGGCAATATCTCTGTCCTTGCTAAAACACGGACCTTAATCAGCATTTCAATACCAGCTGCCTTGTGGCAGGAGCAAACTCACCTCTTTGTGTCTTGCAGAGAAAGGCAGATCAAGTGCCCCAAGTGTGACAAGCTGTTTCTGAGGACAAACCACCTGAAGAAGCACCTCAATTCACATGAAGGAAAGAGGGACTATGTCTGTGAAAAATGCTCCAAGGCTTATCTAACCAAATATCACCTCACTCGACACTTAAAAATATGTAAAGGCCCCACATCCAGTCTGTCAGCCCCAGAGGAGGAAGAGGAGGAGGATTCAGAGGAGGAATTAATAGACTCTATGAGGACTGAAGACTGTAGGATTAACAATGGAGTCTATTCAGCAGGTGATGCTCTCGCTGGACACAAATGAAGAAGAGAGGGAAACTTTCTTGGATATTTAACTAGGGAAGGAAAAAACCCTCTTCCTTGTTTCCCCAGTCACCAGTGTATGTCGGGGAGGAGTCTTCCTTTTGTTTTGGTCTCCACACTACCACCACTTCGTATAATCTGTAGCCAGAACACTGAACGAGACAGGATTGTGCACGTACGAGTGAGGAGTTGCTAAGAAGGAAATGCGAGGCGGGATTTTTTCACACACGCTGTGCATATGTCTTTTCCAAATCACTCAGATTAATCCATCCAGTGCTGGGACACGTCACACACCTTGCATAGCCCTTCGAGCGAAGAGCCACAAACCAGAAGTGCAGCTGAGGGATTGCAGTGACCTGTAAGCCAACTGTCCTTAACTGCCCAAGCCATGACATGAAGAGAAACAAACAAAAAATGGTGGTGGCTGTTCATGTGTTTTAAAATTTTTTAACTGAAGGATGTGGTTTGACACAAAGCAAAGACTTATCAATGCTCAGGTTTCCTTCTCAAAACAAAACCTTTTGGTTAAAAAAAAAAAGGCCAGTGAAATCAGCACTTGCAAACAAAGTAATTACCCCACTACAGAAAATCCAGCATTGGTTTTTGGAGAACAGTTATCACCTCTTCTTCTCCCTCAAGTCCACAGCCCATGGAAGCAGGTGAAGAGATAAAGACTGTATGGACTCAGTAAGGAAGGGGCTTACAGATGATCAGGCAGTGTTTACAGTATGTGTCACTCCTTGTGCTGTAAACCTTTCACCACCTAGAATGATGGGAGGGTTCGCTGCTAATATTATTTATGGAATGAAGATTATTACCTTTGGTTGTTTTCTTTTCAAATAATTAAAAATGTGGCTCTTCTCTAATGTTCTTTTTTAATATTTACATATGCCAAAAAAGAACATTCCTATTTCTGTTAATGATGCTAAGAGAAATAACACCACTTATTATTCATCTGCCTCTCCCAAGCTTTCCTGGGATATGGTATGTGTAGGAGCACCTCCATGAACTGGTGCAGCTAAAGAAATGTGGATTTGCTGTGTCACTCCTCTGGCTGTGCTGCAAAAGAAGGCTCAGCTGTGCTCCGTTCTCTGACAAGGTAATGGGAGGTTCCCTTGGGAAAGAGGGAAGCTTCTGGCCCTAAATGGCCCAAGCTCAGCTGTACCTTTCCCTGTACACTGTAGTGCCTAGAGAGCTCCCAGGGTTCTTGAAACCTGAAGGTGCTTGCCCTCAGATCGGTATGTGACTAAAATGCTCCAGAGAGACAAGTGCTGGGATCTTGGTCAGTCAAGGGAATGATGTGCTGCTTCCAGTAATGTAATTTCTTCCAAGAACAAAAGCAACTCTGAGAGCTGTAGTGCCAATTATATTACTAGAGGTAGAGATAAGAGAAATCACTTACCCTCAAAGAGCTTAACATAAAGCATTTATTTAAAATCAAATTTTTCAAAGCTTTAAAGTTTTTCAGTGGAGAGCAGTTGAACACAGGTGGTTCTGGTGCTTTCACCTTCTTAAGCTTCACAAAAGCAGTTGCTCATTTGTTGTCCGCACATCATTCACACACCTGATCCAGGCTGGAATCCCAACACATGCAGAGTATTCTTGGTTCCTGCAGAGCCATGCTGAATGTCTTCACCAGACTAGAAACAGCTGAAGGAGCTTTAGAAGCAGCCAATTACCCTCAAGGGACAGGAGGGAAAATTACAGACCTGCCTTTTCCCCATCTGCAGGTTGTAGGGACACAATTTACCTGCTTTACCTCACCAGGATGAACTACCCTGAGTCAGGGTGGAAAGCAGTGGCAAGAGCCTGTCAGCTATGAGCATGATCCTACAGCTGCTTTGGCATCGGTGGCTTCAACACCCAGGGCCTTTTTGCAGCAGGAACACTCCACAGCCACCTTCAGTGTGTGCAGAAGGGAAGTGCTCAACTGAGGATAAGAGCATCAGTTCAGTTCCTGAGGTAAGGGACATGGGTGTTACATTTTAAATGCCAGGCAACTGAGTGACATCCCTGGATTAGGTTGGTGATTCTGGAAATGAAGTATTTAACTTGGTGGTTAGACTGATACTCAAAATGTTCCTCTGTGCCTTCAGGTGTCAGGCAGAAATGCTGGGGCAGAGTTAAGAACACAGCCTTTCACCAGTAACAGTAATCAGCTGGGACCCCAGTCCTCACTTTGTGTCCTGACAGCCTCTCCTCCTCCTTGAGTAGAGCTCATTATTTCAGTTTAAATTCTCCTGAAATACATCTGGCATGTGAAGAAAAACCCGATACTATGTGCAATATCCCTAAGCTTCAGGTGCTGTGGAACCTGGTGAAAGAAACACCCAGTCCTTGTGGGATAGAGCTGGGTTATTTCTGGTTTGATATTGGTGATATCAGTGTTAGAAATACATTTCAGGATTCTGCTTGGAGACTCCAATTTACTGCCTGAGAACCACTCTTAAGATTTAAAAAGTTACATGGAAGATCTTTTAAAATCTGTAAACCTCTAGCCTCAAATTAAGGATAAACTCTCTATTTACACTTGTAATTTAATTCAGCTTTTGTTTATTTATTACACAACTGTTGTGTGAAATATTTTTCCTTATGCCCTTAGAAGGTAGAAGATAAAACTGTCCTTGCAGTATTCAACAAACTTCTGGAAGTCAGAGAATGCTTTTCTAGTGACTTTCATTTTATGTATCAGCTTTACACATGGTAGCCCCTGTTTCAGGGATCGTTATCTCAGGCTAAAGTGAGTGATTTCATCTTTCAGAGCTGGTAATAGAGGCAGGAACTTAGAGCTTAACCACACCACCACCTTTCTTTGTCTGAGATGAAGAAGCCTGCAGATTGCAGGACACCAGAGTAATTTCCATGAACTCTCACCAAACAGGGGCATTTGCAGAATACACATTAGTTATAGTCCCATTAATTAACAATTTTTTGATGCTTGGTCCATCATGATTCCATTGCTGTCTCCAAATCGTTGCTGCTACTGCTGGCTGTGGAGCTGGAAGCCACAGAGTTGGCACTAGCCAGGATGAGCCTCTCCCTGTTTCCAAAAACTTCATTCACTGCAACACAAAAGGGGATTGCTTACATGTTACTCTCCCAGAGGAAAGAGGAGGTATAGCCTGGTGAGCACCATGAAATGGAAATCCTGACCTGGGTGTGGTTTCAAAGCTTTTCCCTTTACTCCAAGTAAGGAGTTGAAGCTTAAAGGTCAGAACAATTGCCTGCATATGATACTTCAATTACAAGTCCTGTTATTTTTTCCCCCTGAGCATCTAGAGGTTTCCCTCTGCATAATTCCTGTACCTAAGTACTGTGAAACTGATGAGAGTTGAAGAGCACATCATTAAGTTTAAATAATTTATTTCTGGTTTTAGTCTCTGGTTCCCAACAGACTCTTAAAAGCTTTCTCCAAAAAATTTTAGTTACAGGTAGCTACAGCTGATCAAAACCAGTCCTCACTTTTCTTCCCATAAGTACTTAAAAAATGTGATACCAAATCACACTGGGAACATTAGGAAAAAAACCCATAGGTATTATAAGAAATCAGACATTATGCTTCCACTGCAAGAAAATAAATCTCCAATTTAGAAAAAAATGCACATTTTTTGAAGATGAAAATGTGACCACATAGGCAGTCTTGGAGTATTTAAAAATACTAACCTACAGTTTTCTGTCAGAGTCACAATACATTACTGAATACAAACACACCCTGCGAGCAAGGGGAGAAACCACAGCATTCAAAGAAATGTTCTCATTACCTGCAGAGATCTTGCTTATATCCCAAACACGCAGCCCTTCCCGCTCTCCTCCAAAGGCAAAAACAAACGGGAAGTCAGGGCAGCAAGCTGCACAGAAGAGAACTCCCTGGCAGGGTGGGAGAAAGAAAGAATTTGGTTTTTTAAGCCTAAAATGAATTTGTCATCTGAAAATACTTTCACCAAGCAAGTTCTAACAAATGTAATTAAGTTTCTGAAACTTCTTTTGTAAAGACATAAAATGAAAGTCAACAGCTGCTAATTATAAACAAGCACATTTTTGTCTGGAATGTAGCAGACGCAAGCTGGAGCACCCATAGTTCTACTCAGAACCTTGTATCTGGAATTTGGGTCTGAGGCTTTGAAGCAGTCTGCCAATTCCATGTGGAATACTGCACTGTAATGAGAATGATTTATCCATAAGATACAGATGTTATTATTTTTTCACTAAGAGGTGCTAGGTAAAGCAAGATTCAGACTAGACAGAAAAAGAATAAGCAGGCATAGTTTATATATAAAGCTTACTAGAATCAAGAAATAAATATTACTATACCATTTTCATATCCCTGGAATGGACTAAACTTGGTCTGTCTCCCAGGATATCCCAAATTTTCACATATTTGTCAGCAGATGATGTCACAAGGCACCCTTTAATCTGACTGCTTAGTTGTAGCCCTGGAAGATGAAGAGTGCAGCAGTGTGAGAGCACAGGTACTCACCATTTCAGACATGAGGATACATTTTGAAGTGAAGACATGAGAACAACCCCAATATTCTCCTCACTAAACTCCATTCCAGAACAAAGGAGCAAAACATTACTGAAAGTGGCATGCTGCCACTGCTCCCTGTAGTGAGAGCCAAGGGAACCATGCAGGCCTATTTTGCCTCCAGTCTCCTCAGCACAGATTTGTTTCATGTGCGGCTACCATGATTAGTATGCACAACTTATTTGTTAAACAAGGAATCACTACCACCTCAGTCCTTTGGATTAAAGGCATCTTCCAGATGAGCTTTGCCACTGGGGACAAACAGGACACAAAAGGACACACAGGCAATTTACCTGACACCTCTTCATCGTGAGCTTTCAGGGTAAACAGGGGCTTATCAGCACGAGCATCCAGACAGTACACAAAGCCATCATCTGTGCTTGCCTAAGGAAACCACAGCATTTAAAAAACAAACAGCCACAGTCACTCATCTGGGAAAAAAAAACTGTAAGTCCCTGTGATCTGAGGCAGACACTACTTCTCCCTAGGACACGTTACACTGTTCCCAGGCCTGCACCCCCAAAGTCAGACTCCACCCAGCTGGTGCCCCAGCAGTTCTAAGAACCTCAGTTATGCTGCAGTGATGACATGGAAATCTTAATCCCATGCAAATTTCTTAAAGTGTATTTTGAAGAGAGTTGCCCCACTAAGCTTGGCCCTCAGGTCAGGCAATGAAATACAGCCTTCAGTCTCTTCACTGTCATTTCAAAGTGCAAAGCTGAGTGTGATTATACCAGGAGAGATCTACATCATAAACCCAACAGAGCTGAGCAGCCACTTCTGTTGGCTGTATACACAAAACAACAGAGAACTGGACAGCCACTGAGATAATAGAGAAAATTTGTTTTTAAATTCTGTTGAAAAAGTTTTATTATAAAAAACTCAACAAAACCAAGATATTTTTACTTTATACTCTAGTTGGCTGTTAGTCTCCTCTCCCAGGTAAGAAGCAGTAGAACAGAACATGGCCTCAAGCTGCACCAGGAGTGGTTTAGATTGGACATTGGCAGAAATGTGTTTACTGAAAGGGTGGTGAAGCACTGGCACAGGCTGTCCAGGGAAGTGGTAGAATCCCCACCCCTGGAGGTATTCAAAAGCCATGCAGATGAGGCACTTACGGACATGGTTAGTGGTGGGCTTGGCAGTGCTGGGTTAACATTTAAACTCGATCTCAGAGGACTTTTCCAACCTGAAGGAGTGGATCTCTCCATAGCAGCCAGGAGGGCAGTGCCCTCTAGTGCTGGCTTGAAACACTGAATTAATATTCAGCATCTTAGTTCTAATTAGCTACTTCTCAGCTGCAATTGCTTCACTGCATGAAACACAACAGCAAGTACGCAAAGAAAAAATATATCCCAGCCCCTGAACATTGTAACAACATGACTAAGATGCCACCTCTGGAGTGAAAAAGCACCAGCATCAATAGCTTTCCTACTGTCACAATGAAGATACCAAATAAGTAGCTGGTCTAGAGACACTTACTGAAAAAAAACTATCTAAAACCATCTTCCCCTAGACTGCATTTTATAATAAGCAGCAGAAACCATCCAAATGTCCATCAGTTCCATTCTGATTTACAAACATTATGAACACAAACATACAGGCTAAATGACATGGCAAGAGTCAACCAAAATAGAGAAGCATTCAAAGTACTCACCAAGAAATGGCAAGGTGAAAAATGATTCCAAATGACTCTCTCAACCTGACCACTAAACCGCCACACTCGATGGCTGTCCTGGGGGTTTCTGCAGTCGTACAGCACTGCTGATCTGGGGGACAAAGGGACAGGAAATAAAATTAAAGGAAAAAAAAATCAGGGCAGAATACTTTATGACATAGTTTGTTTTCCCACTGGTATCTACAGAAGCTTCACGTACACTATAATTAAAAAATTAAATGGAAACAGCTTCACTACTGAGTCTTCCAATTCAGTAACAGATTAAAATCATGCAGATAAGCACGAGATTTTTCCATGTGCTTCAAAGTTTCATGTTGGTTACCAACAGCCACTCTATTGAAACTAAGGGAACAGAGCTTGAATTTACTCCATACATAAGATAGTTATCACATAGCAGACCACAATTATGCAAATATATAACTTAATTATGAACAGACTTCAGTAAAGTGAAGTAATGATTCACTAATTAGGAAATCATTTTGTCATACATATGCATGCATTTTCAAATATGCTTAATAAAAATAAATAATTAAAAAAACCCAACAATCTTTACAAATAGCTAGAGAAACACTACTCCACAAAGAAGAAGAGTGGATAGGAGTTAGTGAGTCCTCTGGGATTCTTTACATAGACACGTGCTCAGCTGGGTGGCTGCAGAACCTGTCCCAATTCAAAAAACTCCTGGGTGCAAATGCAAGAGAGAAGTGGTCATGTCACTCCAGCATCGTCTCACCACAATCAACATCCTCAGTGTAACCCACTCTCACTCTATCCTAGAATTAAAGAAATGTGATGCAGGTCTCCCAGCTCTTTTACCAGGCATTTTACACACAGCAGTTTCTTTAACAGTCTGATTTTCAGGCTATGAAGGCATCTCCCAATGGTCACCGAATAGCCTGTAGTCCTTCAAGGCTTTGCAGGAGAAATCCACAAGGGCAGTCTGTTAGTTTATGGATAGCCCAGTGGTTCAGAGGTGTCCAGGGTACTAAATGGGCAGCTAAAAAGGGATCAGCAGCTGGTCACTGCTTGGACTTAATGCTTCCTTTCATCAAAGGAAGTCGACAGGAAGGAAAAAGACAGAAGCAGCTTCCTAACAACAGCAAAAGGGCCCCCTCTAATACTTCCACTTCAGCAGATGCAGCAAGAACTTAACAGAAGCCAGAGAACTCGAAGGCTTAGCTAAAGATTGGCAAGTCTATAAATTATTTTAACATAAGGACAAAGCCTTAAAAAAAAAAAAAAATCAACCTAAGAAAATCATGGTGGTAGAACAAAACTAAAAAGTTACCCCATTGAAATGGGAGAACAGAGAGGAAGTTTTTTGGCTGGCAGGACTTACAAGAACTGGCAGCTACAGAGCAGTCCAAGGGTGCAGACATAAACCATTTCCCAGCATCTCCAGGCTGCAATCACAGGAGACAGCCTATTACACTTTGGCTGTGCCTATAGAGGTTGGAGGGAGAGAACTGGGATTTTAAAGTCCCTCGTGCCTCTACCCTGGCCTTACTGGCTGGCAAAACCTGGGCAGGTTTTCACAGGAATAAACAGTGACACATTCCCAGTGCAGAAAATGCCATAAGGCCAAATTAAGAAATAAATTCAGTTTGGAGCGGGCGGACACCTGGCACAGAAAATGTCAGTCCAGATGGTGAAAGCATTTGCTGCCTCTGAAAAAGAGGTAAGGAAAACTACATTCTGGCCACATACAAACCTGGCTTCCTTGCTGGAAAAAAATAACAGCATTACTCAAATTGGCACAGTTATAAAAAAATGAAAGAAGACACAAGGCTTAATTGAATAGAATACCCTCCCTACGTGCAGCATGTGAAAACATTACCCTGACATACTTATCGAACGATCCAGAAATGAGGGTCTGAGTTTCAAACGGATGAAACTGCAGTGTCTGGACCTAGAAAGTGGAAGATTTTATAGAACACACATATACAGGAACTTTATTGGAGCAAAGCACAACCATGCTTTCCCCAAGGCAGCACACAGTCCTCCCCAAAAAACCCTCCTATTAAGCTTGTTGGTACTCAGATTGTTCATAAAACAGCACAAGAGATGCAGATTACTTCAAATACCCCTACCTGGTGAACACAAGGTATTTTCCAATATAATTTGACTGAACAGAACCCCATGCCCTAGATATTAAATTTAAAAAAAAAAAAAAAGTGGAGGAGGTAAAAAAATACCTGCTTCCAGTTTGGGGAAAAAAGCAGATGTTAACAAAAAATGAAAATCAGGAGTTTGTCAAGGGCAGTGACTTTGTTAGCAGCAAAATAAGGTTACAGCTATTAATTACTAGCTTTCACATTTTAATTACTATGAGATTAATTCATTTCTGAAGTACCCATCACTATGGTATTTTAGTATCATTTATTTTAAACCTTTTTCACCTAGAACAAACTGTAACTGACACTTATTGTTCCCTTAAGAGAGAGTTACAGTTTGACCTATGCTCAGACATCTATTTTTGTAGCTTATACCAGCACTATTATATTCCCCACCATTAGGGCCTTCACACAAAAGGCATTTTAAAAACTGTTACAAGACTTTATTAGCTTTCTAAAAGATAAGTTAAATAACATTTTAAAAAGCAAATACAGTGCTGTTTGCAAAAGCAACTAATTCATAAATTTAAACAATTCTGCACAGTTGTTAGAAAATTAGAGAATTGTTGTTCTGAAGGTGCACTACCAAGCAGCTACTGAAAAACATTTTTGTCTGTATTCTACAGTGGAAGAAACACAGCAATTATTCCATACCTTGTCTGTGTGTAGTGTCAGGCTGGCTGCTGGCTTACCCACAGTCATGTCCCACAACATCACTGTATTGTCAGCAGAGGCACTTGCTAAAACATTCCTGAGAATGGATCAAAAATCAGTTTTAAAACTCTTTATACAGACACAATCAAATAATGGTCAAAAATCCATAATATACCCAGACCCCAATTCTGAGAACAAGTACACTCTGGTCTGTAGATTATCTCTCTCAAGCCTGAGGGATAACTCCCTGAAGGCAATTCTAAGTTATAAGTAAAGATTCCAAATAGGCTAAATTACATTACATTAGTAGAACACTTAAAACAATGAGAGTTCTGCTTCTATTTCCCCTGACATTACTTAAAATACCATTTACTCGAAGATTTCTCAAACAAAGCAAAGCAATAAAGGCTTTGAAGCACATTCTTTTCTTTGATATTAAATAGTATTTTTAAACATTACCTATGCTGCTTCATTCTGTTTGCATATGCATGCAGCCAAGAGCCTGACAAACCTGTTTTTGAAATATTTTGCTCTCTAGTATCTGTTTATACACCTACTGAAACCCAACTATACCCTTTGTAGACTGCTGAAAGTAACCACTAAAATTTCAGTTAGTTTACAGGCCCCACATTTCAACTTAAATCTGACCAGTTGTGTTAAGAACAATAAACACAGCTTAAAAGTTTCAACAAAAAGAAAATAAAATCAAACCATCCCTAAATGCCTGTCAAACACACACTACAATTCCTACAATTGCTTCATTGCTCTTAAAATCAGATCTATTACCTCAACATGTTGTTTCTGATTGAAACTGATCCCCCCTCCCCTTTTTGTATTAACCAAGTGTTTCTGACTGAAAGAGTGAACATTCTCCTGGAAATGCTCTTTTCCCAAGCAATGTTACAAGGGAAAGTTAAGAAAATGCATAGTGAAGGCTGTAAGAACATTTTACAGTAACACCACTATGACCTACAGGCAGAAAGTTATTTGTAGAGAGCTGTCACAACACGCCTTGCTTAAAAGAAAGAAAATAAAAAAACATTTTTTATATAAGCTATTCCAAGGAGTTTCTTGTTTTGTCCATAAGCTGTCCACTTCAGGGCTGGTTTTATTTCCTGAAAGATCTACCAGGATCAATGAACTTGTAACTCAGTACGTTACAAAATTACGCATTTCAGACTTAATTACTGAAGCCATAATTATTTTCATACTTGTCTCTATATTATCACCAGACAATCATTTCTAGATACATGAAAGCTACTCTTTTGTAAGACTGATGGACTGATCAGTGTCACACTCTGTGCATATGGGTGTAATTTAAGAACAACAGATACTACCCTGCAAATTAAGCATGTAATTTATATACATTTACTGAGGTCTGTGTGGGTGCTTTCTTCAACAGTATCTAGATAAGAAAGCATTACAAGTGAAGGCTCACACCTGCTCATCAGAATATGCAGAGTTGACTGTGTACACCTTCAAAGGCAGAGGCATTTATGACAGCAAGAAAATAAAAACTAAAAAAAATCAGCCTGTGTCTGACTGAAGCAGTTTCAAGACCCCTACTGAGGATCCTCTGACAGATGAACTGTCACCAATCACCTAAACGATAAAAAACCAGCAGCATCTTTACTTCAGTCAGCACACTGTCCTTCACCTCTGCCCCAAGATGGGCCAGCTTTGTGTTGCTTCAATAGCAGCACTTCATTTCTGGTTCATTCAGTCAACAGGGAATTTACTCTGCCTAGAGGCCAGAGGCATTTTTATAACTGTGCTATTAGGGCTTTTACACTCTCTTTTCTGTTCACAGCTTTGGGGCAAAAGCCAGAAGGGAAAAAAACAGAATAGCAAGGACTTTCTTCTATAAATCTACTTGTCTCTGTTGAAATGGTGGTTTAGGCCACTGGCAGATCAGCATTGCTCAGGGCAGCCCTTCTGCTTCTCCAGTTAGAACAAGTGAAATGTAGACAATTTGTCAAATGGTTCACACCCACCTTTGCCCTACTTTCCTCTGGACAACCTGCAAATCAAAAATGACCTGCAGCAATATACAAGTATTTAAAAAAAATTAAAAATCACGAGCTCTAGTTAAAAAAAGAAAAACCAGGGGTGTATTTTAAATAATGGATTCATTTCAGCAGTGCTTTCAAGTTTTTGGATTTTGTGTGAAAATTGTATGCCTAATTAAAACTGCAATTCTGTAACATCCATTAAAATATTGAAGTGTTCTTTTACCTGCTTTGTTTATTCCATGACAGATCAAGCACAGCATCAGTATGTCCTTCCACAGTCCCTTCTGAAGAGAAACTCTGCACACACAGATGACATAAACAGACTTCTGAAACTTACAGCTTCAATGCAAATCAAGCATTACTCCACATTGGTATGAATTTCCTAAAGCCTTCACAAACAACTTGGTATTATTAAATTACTCTCGCTGCAACACAGCTTTGGAGAGAACTGTCTCTGCACCACCTGCACCCTGCCTCCTACCCCAGATCTCAGATTGCTCCAGCTAGTGGGGTTACAGAACTGGTTACTCCCTTCAGGCTAGTAAAAGAAGCCTCATTATTTCCTGCTAATGTGCAACTTCTTCAGCTTCTTTCTAAACACTCCTGGCAGTTCCCTCTCTCCCCTCCCAATTAACTGAGCTTTGGGTCCTTGTAACTGCCGGTTCCTGTAACTTCTAATTTTAAATGGTTAAGATTCAAAGTTTACTGGGACACCACTCCATTTCTGTTCTACTCTTAATTCCAGGCCTTAGTTGTTTAGAGAACAATTACCATTTCAAATATTGTAAGGAAAAAAACCATTATTTTGGCAGGCATTATCCCTGTTCTAAATTTCCTCCATCCAAGCAGGTAAACCATTTTGTAACACTTACTTTCTTTCCTTTCTTTTTCTTCTTTTTCTCCTTCTTGCCTCCAAGAGAGAAGACTGGTTCCAAGGATTCCACTACATCAAGGTCCCAAATGTCAATGACTGGGGTCATGTTACCCACTGCAACATAATTTCCTACAAGCCAAAACCCAAATGCAACCACATTTACTTAGTTATGAAACAGCATATTTGGCAATCTAGCCGTTGCCTGTTTCTTGATTAAGTAAAACTTATGTGCCACAATCTTCTATTTGAACATATTTATGTTTATAACTGACAAGGAGTAATTTACAAATATCTGACAGCAGATGTTGCCAGAAAAGAATTTACTTGCGCTCCTTCCCCTTCAGAACAAGAAACTCCTCAAAGAAGCTATATGAAGTTACATGTTTTGTTTGTTTTTAAATGAAAAAGAAACCAAAACAAAACCACATCCTTTGTACTATGGAAAAAAAAAACACCTATCTGTGAAACCCAGGAAAAATGTTGCTAAAAACATAAATACATATAAATTTTGCTGTGGTTTACATTTAATTAACTGCATTGGACATAAAGAGATTGAACAAAAGCAACCTTGCGTTTATAAATAGAAAATAAACCTGATTTTAGAGATTGCTCTGGTCTGCTCACTGACAATAATTTAATTGTTTGTAATAAAATCAATATTTTAGTAAAATCATTTGTTACAGCAGCATCACTAAGATGACTGTATCACCAAGCAAAAATACCTGGTATTCACATCTTGGTTATCTCAAGTCAATATTATTTTGATACTAACATCTTGATTTTATTACTCTTTGTACTGCAGGAAGAAACTATTTAGTGACAACATTACACTTCTATGCTTTTCAAGCAAAAATTTTTTAACTGGACACTTACAGTATCCTTTGTAATTTACCTGTTGATTCATCTGGACTAGGATCAAAATTCAACCACTCCAGACTCAGAGGGTAAGCAGGCAAGATAATGTCATGATGGACATAAAATGAGTCCTCTTCATGATTATAAACTGAAAAATAATTAAAGTTATGCAAGACACCAGTGAGGAGGGAAAGCAAACAACTATACACCAGGTAATTGCTACAAAAGGCAGTTGTGGCAAAAACTAAACTGTCAAGGAGATGTAGAAAGGAAATTCACAATGTGTTCAGAGTTTTACTGTAGAGGCCAGGCCCTTCAGGCACAAATGATGTACTTCACAGAATTACACAAAATAAACATTCTCCCGTGTACTTTAGGTAAAGAAGTGACAGGTCCAGTAAAGGTTTGACACTTTATCCCCAGCACACCACACTACTTTGTTTGTAAGATCTCTTCATAACACATGCTCCATATCCAGCACTTTCTACATCAGGATACATTCATTTTACAGGATTAGCAATTAAAAAAAAATTGATTCCAGATGAAATTGAAAGGGAAATGAAAGTAAAAAGACAAACCAGAGGAAGGTGAGGAAGTCAGAAGGAGTTACCTTTAGCAGATGGTAACTGAGATACAGGGAAAGTTTGGTAAAGCAGCCATAAAATTCCCCGTAGCCAGCTATTTTTCTCCTTATAATAAAATAAATTACCAAGTGGACAGCAGAGAAAACCCATTAATTATTTTAATAACATCATCATACACAAAATCACTGTGCAACACTTCTAAGTGCCTGTGACAGATATTCAGATACTAACTGAAGTCTCCAGGTAACCAAGTTGTCTTAGTAGTCAACTAAGACGAGGTTACCCAATTTTAAAAAATGCTGAAGCCTTTGCTATTGTTTTGTAAGTTTATATTTGGTATAAACTTACAGTGAATAAAATTTACACAGAAAATGCCACATACTGGTATCTGAAGAGATGCTTTCACACATATTGGTCATGTTGGTTGCTTAACATGAAATGCTTTGCCTACAGAAACATGAACTCTAACCAAAGTAGCCAGAAACATTCCCAAAAAACAACCCCAGTAAGAAAAGATGATAATTTCAGCATGGTCAGTAGTATTCGCTGGCTGCAACAGAAAAATCTTTGACACAGTAAAATTAAGCCTCTTGCTAGAACAAGCAGTGTTCAGGCCCTATTAAGGATTATCTCTTCTAAACCATGATGATAAAGGTGCTGGTTCTTCTAATCCTAGCAGTGGAAAGCCCATTTAAAGGAACAAGGAGAAAGCTAAAGGAAAAAAAAACCCCAAAACAACAAACCACTAGAGGATGCTTGCAGGATAGGGAAAGCAAGACTGCAGAAAGAGTGTATGTTCAGAGAATAAAAATGCCATAGTATTTTCTAAATGTCTTAAGAAATTAAATAAGGAAAGGAATTGCTATACAGCCGGAAAGAGGCAAGCTATCCTTTAAATAACAATAACTCCACAGGAAATACTCCAGTCTTGAAAAGTAGCTAAAGCACCATGACATGGAAAAGAACAAAACACAAAGCAAAAGGGGAGAAAATTCCTTCCTGAAACCAACCCACTCCCTCTTCGAAACAGCAACATGGCATATGCTAGACAAGACATTTCCTACGTTTACTGTAAAGAACAAACCCCCTTTTACTCACCATGGACCTCCAGACTGCAGCAGTCTTTATCAACTCTGCCACAAAGGACAAGATTGTCACTGGGCTTAATCAAAAAGTCCTCCTGTTCATATTGCTCCTGGACAGCAAAAAGGAGAGGACAAGGGGCGTTAAGCAATGCACATAAAAGCACAAAACTATACATGTTCAAAGGTGGAACACAACTGAAAACAACCAAAATCCAACACCTCAATGCCCACCCACCTAGAACTATCTCATAGTGTTAAACAGAGGCAGGCAGGAACCAGATCTGATCCCGGGCAGGGTGAGTAGTCATTAAATCAGATTGAAGGACCTTTATGTGAACCTAGGTAGATTTGTAGAGGTGTTTAATTATCAAATATGAATCCATATTTCAAGGCTATCATGATGCAGCTGATTGCTGAAAAGAAAATCACCACCAGGAGCCCACAAACAAAGGTTATTTCCCTTGTATTCCTGTGCCTTGACCACGTATATAATATAACACCATTTTACCCAACAATGATGCTGCAGCTGCTCCTCACATCCAGGAAATAGTTCTACTGTCTACTTCCTGGAAAGTATTTCCCAAAAAGTACTGCCTACAGCTCTGCCAGGCATTCAGGTTTACCAGAACCGATGTAACCTCTCATCTAATTTTCATTGTTACTGAGGAATGGAAGGAACTTGGGAATTTTTGTTAGTGAAAAATTAAGAACTATACATAAGTCAATAATCTTACACCGAGTACCATCCTTCCAATCTTCAACACATGCAAGATGTTTTGGGCTTCTCATTGCAAGCTTTTAATTTCTTTTTTATTCACTTCAAGCATACTTCAATATTTGAATTCTATCAAGACCTGCAATTCTTTGAATTAACTTAAGGTTACACAACACTTAAGTCTTCAACAGTTCTAGTAGTAAATACCAAAAGACAACAGAAAATGCACATTGAAGATCTTCCAGAATCTGGGGAAAGAACTTGAGCATAGGAAGAAGGGCTTGAGAAAAAGGTGTTCATTTTCTGTATATCTACAAACCCTGCTTCTGCAAAGATGTTCCCCATCTGATAGTGGAATACAGGCAGAAGCAGTCAATGATAAGTATAGTTTGTGTATACATATATATATATGTATATTGCACTCTCCATCTAGGCTTAATGGAGATGTATTTTCCTCATGCCATGTCCTTAATTTGACACATTGCCCGAGTCCACCTCAGCCTGATTTCTTACACAAACTGATGGAAGGTGCAAGAGTCTTGCGATCTGGGAACTTTTCTAATTTTGGCCACTAGTGCCCTGAGATTTGTTATCTCTTCAAATGTTTCCTGTGTCCTACTAGACAGGTGAGAAACCCCTCCATGTACAGGAGAGTATGGTTTAAGTAAGGAGCCAGTTCACCTTAACCTCCTACTTAAATGCAAAAGGCACAGAAAGAAGGCACTGCACAAAGCAACCTTAAAAGGAAAGAGCACCATCCAATCAAAAATCTGGCACACCTTTAAAAAAGGACAGCAAGCACTTACACACCCCAAGGCACAGTGGAAAATGTAGCTGATTTTGATGTTTATGCTGTTTAAGATATTTAACACTCTTTAAGTACTCACAGTGGTTTTTAGAGTGACGTATGGATCGTTTTCATTGCTCCCATATACTGCCAGAGTAGCCAAAGAGTCTCCAAGTTTTAAATCACCTAGATGGGAATTTCAGAACACTTTTTATACATGTCAGTGACAGGCAAAGTTAGAAACTCCTGCACCAATACCGCTGTTACCTATATAGCAAAATATCAGGAGTGAGCTAAATGAACTTCCAAGTTCCAAACATAAGTACCTCAGTAAGATAAACTGCTTGGTGCTTTCAGGGACTTCTGCTGCTCTGCTCCAGCACTACAGCAGAGTGACAGCCTTTCCAACATGGTCTTGGTTCTAGTGTCAGGGAGGGGGACACTGGATGGTTTCCCTCACTAAATGACTTCTGAAGATGGGACAAGCAAACTATTAAAATTGTGAATTTCCAGCACCTGTGTCATTTTAGGATATTAATAAGTACAACAAGAAGTGGAAAGGATCTGCACTTACACTGCACATGTGACAAACAAATTTTTCTCACCTGTGTATTCCTCTTCATCATAATTGTCCAAATCATATTCATCCAGTTCGTGATCAGACAGCTCTTCATTGTTTTGGGAAGACTTAGTGCTGCTGCCAGGAACGGGGGCATTCGTGTCACACGCTGTCTGCCCTTCATCACTGCCACCAGCACCATCCCTGTTGAAAGATGCAGAGCCCTGAGAAACTGTGGCAGACACATAGAACACTTCCAGAGGGCTGCTGGTGAGATTTCAGCACACAGTCCTAGCTGCTCACAGGGCTTTCAAGTCTTTATGCCAGTAATTTGGAAATCTGTTCACTCCTTCTCCATCTTTTCCCAAAACACAAGGCACCCAGAGAAAGTTTTTCCTTGAAAGTTTTCATTACAAAATGTGGCATAAATTTTCCTCAACAAGGTAAACCGTGTGTCTAAGTCCTTTTCTCTTACACATTTTTTGTGGACACAATGTTCTCGGCCTCACTTCTGTGGATTCATATGTATCCATGTCATTCTTTCCCTTTTTTTCCCCCCCACTCACAGGCACTCTCATGTGTGAGGATTCCTACATTTCTTCAAGCTTTTAAAGATCATATTTCCTCATACTTCCCATACTTAAGTAAAAATAACATAGAATTCATTAGGTAAGGACATACTGTGGATTCTTCTTATGGGGTAAACTATGAAACATTTAGAAAATTGGGAACTTTGTGGCATCAATGCAAGGGGAGAAGGAAATGCACATTAAACACTGACTGAGAAGCTAAGAGACATCCCAGGTGTCCCAATGGAGCATGCTCCACAGAAACTCATCCCTGCTGAACACGCTGTATTTCTGTCCTTCTGCACGCAAAATTCCCAAGCAACAATGAGCCAAGGCAGTCCTCAGATACAGTTTATAAATTAAACATCAGAAACCTAATTTTCCCGATATGTTCAGTAAAATAAACACTTCACATTAACAACATAACTAGAGACAAGTAACAAGAGAATTAAACAAAATAATTAAATCTGAGTTTGATTTGTTATCTTTGCACAGGGAAAAAAGTGAGGTGTTGCAACTACTTCTCAAAAGTACAAGTTATAAATAGATCAGTTGTTTCAGAGAGTCTCCAAATTTACATCTTGAAGTTTTACAGAATGCATAAAAAACAGCACCTCAAATCTTTCCATGCTTCTGAAATTGCAAGAGAAAGGAAATCACTCAAAACCCCAGAAGTTTACACACAGAAAGGGGAAGCAAGTAACTCCACAGAAAACAGGAATATTAGGCTTAATCAGTTAAGAAATCACCGTGAAGTGAGAATTTTCCCAACGTTTAAGATTATTTCAGAACCATTAAATAACCAAAACCAGAAAAACCAGGATAAAATACATTCTGGGATGATACACTCTGTTTAGCAGTAGTGTCACTAATACATCTAATAGAAATGGGGTGGATAATATTCATCCAACTATAGAAACTTTTTCTGCTACCTATTGCACCTGTTCACCCACACACACTGTGGTACAACCACATATCCTACAGAGCTGAAACACTCAGAAGCTTAAGTCTATGAACAGATCGAACAGAAAAAAAGCCATAAAATGGAATAAGGCCTGAATCCCTCATTTTTTCTAGACAAAAGAGAAACATTTTTTCCTTAGGTTTAATAGGTTGTATTTCCTAAATATGCCGCTTCTGTTATTATTTTCGTAAATACATTTTTCTTAAAAGCAGAGCGACAAAACTCAACACAACTACATAACTAAGGGCTCTCAGTGTTGAGAGGAGAGTTGTGATGTCTCCAGTTTCCCCTGTGAACCATAAAGACACCCCTGAGTGATATTTTCCCTTTTTCACCAAAGCATAAATACCACATCACTCTGATCTCCACTGTGGCCTCCAGACCTAGACTGTCCTGTCCACCCTCGGCATCCCTTTTTCCCAGTCAGTTCGGGACTCCCATCTCGGTTTGCCACCTCTCCGAAGCACCCACGGTTACAAACCAGCGTATTAATTCTCACTGCAGGCCGGAACAGCAGCTCCAGAGAGCACCGGGCCCCGAAATGCTCGTAGGTGACAACTGAGGAACCACACGGGAACGTAACCGTGTTGTGTCCACGGCGACAGCAGGATCCACTCCATCCGATGTTCCCCCGTTCTCCCCGCCGACCGCCAGGCTCCCTGGGCACGGTGTCTCCAGGACGAACTCGTGCTGGCCGCCGCCGGTCTCTGCTCCTCGCTGCTGCTCCCGGGCCGGCCCCGCAGCCCCCGGGCTGCGCCTCCCCCGTGCCCGGGGGGCTCCAGCAGAGCCCGGCAGTGGCGGCGCGTCCCTCCCGCTGCCCCGGCTCACCCCAGCCTGTCCTGTGCCTCCTCGATGAGACCCTTCAGCTCCTCCTCGCTGAGCTGCACCTGCGGGGCGGACACAGACGGGTGAGGCCGGCGGGGGCGGGCAGGGATCCCTCAGCGCCATCCCGGACCCGGCCGCACCTTGTCGGGCGTCTCCTTGGCCACGCCGCGCCGCACCCAGGCGGCGCAGGGCACCGGGCAGCTCATGGCGGCTCCGCCACCGCCACCGCCTCCGCCACACGTGCGAGCGGCGGGCGCGCACCAGTGACGGCATCAGAGAGGCGGCGCCGCCCGCAGCGCCGGGGAGCGGCGGGGCCTGAGGGGCGGGGCCTGAGGGGCGGGGCCTGAGGGGCGGGGCCTGAGGGGCGGGTTCGGGCGCTGTCGCCTCACGGGGACCGGGGCGCGAGTAGAGCTCCGGCTCCGGGATCTGCGCAGAATCACAGCATGAATTAGGTTGGAATAAACCCTTCGAGATCACCCAGCCCAGCCCTCATGCCCTCCGCTCACCGCACTGGGTCCCAGGTGACGCGCTGGGAGAAACCTGCCCTGCCCGACTGCGCTTCTCTGCCCGCTGTTCTCTTCCACTGAAACAGTCCGGCGGTGATCCACCGAGATGAGAGCTTTAGAAAGGCCTTTTTTGTTACTGATCCCTAAATTTTATCCAAGGAAAAGAAGCCAGCGCACAGAGTCAGTGGCAGCAGGGAGGTGCAGGGAGTTGTGAGGGACGGGCGTCTCCACAGGAGCGGCCGCTTTCTGCCCTTCAACACGAGCTAACTCAGTAAATCAGAGAAAAGGGGTAAAATGCCAGCTGGAATGTACAGGGAGGTACTCTCTTACTAACATGCAGAAATCACTGCTGTTTCCATGACTGGAATCTTAATTCAGTGCAAAGTACACGGGTGGGAAGC
This sequence comes from Orthonyx spaldingii, assembly GCA_013397795.1. Taxonomy (NCBI): domain Eukaryota; kingdom Metazoa; phylum Chordata; class Aves; order Passeriformes; family Orthonychidae; genus Orthonyx; species Orthonyx spaldingii. The sequence goes on from VZTJ01002435.1 coordinate 2,785,593, forward strand.
TGAGGTAGGGGAAGGAGCGTTTCTCAGCCCGGCCAGCGAACCTCAGCTTGGCAGATACAATGGCCTCATCATTCCATCCACACGCCCCTAGACAACACTACTGTGGCATTTTCATTATTTTTTTATCCTGATTCTTTTGTGGTTCTGGCGTGACAGAGAAATAAAAATCCATCAAAATATTACTACCTCTTCACTACACCATTATTTCATCGATATGTTGTGTTTTGTCTTAATGTAGACATGAATATACCAAGGCAAAAGTTGTATCCTTCTAGCTCTTCCTTGTAGTACCTTGTGATATGGACATCCTAGTCCTACCCATAATTCTACATTTTGGCAGGCTTGCCTTTTTGCTGGGCTGTATTTGCTGTGCTGGCCATCTTCTCTGCTAACAGTGTTCAATCCTTCTTGTCCTCCCATGCATGAATCTGCTACAGTTTGACTGTCAGTCTTCCGCCAGATTCTGAGGGAAGTTCTGTGAAAGTGGCTGCTGTTCTCAAAGAACAGGCAGAGGAGAGTGTTATGCAGCCAAGAGGAAGAAAGGTTACTTTCCAGTGGCCGTGGTTCCTGGATATGTTCGGGGTTGAGTTTTTTTCAGAATTGTAGATTTACAGTGTGGAGGTTTGAAGAACAAATTGGAGCCAGACTTGTTTTTACTGAAGTGATACCCAGAGGGGGCACACACGCTCTACCTTTGTCCCACCGTGCACATAATCACAAGATAGCAGCGCACTGTGGGGAGGCTCAACAGCAGAAGTGCCAAAGAAAAGACAGCTGGAAAAGGAAGAAGGAAGGAAAATAGGTAGCAATTGTGCACGATGGATATTATAGCTTAGAGAACTGCATTTAGCAGTAATGATTTTTCTTCTGACACCCAGTCCATAAATGCTGGGTGATTCCAATACCTATCTCCGTTGTACACTCGCTGGGAATGTGCAAATAGTTGTTTTTTTTTCCAAAGAAAGATCATTCTGTTAAATATACTAGTGTTCCACAGTGCCTTGGCAATCACAGAGATGTGGCTGAAAGTGGTGCCCCGGGCAGGAAGCTCTGCACAGATACAGCCAAAATCTAGTGTAGCCCAGCACACCCATACCAAGGAATCACCCAGGATGACTTACAGGACATAACACACCACAAAAAAATGGTCTTCTTGGTATTCAGCATCCAAAGATGACTCAGCCACGGAGTTGGAAATATTAGCAAATAAAGCAGATGTTAATTTCTTCATTTGGATGGAATTCTGACACAACTGGAGGAATTTTGGGACGAGCTCAAAGAACTGTCCTAATTGGGAATGAGGCTGTACAGCTGACAGAAGTCTCTCTGAATCTCTGCTAGGTGGAAAAAATGGCCATGAAGAAAGGGATGTGCACCGGCAGACAGGAACTCAAATGGCTGTCCCAGGAAGGGACCAAGCCCAGATCCTGTGGAAATAAAAGAATTGTCATCAAACATTTTCATGTCACTGCCTGTTCTGGACTTGCCTTGGGCCTTTCCTAAAAATGATCTTCTGAAAGGATTCAGCTCCACTCCCCTGGTCCCAGTCAGACATCAGACACAGCAGTGCCTGAATCTTAGACCCATTTGTTAACCTCTAATGAGGAGAGTTGAGATTCTTTTTACTCCAGTGAAAATCCATAAAGGAAGGCAAGACTTGACAGCAGCAATTTTCATTGTTTCAGTTTAGTCACTGGTTCTGGTGTCAGAAATTTCTGCCTGTCTGAAGTGAAAAGCACTAAAACATTGTCCCTGTTTCTGGATCTGTATTTGATCCATCCTGCTACTGCTTTTCACCTGAGATGCAAGTGCTGGATAGCTCTCAGCAGCAGAAAGTATGTGCCTCTATCATCTTCTTCCAGGTGTTGTCACAACATTCAGAAGGGTTCAGCTGGATTAAGTTATCCAGCTAAGCAAAGCAAACTTCTGTTCTGGAGTGGATTTACCAGGTGAAGAAAAGGGAATCAATGGGAAAAGTCAGTGGCTCCTTCAAAGAGAAGGCCCAGCTTCTGTTTTAGGGGACATGTCAAGGTGCCCAGAGAGCACCCAGAGTATTCTTCTTCACATAAAGTCAGTTGGAAGAGAGGAGAGCTGGTTAAAGAAGGAATCAAGTTGAAGTAGCTGGTTCCAGCAGGCTCTCCAATAACTACTGGAAAACTTAAAGGAGCTCCGGTGTCCAAGGTTCTGCATGGACCTTGATATACCTTGAGTCATGAAACTCTGAGAGACACTACACATCTCTAGTACGACAGCTGGAAGGTACTACAAGGTCAGGAAAAGATTCATTGTGCAAATCATACAGGCTGTAGGCAAGAAAACAAAGGGAATGTTATGTGTTTTGAGAGAAGTTATGCAGTAAGCTTACAGCTGTGGTTAAGCTGATCTCTTCAGATGAAAAAAGCAGAAAGTGATCGATACACTGGCATCTCACTCAGATTTTTTTATTTTCTCAAATGATCTGCAAAACACCAGTGCTGCAGTCCCAGGAACATGAAACAGCTGAAAGCAGTCACATAATCGAGAAATGCTCTAACTTAGGAAATAAATAAAGGAGTACTTAAGAGTGACTTTGAAACACCAATGGCAGTGCTCTAAATCCTCAAGGTTACCTTTTGATTTTCTGTTTGCATTCCCTGTGTGTTTCTGTGAAACACAGAGCACGAATAGTGGGAGGAAACCAAAGAAGTATCAGCTCTCAGTAGGGCAGCATCTCTTCAAGGGAGATGACATGCCCTGTGTGCACACTGCTGCATAGCCTGGGGGGAAGATCTCTTGAACTGATGGCTCAGCAGAAAGTTAAGTTTTCAGGTACTTAAAAAACAAGGCTTCTTTGGTTTTCTTTCATCCAGGATCTCCTTAAGGAGTTCTCTGGGAGAACACAAACCTCCTCACTTTGAAAGATAAAACATCCTTGTGCTATGGCTTATTCTCCTAGATCTTACTTACTGCTTTTGGTACTCTTTGTTTAACTTTATGGAATAAATGAGGTCTATCACTTATCTTTTAGCTGTATCTAAGCAGTGTAATCTCAATGTGAACGAGATACGTGTGAAAAACATTAAAACCTCACTGGGACACAGTAATTGCATTATCAGAGACGTGAACTTATGGAGCAGCTGTTTTCCCAAAATGTGTGCTCAAGAGTTTGGGAATGAGAATCCCATCATCCCTGCAATGACTGCTGTCAGCTGGACACCTCACAACACCCGAGGACTTGCACCTCTCCACCACCCTGGGAGCAACGGGGGACATCAGGGCCAGCATTTGTCTCAGTCACTTCTTTATCTCCTCCATGTCTGAGTGTGTTGCTCAGTACTGGATGCTTCAAATATTCCTATTACAGGAGGACACTACAACTTCTCACACAAGCCACTGGCTTGTAGAGCCGAGGGGCTGGCAAGCTCTAGGAGGTAGCCAGGCTGTAGGGTTGTGCTAGGAATGGTGGCCTCCCAGCCTGCCAGGATGTGTGCACAGGTTCTCAGACATCCTCTGTGGTGCAGTGTTACATCTTCATAGCAAAGCTTAGAGACAGCCAGCCCACACGCTTGCTCTGCAACGTTTTCCTTGAAAGACTCATTGGACAAAATAAAAGCCACTGAGGAAATGGTCATTAAAATATAAGGTTCTGTCAACACAGAAAAATTTAGCTGATACCACTCCATACCTAGAAATATGTCTGTATAAGCCATTATGCAGATTTAGGAAAAAAAATATTTCTGAGTGGTTTAAATATTCCTTCTACATAGTCAAACTGAGACACACAATGACCTTTATGTTATACCCATGCTTCCACTGCTGATTCCATCAGCAGATCTACATCAAGCACTTCTGGCAGTGCTTTAGCCTCAGGACAAAACCTGGGCCCCTCCAGGTGAGCTCTACCTGGTAGCAGGGCAGGTTTAGACATCACTGTCCATTTCTGCCCTGTGGAAGAGAAAACACAGCAGTGGGCAAGACTGTCCTAAACCTTAATTAGCCCAGTAAACGTATGCCACGGCCTTCAGTCTCTACAGAAAACCTCAAGAACACAAATGTGAACGGAATGTAGAAAAAACATGGATAAGTTTACAGAGAACCCAGAAGAATGGTGTTAACATTTCTTGCTGAACTTCACTATTTTTCTCAGTAAAGAGTTAACTCAAATGCCCAGAAAGAATTGTTCTAAGTTGTTTCACTATCAACATTTGGGAAGGAAGACAAATCATTCCAGTTTGCTACATGTGAAGCTTGCTTAGTTTTCTTCCAGACACTGGGGAGGCAGGAAAAGGGGCCTACATCTCCTACAGAATTTGGACAACTACAGGGTTCTCCATGAGCTGCTTTTCAAACTCTGCTCCTGGACAGCCGAGTTGGCAAAACCTAAAGGCACCTGCGAGAGCCACCACTGGTCTGGGCAGTCACCCGGTCTGATGTGAGTGGCGTCTTGCTCCCACAGCTTATGTACAGGACATGAAAGGATGTTACCCTCTTTTGCCTCCTGAACCAATCTGTTCCTTCATAATCTGGAGAAAAATTCTAATTATGAAGAAAGAACTTGACTCCAAATCCACTAAAACATACAAGACAGAATACATGGAAAAAACATTTAAAACGTAAAAAAAGTTTAAAAAAAAGCTAAACCAGAAATACTTTAAAAACCTGATTTTCACACTCATGCCAAATTTAATCAAGTCCCTCTATTTCTACCTGGCTTATCTTTGAGATACCCATTTCCAACTTATTTGTATGCACTTGCAGTAACGCTGTATAATGGCAAGTGTCAGCCTTCGGATCTTCCTGCATCCAAACTCTCTGGCTAGGACGTATTTGCAGATGCTTAACTTTAAGCACCATGGAGCTCCATTCCCAGGTCTTATGTGCCCATTTTATGGCAGATCAGCACTCAGAGAAAGGTTTTTGGGAACCAACTCCGTATCACTTCTTCACATGCACAGCAAGTGTGTGTGGGAAAATAGCACCAGGACTTCCAGAGGCAAAATTCTGAACATGTGTGGTTTCTGGGAGATGGTTCTTGGGAGAAGCCCAGTCCTGCTGCTGTCTGAAACACATCAAGAAACACCTGAAGGGGAGAATAAGCAACAAAAACACTCACAGCAGCCATTTCCTAGGCTAGAAAACAATGGAATTTTTATTGAACAGAGATGGCTCATAAACACACTCAAAGGAGTTCCACCTGCTGTTCAGCAATATTCATTGCTATCTGATAATAACCTATGGGGGCAGCTGTATAAAACAGGAATAAAATACCAAATTGCTATATTCATTAATAACTTTGCCTTCCAAATACAGAACCATAAGTATTTCAAGTCTGAAAATAGACCACAATTGTTAGCATTTAAACCAAACCTTTATGATAACAAATATACAAAAAAAGGCAGTCAATATATTAAACATTTAAATCAATAGCATACATTTCTCAGAGGTAAACATTGAGCAAACAAAGCCACCAATGATGTTCAGGAATCAGGTAAAAGTTTCAAGGTCAAGCTCCAAACACTGTAGCTTTTCTAAAGCCGTACTGGTATTACACTTTAATCTAGCCCCTACATTGAAAACTATGCAGCATGAACATTTGAAAATACAACACTGGCTATCTGGCAGGGAACTGGGAGTTCCTTAAGTCCTCCTTGTGTTTATATTGGAGCACCTGCGGAGACAGAGGGCAGTGGGAGTCAAGCACTTTGTTTTGCAACGTTGGGGTTTGAGTTCTGTTCTAGACGAGCGCAACAGTGTCCTCATACCAAACACGAATTCCAGCACTGACAAGAGAGAAGTATTGGCCTGACAAACTGCATGAAGAATCAGCCTTGCAACTGGAATTAAACAGAATGGGACTTGCACACCTGCCTATTTACTGAAAGCCTGTGCTGTTTCTACTGCACAGAAAAAGCCTCCTTCAGTAGCTGATCTAATGCCTGAGGTCAAAAGCTTGGGACATGTACATACGCTCAAAAATAATGTTGTAAATCTACTATCAACAACTAATAAAAGTTCGTATTGCAATATTGCTCACAACATAAATGTACAATTTGCACAAAACATGGCTCTTCAACATGAATATTTTGCAAGCTACTATATATATATGTATATATATAATATGTATAATTTCTTTTGTTAAAGAATTATATGCCGGAGTGCATGCAAAGAATTTCAAAGCAGTAGCACAACAGGAGCAATCACGTGTTTACAGGTTACTGAGACCATTCAATACAGAAACAGTGGGGTATTAGATAACAGACAGACAGGCAGGTAGGTGTATGTACACAGTGCTTCTTCAGGGACCTTCCCATGTGACACCTGAAGCTCAGAGCCCTTTGAAAGAACAAACAGGGCTCTGAAGGTTCCCACACTCTGACCATAAATCACTTCTGCTGGAAACGACAGCGAAGGAGGCACTTGTCCTTTAGCCAGGAGTAGAGGCAAGCAATCTTCTCCATAGCCAACATCTGTTCCAAATCTTGCTCCTGCATTTCTAAGCAGTGGGTGGTGAGCATCTATCCATCCAATGTTTTAGCTGGTCCCAAGCAGTCTCCTGCAGCCTTTACAGCTGGAAATCCAGGACTGAGAAGCTGGATCTCCTAAACAGCAGTGCACAGCACTGCCACCATTCTAGTCAGATATGTACAGGGAATGAGATGTATCCTCTGCTTTAAAATTTACATAGAGTATATACAAATAAAGCTATTCTATCAAGGTGCAAGTTTATTCTCCTCTGGTGTGTTCCAATGAAGATTTCTTTAAAAAACCTTTATACAGACCCACCAGGATAGTTTACACAAAGTTGACATTTTGTCATAGTTCATTATGTAGGCTTCCTTCTGCAAACTCCATAATGGAAACTCCTGTTCCTTTCCCTTGGAGTTCTGCCTATGCACAGGACTGGATTTGATAGACTACAGCCATGTCTAATATAATTTCCTTGATTTCAACACACTTTAAACTCGGATGAAGTGGCACCATGTGTTTTGGCTTTTCTTCCAGGATGTCATCAATCTCTATGAAATGAGGCAGGACATGTAACTGGATGTCAGGGGGTTTGCAATTCATGTGCCCAGTCCAGCTTTCCTTGCTTTTGATGGGACTGTGGTGTATGAAGCTGGCACAGTTTGGCCCTATGGGTATGTCTGGAAGTCCTTAGTGCTATTTCACACTGTCTGATGACAAGTGATGCCCTCAAAGAAATAATAAAAAAAAGCCCAAATGCAATTTACTAAACAGTAAACATCAGACTGATGCACTAAACAGATGGATATGGAATGCAACTTGTCTAAAATTAGAATGGTTGTTTTCTTAGGCAGGTCTAAATTCATAAAAATCTTTCCCATCCCACGCAGGCCTCATTCTGCAGCATGTAAATATATGATGCTTCTAACAAAAGTCATTGGGGAATGCAGCAAAGCCTGTGATCAATGAGCAGAAGGAAGGCCTGCCCTGTCCCAGTTCTCTTCTGCAAAAACCTCAAGTAACATAAGTACATGTTTATGATCCCTGCTGAAGCAGAGGGGCTGTGTGCAGTGACAGCAGGATTTGGCCTTCAGCCTTTATGGTGTACCAACCACAACTGTGCAGATGACTTGGACGGGAAATTACATCTGCTAGTGCATTAAAAAACCATACAGGCTTGCAGTAACTCCCATTAAAAATTCCCACTGACTTCAGGAGAGAGACAGAGCAAGAGAGCAGACTTTTGCAAGTGCATGTTCTGCTCCACTGGAGTTGTGTTTCTCAAAAATGTTTCTGTAATACCATTTTCCTCCATTTTGTAACCTGATTATACTGAGGCATTCAGAGCAGAGGTTTTGCACGTGTCCTCTCAAGCTAAGGGGAGTATTTCACACTAGAAACAAAGATCTCATTAGTTTTTTTTCTTTTTCAGAGTAATGCAATAATAAAAATCAACTTGCTGGTTTCACATGCTGCAGTGCCTTTATACAGCCTCAACAAAATGACATCTAGCAATGACAAATGAATCATAATCTCATTTGAGATTTTAAAAGGATCAGCATCAGACAGAACGGGGTTTAAGATGACCTAAGGTGCAGTGGGAGAAGATGCTGTGAGAGTGCTGCAGCAATTAAATAAAGGATTCAAAAGAAATTAAATACAAACACACCCTTTAAAATAATGTTCAAGTTGTGGACACAGTGGGCAAAAGCAAACAAAGCTGCCACATCATATTATGGCTGAGCTCCTCTATTTTTCATACATTTTCCCTTCTGCCTTGGTTCTGAGTGCCCTCAGTGTCTCCAGTGGAAGGGCTTGTGCTGGATCATTAACAGCACAAAACAGGCAATTTTCGAAAGCATCGAACACTCTCAAGAGAATGACATCTTTGAATGAGCTACAGATGTCTATCTGTCCTTCTGAGAAAAAAAATTTGGTTCCAGAAACATTTGTATTTCTTAGCTATAATCTTTCTCCATTGAAAAACATCTGCTATCCTATTGTCCATACTCTGACTCTGTTATTTTGTTTTTATCCACCATAAATGGGTAAGCAAAGGGGAAGAAGGTTTCACCTGTGTTGTTAATTATAGATGACCTCAAACATGCCTGTGAAGCCACAAACCAGTATTTAAGCCACATCTGTGGGATGGAGGACAGGATCTCTGTATTTCTTGGTGATTGCTGTTGGGTTATGTGATCTTTCATTTCCTTCTCAATAAAAAGTGAAATGAAACCTTCACATAAAACCCCAACAAAAGATTGCAGCAAACAAAACCACTTTGCTAGAAAAAAAACCAAACCCAAATTCATAAGTACCATAACAAATGCAAAACAATCATAACCATTCCTGGGCTTGTATTACACAAATTAGGAGTCTGCCTAAAACCAGCAAAAAATCAAGGCCAGCACAATGGTTCTGCACGGTTGTAGGAACCATCTTATTTCTAGCACATCATTTCCTCTAGAGTTCACTTTTCTTTCCTATCTTTGAGTTCCAAGACATCTCAGGGACAGGTGGGAGTGGATGTGAGGAGGGAGAAAGGAAACAAAGAGCTGTCCCACAGACAGAGCTGGCTCTTCTGTCTTTTCAGGATGCTCACACCGGGATTTCCTAATTTAGCTGCTGCTTTCAGTGATAAACATAAAGATACAAACCCAGCCCTTCAGAAGTGGATCACTCTCCATTTAAAGATCAAGACTGTGCTTTCTAATTACTGATATGCATTTGGCCTGCAAAGACTTCAAAGGTGACACAGTATGAAAGAGAAGTGGAAAACAGACCTAATCCACAGACTAGAGAAATCAATGAAAAGGCTTCCAGCCATTTTAATGGAGCAAATTTCATCATGCTTTCATGTTTTGGTTTGTGAATGATGTTATAGTAGAATCTTAACTTGCATTTTTTCATAGAACATTCATATATTTTTAACATGTAAATTACTTCCTGAACCCTATATCAAATATTTATAAATGCTAAACTAGGTACAAAGTGAAACCCATTTGGGAAAGTGGAGCAGAGGGAGGTTGAGCTGCACTAATGGATATTGCATTAATGCTTAGCATCAAGGAAGGCCTACTGCCATTAACAAGAAATCTCATTACAAACATGATTTCACGCCTCATAACATATGCCGTAGATCTATTTACTGTCCATCTCTCTCTTGAACATACACACAATGATAACTGTAGACACAAAATCCAAAGCATTGCACATGCTTAATCTTTTCTTCCCAATGAAAAAATAACCAAACCAAACCAAGCAAAAAAAAACCCCAAAAACCCCATCCCCCCCAAAAAACAGCCAACCAACACAACACCAAAAAACAGAAAGAAACAGAAAATTCACAGCGTGGATGATTAGAATTAAATTATTTTACTCACTTCTGCCATGAATGACTTAAGATGCTTCCCAGACTTTAACCTAATGAAAAGCCTGCTCTGAGGATAACTAATGTACAAATAGCATTACAAGAAGCTTTCAGAGGAGTGGGACTGGAGGACACTCTAGCAGCCCACCTGTTACTGGGGGTGAGGATGGCAGGTTGAGATAATGTGGTATTTCCTGTGGGTTTTTCTTTGCTGCTCTTCTGAAGATGCAGGATCCAGATCTGCCCTCTTCTCTGCAGTAGACAGCAGAGCCAAGAGAGAGTGGGGGAAAAGAGCTCTGATCCTAACTTGGGGCTGTAAACAGCGGAGATGCATTATTCCACCTGCCCCATAATGCCAAAGAGATCAGTAGGAGGAATGTCCTGCATTGCAGAGAGTGGGATTTACTTATTGTCTGTATAATGCCCAGGCACCTCTGTTCCCCACTGGCACTGCACAACAGCTGCAAGGCTCCAGAGAAACAGGGGCAGGAAGCACCATACTGGTCAAAATGTACTAATGGGACTTAAGATAACTTTTTCTGGCACTAATTGGAATTTAGCTAGGAACATGAGGTCAAAAAGCTCTGAGATACTTTCTCATAGTCCTTGTATTCTTCAATGGATAAACTCAGCTGAAGTAAGACTGCACATTTTACTGCACCCCCAAATGGCACAATTAGTCATTGGCTTAATAATTGCAAGGCAAAAATCAGTTCCCTGGTATTGAACTTACTGTCCCAAATTTGTCTATCAGTCTAGCCAGGCTTGAGCAGGTTAAGCAGGGTATTTGACCAAGGGACTGCTTGGATGCTTGCTAGGGAAGCAGCTTTCACTCTGATGAGGCTCCAGAGGCTTCCTGTGCTCCTTCCTACTCTCTGCCCCAGTAAGGCACAACCAGCACTGGGGCACAGGGGGTTTTCGACTGTGCTGAGGGGTAAATCCCAGCCTGCAGATGTGCTGTGAGCTCTTCAAAAGCTGTGCAGAACAGAGAGAACCTGACTTTGGAAAGGCTCATCTGAAAACCTCTCACGCAGTAAGCTACAGGATATTCAATTTATCCACTGCTGGGAAGGGGAAAAGGTAAGGCTGGACTCCCTTGAACCTGTAGCTTGAACAAGTCCAGATGTTTTGAAACATGTTAATCCACCCCTGCCAGAATAAGGTTTTGACCTTAATTAATTAAAATGATCTCCTAACACATTGGATTTTTCTAAAGTAGCAGTCTTTTTTTTTTTTTTCTGAGCATCTCCATTTTCTAATGTGGCTTATTGTAAACCATAAATGATTTTCGTGATTGGGTGTTTTGGCGAGGTTTTTTCCCTGTCTTTGTTTACTTTAGAGAGGCAGTAAGAAACAAGGTTGCCTCTCCCTGCACTGGGCAAACCCGGGTAATGGAAGCTTTAATGAAAACCCAGCAGCAGAGATGATGGGAAGTGGAATGACCAAAGTTAACCACACACAGAGGGGTTCAGGCAAATTTGCTCTTGCAGCAGCAGCAGCTGTGGAGATATTTGTAAGGACAAGAAAATGCCACCAACTGCTTCAACTCCAGGCCATATCTGAGCATGTGACCAAGCAAACCCTCTGTGTGAGCACTGAAGAGACTGGAGGCAACTGGGCTGGCTGGGAATGCCAAGCAAGGGATGAGAGATGGGGCTGCTTTCCCTCTTCCCGTTCTCCCCTCCCCTTTGATTTCATGGAAACTGAGTTGGGGAACAAATGAATTGGGCAACAGTCAACACTATACCTGTGGGATCAGAGGCAAAGATCTGGAGTTATACATTCATATTCTTGCACCTAATCCTCTTCCCTTACTAAAGCTTCTTCATTAGTGTGCCATCCAACATGGACAGAGACCTGTGCCTAAGCTAAGCACACCCATTCACGCAGTGGCACCACCTCTACAGGATGAAAGATCTAAACTCTCAGCCCAAAGAAAGGTGAAAAATGCCTCTCCAAAGGAAAAGAGACAACGAAGTTGCTGTTCTGGTACAATCAGGTGGACAGATTTAGCCAACTAAACAAGCAAAGCACAAGGTGTTTGGAGAATTTAACCTATCCAGCCAACACAAGCTCTCTTGTAAGTTGCTGCCACATCTCCTGGGTGTTTTAGTGACAAGCAGTCCAAGCAAAGCACAAAAAACATCGTCTAATGAGACTCTTGACTTTGAGGAGGTGAGATACCACATTTTAAGTTCTGTGCATGCATCCAAGATAAATACACTGTAGGCCACTCATGGCTGTTCCATGCAAGAAGCCTTGGACAGAGCTGAAAGAATGACAGCTTAACGGCAATAAAAAGAAATGGAATGCCCTCCTCCTACCCACACAGAGCTTGCTTCCCCAGCTCTAAGGCTCACTGAAGGCAGCTGACAAATTCCCATTAGTCTTTCTGCAGGTTTCCAGATTTTTCTTCTGCTTTGGGCACCACATGCACAATATTTTTAGCAGTGGTCTCACTGAAGTCATGGATCATGGAGCCACAGCTGAAGACTTGGCTTTGCTCGTTTTTGCCCTTGGAAACCAGTTACAAATCGTAGGTCAGGTGCAATTGTACTGAATGTGGTAATCTGGTCAGAGTGGGCAGCCTTGGTTTTCACCCGCTGAAGGTAACAGGCCTTACCTCAAAATAAATAACAAGTTAAAAATAACATAATTTTGTTATAAGTGCATGGAAGGTGCTGCGGGTTTTTTTGCTTATAGGTTGACATCTAAAATTAGTGATGTTCTCATCTACGGGGTTTTGGATATTATGTGAGGGCTATTTCAAGGCTAACTTCCTGCAAACTAGTTTATTAAATTTTAGGACAAATCCTAAGCAGCTTTTAAAATTCTTACAAATTTCAACATCTCTGTGCCAGAGGATGAAAACAACATCAGGCCCTTCATTTCTGTAAAGCACTTGCAGAGCCTCACAGGACAGACACTCTGTCAAACAAACTAACTTAAAAGTCTTTGGCTTTAGGTAACGCTCATTCACATAAAAAAACCCCAAAACAAAAACAAACACAAAAAACCAAATTAACAAAAATCCAGTGGCTTCAGTGGAGGCAACTTTAGTGAATGCAGGCTTCAGGCTGTCATCTTTCAGCAGTATTTTTAAGACAGAGTCAGCTCCTGAGGGACCCTGGATATGTGCAACTGACTTCAACTAGTTCTGTAGGTTCCCAGCTTCTCCCAGGATTTAACCCATAGACAGGAGCACTAGGAATGGCTGCTTTTTCTAGGATGGCCTAATCCTCAGCTTGAGTATATTTTTCTGGAACACAAAACACCCCCTTAAACAGGGTCCTGCATGCCTGGGTCCCCACAGACCTAGCTGGATTCCATGTCGTAACAGAACCCTCCTCTGATTTTAGACAGGTACAGCTGGGAAAAAGAGATGCCCTTTCTTTTTTATCACTGCACCACCTCAGAGCAGTTATTTCAGTGCAAACTGACCATTTACCTTTTTCTTTTAACCTTTAAAGAGCAGCACATGGTGCTATGCTTTGAAACAAAATCAGAATTTCCAGAAGCCCCAAGCACACCATACACTACAGCCCATCCAGGACTTGTGCAACGTTTGGTATGAAGCCAGTGGATATTCAGTGGAAAAGGCTCAGTGTCCAAAGCAGCATGTGGAGGATTCAGCAAGCAGCTCTCATTAGTACCAACTGGAGCCTGGCTACTAAACCTTCACACCTCTTTAAAGATGTTTCCTCTGTCTTTAATAGACATTTGCACAAATCTACTCTGGAGCTGAAAGCAAGCAGGCAAAAGTTTTAGCTGGGGAAAAAATAGTCTTGGCCATTAGAAAGCTGGCCCTTTTCCAGAACAGAGAGCATCTGGCCACCAGCTGTGTTTAGAGGACAGCAGGCCTAAGGAACAGATCAGGGGAAAATCTGAGAAACAAGTAGACAGTGCTGAAATCTGTAATGAAAAGAATACCAGCCTTCCCCTGTGATGTCCAAAACCTTTGCCCTCCTACATTCCCCATCCTTTTCCCAGCTCTTGAGCCAATTATTGGAAAATCGACTGTTCAGGACAACACAGATACCCCTTCCGGGCTTGGGAAGGAATCCAGCAGGGTCCAGAGTGAAAAAAACTGGGAAGTGGTAAAACTGGCAGCACGTGAAGCAAAGTGGGAATGTGAGGAAATTCTGGAAACTAAGGGAGGACTGTGTAGGGACATAACGAAAGATCTGCCATGAGGCAGGAACAGGATGTCTGTAAATCCTTAAATATTACAGCAGTGGATTAGTATAAAAATGACAGATGGAAAGGCACCTTCACTCATTACAGGCTGGAAAGTTATCATTAAAAGAGAAAACCCTAAGTTTTTCTAAGGATGTTGTATTTTTTTCCATTTCACCAAGACTGGAGACAATATTTGGCCTCAAAATTCATAAATTATTGCAACTCATACAAAGACTAAAGGAACAGAAAGCTTTTTATTTTCTAAGATGATAACACCATGTCTCAAAAAAATGCTAATAAAATGCTCTGTTGGAAAGAGCCTTATCTGATAGGGATGGTATTCATGGGCACCCACTGAAACTCACATTGCTTTTTAGATTAAATTGACAAGGGCCCTTCCCCCCAGCCCCAGATTAATGGAATGAAGAATCCATGCATGAAGCCACGTGTAATAAAGGTTGGAGATTATGAAACAGGCTAGAAGACAGGATCAGAATTGCAACTGGTCTTTATGAAGTGGGGAAATTGCTCTGATTAGAGCAGAACAAATTTAATAAAGGGAAGTTGAAAGTGTTATACTTTGAAAGGTGTAGTAAACAAATGCACAAATAAAGATGGAACTCCTGCGAAGGCAGCAGTGAATCCCTCAGGAATTAAAAGACAGACTAGATCAAAGTCAGCCATGGGATATTCTTGTAGAAAACATCTGGGAATATATTTTCTGATATGCTTTACATAAACCACAGCAAACAGTTTCTCTGCTTTGCTTGTTAATGCATAAAATTCCTGCTGAAGTGGAGAATTTTGAGGAAAATGGGAAGCCATGAGAGGAATGACAGCAAAAATCAGAGACCTAGAAAACACTAGCAAAGGAACTAGAGACTATACTAGTGATGCAAGTAGGGTAATTCCTTTCATACATAAAATAACCTTCTAAAAAGACCTTGTAAGATCATCTGTTTTTCCTGTCAATCAGGACTTGAAGGAAAAGTGGCTTGACTTGCAGGGAAGAAACTCTGAAGTCTCTTAGGAAATCCTTCTGATTATGAGGGTGGTGAAGATCATGGATCCCTGTGACTGGATTTCTGAAGGGCCTGCAAGCTGCACATTGTCTGGCAAGGTTCAGCTGGACCACACCCAGCCTCACATCAGGAGAGGCAGACTAAAATCACCACTTCCAAACTCTGGTTTATGGATCCACAAAGGTTTGCTGGCTGCTTCCAGGAGAAATGCATGCCAGGTTTACACAGGCTGGCTTTTCTACTGGCAAAAGTCCTGGGAACCACTGGTCAAAAAAGAATTGAAAGTTATGACTTTTTTATTTTAAGGTTTCCTTCAACTATACATCTGTGATGCTAGGATTACCAGCATTTCCAGGGACTAAAGTTATTCCTGTGAAAATCCTTAGCTGCAATCCCTTCCTGTAACAGCTCTGAATGACAGCTTCTTGGAGTTTGTCCCCTGCTACCATTTGCAAGGCAGCGGGTGCCACGCTTTCTGCTGTGCTCAGCCATCCTGATGCACAGGCCCAGGAAGGAGTGAGGGGACACAGGAGCACAGGAGCCACGGCTCGGCTGCAGACCTGGCTCTGGGTGTGTCTGGAGGCAGCTGTGCTGTCACTCTGCCTCTGGGTGCCTTCTGGGTGACCACTCCACATACAGCCACCAAAGGCCCTGTTAAGCCCTTTATTGCTGAAAAAAACCTAGTGAACTTTACCACAGACACTCTCAACTCAGCAGAAGGACTAGCACTGAGCTACTGGTGTTTCCTTCCTATTTAATAGAATGATTATTGTTTAAAGGACTTTGCTGTTTTAAACCATGAGGCTGCAGGGTGAGGTCTGCTCTTAGATAGTTTTTTTTGTCACAGAAGGATGGGTTTCCATGGATGAGAAGGCACACCAAGCAACAACAAGCACCCCTGTGTGCTGCTGTTGTGTTAACTATGGTCTTGCTTCTCTGTGATCACAACATTCACATAGAAGTAGCCACTACTTAAATGTTCCAGACAACATCTTGTGTGAACATCTACTATGCAGAAAACAAGGTGTAATGGACTGACATGCTGTGTCTCTGCGACAGCAGTGGCAGTTTAGACATTTTGCCATTTATTGCAGAAACTGTTGAGGCCTTAGAAGACCAAGCATAAAGGAGGATTTACACCTCAAAGTCATAAAACAGCTTCCTGCTGTGTTGACAGCTAAAGCCAAAACTGCGTTCTCTCAGCACATAAAAAGCTATCAACATGGAAGGGCACCTAATGATGTAGCTGCTTCAACAAATGAAAAAGAGGTTAACATGCAAACTTTAAATTTCCTGAATGGCACGCTAGAAAATAAATATATTAATGTCACTTTGCCATGGAGAAGGCAACATCGTTGCCTACTTCTTACTGTGGTTTCCAGAGACAGGGCATCAGGAATGTTGTGGCACATAGCAGATTTGTCTTGCTAACAATATGCTGCAAAATAAACAAAGCTTTGATATTTAAATCACATCCCCCACCCCACCCCACCCAAGCCCTGCATTTGTAGATAACCTATACATTCTCAGGATACAGTGAGAAATCATTCTATAGTACATATTTAATTATAATTTTAAAAAGTCTAACTCAGACACAATCTCTGGCCAGTAGCAAAATATCCACACATCACTAAAGTAAAGGTCTGTTATTATCTCTTCGCTGCAACAAACAGAAATCAGCCTCTTGAGAAGGAGCTCCAGGGGTATCATATCACAGCCAATCACACCAGATAAAAAAATAAGCTAATTTCACAAATGAAGTTTGTGAAGTTTGACAAGAAGTAACATTGCATTTGTCTTGGCAAAATGAAGCACGAACATAACATTTCACAGGTACAGTCACCATGCAAACGCATGTTTGTTGGGTTTGTCATTGATTTCAACCCTCAGTCACGAGTAGCATGCAGTTCTCCTGCCCCCCCAACTACTGTATTAGAGACAGCCTGGGTAATGTGCCTCTTTGGTGTAACCATAGCCTCTTAGGCAAGATTATACCACCCTAGGAAAGAATACAAGCAAAACTTGATCATATGTGTGTTTACACAATGTACATTTTACCATTTAAAAAACCAAAACATGTTACATAGATTCTCAAACACAGCTCTGTTGAAAATGAAATTTTAAGCTTAAGAAATAGTTTTTAAACTACAAGGCCACCCCATTATTTTTTATGAACAGTTTAAAAAGTTCCCACCCCTAAAAATCTGCCAGTATATTTCCTCAACTATAACAGTCTTACCCACTCTCTAATACAGCTGATCTTTGCTGGACAGCAATAACAGTTCTTACATTTCTTAAATGCACAGGATAATGGACTCCGGGATAGATATAGTGCTTAACTGTGTATAACACTGGAAGAAATCTGACTGAAATGATTAATTGGTCAATTCAGGTGTTCCCCAGCACTACCCTTCAGGCAGGGATTTCTGCTGTTCACTGCTGTGAGTTCTGGCTTTTGTTGGCATCAAGCTCCACAAACAGGCTCCTGTTCAGAATTTGAGTACAAGGGCAATTCCCCAGATACTCTGGTACCCAGCTTGCTCAAAACCAGGGAGGAACTTTGTTTTCTGTATTCTCTCATCCCGATGGGGACACAGCCCCAGCGCAGCACCTTTGGCCAAAACAGAACTATTTGGATGCGACGTAGAATTTTTTACATTTTCTTTTTTGTAGTCATTTATGCAACTGCAACAGGTTTGAGCAACTGCAACAGCAGACTTAACTTGCAGGGTCTTTTATTCGAGGGTTGCCATCTTCCTCAGCTTTACACAACAGAGCCCTTTGAAGAAGACAAATGAATTGACTGAATCCTTGTGGCTAACGTCCTCTGTAAGTCCTCTAGTACATTCTGACCAGATGTTTCTCCATTCTTGTCATATAACAACTGTTTGAAAGCTTCGTTTTCAATGAGGACCATCATATTTTTTAGAAAGTAGCCTTCACAATAGGCAGATAGTTCTGTGACGCCGAGGAACTACAAGAAGTGAAATTAGAGAAAGATAACCATTCTGATAAAAGCCAGTCAGCAAATACAGTGCATAAGAGCGTCACACAAACAAATACACAAGCTAAGCCTTTTAGACAGGCACAGTAACACATATAGACATGAATGCGTGGAGGGGAAGGAGTTAATCAAACAGTATTTTATGCTGATGATTGTCATAATAATTCCATGTTAAAAGACCCTGCCTGTTGGGGAAACAAAACTCCATGAGCTGACTCTTTGCTCCTTTGAAAATTGCTGGGAGTTTTATCACAGAGTATACCACATCCATGATTTCATGCTAGACGTTACACCCTGAAACTGCAAGTTTGGGAAAACATTACAGACCACGTTTCAAGAATGCTGTCCTTAGCAAGGATGGGACGTATGACTTAAGAAAGCTGTCATGCAAAATTTCATGCTTTGAGGACTCTTTGGAGGAGAAATGGAAACAATCAGCCATTGGAAAAAAATCTCCCCAGGGCAGAGGCAGATTTCCCAGTGTTAGATACTTTAAGATTCAGCTGCACAGGGTGCTGGGCCATCTTGTCTAGACTGTATTTTTGCAAAGAAAGGTTGGACCGAATCATCCTTGAAGCCCCTTCCAAGCTGGTATTCTACAATTCTATGACTGCAATTTTAAAAATGGAAAGCCCATAGGGATCTTAATGATATCAGCACTCTCCATTCAGCTTTTATTTGTAAATATGACCAAATCCACCTTACAGAATCACAGAATATGCTCAGTTGGAAGGGACACACAAGGATCACTGAATCCAACTCCTGGCCCTGCATGGGACCATCCACCAAATCATATCTTTCTCTCAATCCTGATGACAAAGGCTGTGCTCCAGTGTCTCTGGGCCAACCCACTCACACATTCCCCTCTGGAAAGGCAGATCTCAGCACTGCCCAAGGTCCTGCAGGTGCAGATGAGCTTGCAAAGCAGCAAGGTCAAGAAAGGTGTCCCTGACCATGGTTCCAACTAGATGATCTTTAAGGGTCCCTTCCAACTCAACTAATTCCAGAAGTGAAAGATTCATGCAGAGCCAGCTTGGCAATTGCTGTAATGCCCTACCCACAGCAGTGCCAATATGACTGGTTGTTAAATCCACCCAAGTACCCCATTTCCACTGCTTCCACTGGGAGATGCAGGCACAAATAACTTGCAGGTTGGGGCTCTTACAGGCTAATCAAGAGCTGGATTTAGCCACTGGGTTTGTTAAGTCTCAGCATCAACAGAGTACTAGTTCCTCATACAGGTCTAAAGCTCCATGTAAGACTTTTCTTCAGTCAGGATGTACATAACAGCCCCATTTCACAATTCAAAGAAAACGTGATTTTAAAGCAAAATTATTAATTTTACTAACAGTAATACAAATTGAGAAGTTCCCACCTGAGCTAGAAGACAAATCAAATATTTTTCACATGATTCCTGCACTGCAATCTTTTCCTATTACATGAAATGGACCTGCAGATATACCTCATTGCTTATTTTTATAGGTGGACCAATGTGCTATTTCAAACACTGATTGCATGTTATCTCTACATGATGACCTAACATTACTATTCTCTGTAGAAAATACCTGATGATGGGAATGGAGGTCAGACCTGCAGGGGTTTGGAGCAATCTGCAGGATTACTCTGTTCAATCAAACCTCCATGTCACAATGCATCAGTTTATCTCTTGTATAGACCATGTAAGTTATAGGAAAAAAATCTCCCAAGAAATGCTTGAAGAATATTTCACTGCACTTATTTGTGTGTAATTTCCATCTTCCAAGTGAAAGTCTAACTACTACACATGAGGAGGGAAAAAACTGAAACTAATCAATGTGGTAACCACCTCCACCAATGCGTGAAAATAGGTTTTCTAGGACAAGAAATACCATGTTTTTATGTCTAATGACTTAGGCAACCTCACAAGCTAAGTATATAATTTGATTCCAATAAGAAACTCTCCAAGACATAAAATTCTCATTACCATCCTTGCAGGGCTCTGAGCCGTTGCACTTCCACAACGTGGCATTTTTATATATTGACAAGGTGTCACCAGCATTGAGTGTATCACCCCAGTGGGCTTCAGGCAGGAAGAAACAGGTAATGGAAATGGGAAAATGCATCTTGGAAGGTGAAAGCAGAGGTGTCTTCTTCACTTAGTGATTCCTGTTGACTCAGCTCAGCAGTTTGTGTTGCCATGAATAAGGGATATGTCTCCCACCTAGGGTACACTCAAATTGAGTTTGAACTGCTTAGAGAAGGGGCGGAGAAGCTGCCACCTTGTACTTGGACTACAGAATTTTGGGTTATCACTATACCAGGTACCTATTAACCAGTCAGTCCCAGTAAATGAATGACAAGTCTTAAACATGTAACAAACGTACTATGCATATGAGATATATATATATATAGATATAGATATATATTTATATAACTACTTATCATAAAATTGACTTACAAGGATGACGGCAGACACACAACATGCAAGCATATGCAGTTATTTTTACCTTGGCATGATTATAAATATCCACGCAGTTTTCTGTATTAATGCTTTTTGCACAGATGATCTCACAGTGTCGTTGTAAAGCTTCAAGCTGGAAAAATTTAGCAGCAGAGAGAAGCTAAAAAAAAAACAACAAAAGGCATGGAAAAAATAGTCAAAAACTGCTGAGCGATACAGAATCAGAGCTTGCTTCTTTACTGTTTCATTATATTTTTTTCTCTGCCCTTTCCTCAGTTAGCATGAAAGCACTGACACAAAGTCAGAATCAGAAGATTGCTTGGTTGTTTTAACCCTCTGCAGTCCCTTCTAAATCACACTATGGGATACACAGAGAGAACACCAAAGGCTGCTCAGGTCCACATGCTGACTTTGGAATGGGACAAGGACAAAAAGGAAACAGTGGCTTGAAGAATATTTTGTCACTTTGCAAACATGACTCTGCAATAACGAACCTGCAAATACATCCCCAAAACCCAAAGTTCTGGTTCAACTGTTCCCCAAGATTTAATTGAAGCAGAGCACCTAGGCTAGATGTGGGGAAGTCAGAGGAAGATCAGGATCAAGAGTATAGAGGAATTCAAACCAGATGACCATCCTGGGCAGTCTTAATCTAGAGAGACAATAAACCTCAAGTCTGTCCACCTCAGCAGGCTCAAGGGAATGCAGTCAGATCTCCATATGCTCCTTGTCGTGGCTTGTGAGCAGCTGTAAGGGGACGTCCAGGCCAGGAGTGCTGAAACAGTCTGGGTCCATGTTACTCCAAGGAAAGAATGCACAGAGGTGGGAAGCAGCTCTGTGAGGCAATACCTAGCTAGCATTCATGTGAGTGTCACGTGTCTGTCACTGCTCTACCACAGCTCTCCTGACACCAGCACTTAAGCTGACCTCCCTCTTTGGCCCTGCATTCCCCACTATGACTATACAGCCTACATGGCATCTCTGCATGCCTTTGGGGTGAAAATGGCTTGAATTTTGAGTTCTCCAACTGATTTCAGCAGTGCTGGTATTTCCTCTATTGCCCTTACTCTGTCCTTTTACAACAGGGAAAAGTCATTTCATTTTCTGTCTTTCCATGGCAGATCATTGCCTCTGGCTCTCTGCTCTGCCTTAGAAAGCAGGTTGGGGTTTTCATTGCTTGACACCTTGCTGCAATTCAGCCAGACCTTAGACCAAGCTGTTCAGGTGTTTGAATAGCACTTATTCATGTATTCAGGCCTTTACACAGCCCTTATTATCTGGGACTGATAACAAAAAGCTAACCTGTGCGTCCCAAAGGGGCTCTCATGCTGCACTGGGGAACAAATAAAACCCTGAAACTTCCACGACATTATTCTGACTTCTATGCAGTCTGCTCAAGCTCTACTTTAATCCCATAAATAAATCCAAGTGCTGGAAATCTGCAGTGCTGATGTGATAGCAGCCAGCTGGCCCCAATTATGAATTGCAGCAAAGATTTCTGTGGAGTATTTCTGGTGCTCCTTGTTATCATATTTGTAATAAGGCAAGTTACTAAATGCAGTTTTGAAAGATAAAGCCAAAGCCTATTCCAGCTGCCTCTGTGGCTCAAGCAGTCATGTGCTGGTTTGTAATTACTTTAAACTGCGAGGGACCATGGCCACATCTGTTATCAAGAGATCAATCAATCAGTCATACATTCTGGAGTCACAGAAGTTTTGAGATGTCACAAAAGTAGAGCAAGCTGCCAGCTGAAATGCAGCACAAGCTTTTTAACAGCCTAGGTGATAACACACACATCTCTAAAGAGCCACTGCACTGCCTAGTCTAAGATTCCCTATTTCAGAAAAGGTCAGAAATTCAGGAGGTTTTTCAAAACTCTGAGTGAAACAGAGAATTAGTGAACTTTTCCTATACAGCTCAGGAAGTCGATGTGGGTATGCTTACTTAAAAATCCACCACCTGCACTGACAGGGATAATTCCAGTCCTGACCAGTTCCATCCCCTGGCTGCCAGACAGTGGTGTTACAGGGACAGAACAATACAGGCAACAGTAAAACAGCAACGGGACACGACAAAATGGGAAATAGCTGCACCAGGGAAGTGCAGATTGGCCGTAAGAAAAAGGTTCTCCACTGAGAGGGTGGTCAGTCACTGAACAGGCTCCCCGGGGAAGTGCTGATGGCACCAAGCCTGCCAGAGTTCAAGACACATCTGCATGGCACTCCAAGTGATGTGGTTTAGTTTTACATAGTCCTGCAAGGAGTAGGAAGTTGGACTTGATGATCCTTATGGGTCTCTTCCAACTTGAGATATTCTGTGACTCTCTGATCATGGTGGCAGACACTGATGATTACCAGCTGTTTAAGTAGCTCTGATTTTAGTATTTACTGACCTGCATTCTTTTAGGCTGCCTGAAAACTCCTTGCATGACAACCAAGAATTTACTCAAATATCTCTCAGTTCTGTATATCTGGAGTGGTTTTGCTGATCATAGCTGACAATGATGGCACACAGTATTTGGAAGGGGATGACTTAACATCCATAAGGCTGTGGTTGTGTGGCTACACTGAAGGTTCAGTCAGCTCCAGCTGGCTTGGTTTGGCTTTTACAAAAGGCCACAACAGCACCTGGATGTTTTACACCCAGTGAGAAAGGGGCAAAGAAGTCTCTGTATCTCAGGAGCAGATTATGGTTGAATTCATAAAGTTTGAGAGTCACATGCTTGAAATTGAACTGTGTCTCCAGTAGATTTCTCTCATGGTTAAAGCCCAGCACATGCCCAAGACTTCTCCCATGTGAGGAACCAAATTAGGTGTTTTTAATGCTGCTGAGATAGGGAGGATGGAACACTATGTTGCTGGAAATTGGTTCCACACTTTAGTAACACCAGCTTTGCCTCTAAGTAGGTATTTGCAAAGTCTCCCAGTCTCCTGCAGGACTGCAGAGATCCTGGGAACTCTGAGTGAGGAATTGCTGGCTCTGACAGGAGTGCTCAGGGCTTGCCCAATGGCCATGTGCCCTCGGGTGAATTGTACACAAATCAGTCAGCATTGCTCCCACTGCAATTAAATAAATGTCTCTTACCTCCATAATTTCATTATTTTTAATCAGGAGTGACTCTGCACCTCCATAATAAAGGTACTGCATAACCAGCTGTAATAAAACAAAGGGGGAGTTTGTAAAAAGCAATCCAAGACATAGAGGAACAGGGGATGATGCAGGCAATACCTGAGGCTCTCCTAACACCATTAGGAATCCATAGGTAAAACTGGCTCAAGCCTCCTGATTTCAAGATATACTTGGTTATTCTCTCTCTCTGGGTTTCCTTCTCATAGGTAGTCTAATATCTCAACACTCATCTCAAACTGTCTGGACTTTCTGGTGAGCTCCAAACAGGAAACTGTTTAACTGGACGAAACTGATTAACTCATTCTGAATTTTCAGTGTATTTCCCAGTCTGTTAAGTACATCACTGATGCAGGCAAATATAGTATATATAGTGGTTACTCCCTTATTCCTTTCCTGGCAAAGGCCACCTTCATCCAGCTGTGTGTGGGCATGCATGGATGATAAGAAAGAGGTGGAGGAGGTTTTGCACTGTAATACAAGCCAGGTAAGATCCCTCTGCAGGGAGCCCACAGTTATTGTGGGCAGCTGGGAATTATTTGCAGCAGTAACAGTCGATACATGGAACTGTCTGAGCTGTGGCTCACAGCAACGGAAGCATATCCATGTACATGCTCCAGGTATGGAGAGCAAGCTCTGCCTTTTCATGGCAAAAAACTGACTGCAGAACACTGCAAAGGAAGGGAATGAAGTGTGTCTTTTCCAAACCTGTCCATTAAATACATGAAGAGCCAACTATAGGAAGAAGTGCTTCATGTTGACAGGCAGTGCTTTGTGTGCACAGCCCGTGGAAGGGAAATGCACGTTGCTGTATCTGCTGGGGCACATTTGCAATCAATAGCACTCTGCAGTGCACCAACAGGGAGGAATTCTGTGCTTATGAAACCACTACTCTGGTTTATCAAATACATATGTACTAATTTGGACACGCATGACGTTCGTCTTACAAGTTCCATTCAAATTCAGTGTGAGGACTGTACCTGAAAGATGGGGTACTTCACGTAGTTGATCTCAATACAAGTACTATCAGATGAGGGCTTGCTAGACAGCAATGCTTTAAACCTAAATAAAAGGAGCAAACTTGAAATACCAGCCCAATTATCCCTGTGAAAAGTACAGCAAAAACAGTACAGAAGTGCAGTGGAATGACAGCATCAACTCTTGCAAAAACAGTGTACTGAAATGAATGCATCTGTCACCAAAAAGTATCAAGATTTAGACACAAACATAAAGTTCAAACCAAAATGAAGAAGCCTCTCTCTAGGAGATTTCAATTTGAAATTTTTGAAAAATACATCTAATACAACAATAGAACAAAATGTACATCAGAAATTCAGATTCTGTAATGATGCATATTACAAAACCAAAATATTTTTTCTTGAAGGCAACATGAACTTTTATGAAGATTTGCAACATTTCAAACCTGAACATTTTCCTTTTTTGAAGGAGTTAAATTTTGGTTTATGCCCATTATGCTGCTTTAAAAAATGTTTTGGAACAAAATATTTAAATATTAAAACAACAACTCTAAGACTTTTAAGGCTCCTATGCAGGTTTAGTACAATTGTGTTAAGGAGAGGCAGGAGAGAAAACTGGATAGGTTGCTGTTCTCTGATTGTCAAAACCCAAAATTCAGACACAAGTTTCAGGACAAAAAACCTGCACATTTTTAGTTAATAACTGCAGACTTATGTGAGATATATACATACATAACAATCTACTTCTCAAAACCAGATATTCCCATTGATCAGAAAGTGAAAGTGGGCAATGTGCTGCCAGACACACCTGCCCTTGTACTTCCTCTCTTTGGTAATTCATCTGACCTTCCAGCAGTAGTTCAAAGCTTGGCTTATCTATCAAGACCAGCATTTGCTGGATGGTAACCTTTTCCATATCATGACATCATCTTGTTAATTAAAATACACATAAGAATTCATTTGCTTTCACTAGTGCCGAATTCTATTATGAACACGATTTAGTAGGCTTAAAGCTGGAGTTTGGAACATATTTGTACATCTACCAAGAAGATCGAAACCCAAATATACATTTCTTAATTGAAGGCAGGGTCAGATACTGCAGTTACTTTATGCAAATCTCTTTACTCTGTGCTGTGGGTTGGCAGCATGACTAGCATCAATTCCCATATTGCTTAAATTATCCAAACTCAGTGCTTTGTCCTTGCCACATCTTGAACTAAGCTGTTATGGAGGGCCAGCTAGATTTGTTTAAAAGCACACCTTTAATTATACAGCTGCATACAAATAATATTTGTGAGCAACTTTTGGGTTGGATTGAGCTGGGTAACCCACATTCAGTCTTCTGAGCACAGGAAACAGACTATAAATACTGCCTTTGGATACAGTATAATAGGTTTCACAGCTATTTAATTTCATTTAAAAGCTGTCAAATGCTATCAATGAATTGTGTGATGGTAGCTTGTTTTTCCTGGAGGCTGCCTAAATTGATGGATGGTTGGGTTTAGCCACTCACAAGATAAATTATTAAGAATCAAAATACTAAGACTCCTGTATGGTGGAGAATTGGGCGCAGCAATGAGCACCATGCCGATGTGCCTCAGTGGAAAGAAGTCAGATGCATGGCCAGAAGCATGGATCATTCACTGGGTGAAAATCTAGTGACAGGAGCACTTGTTAAACGTCTGGCAGATCAATCAGAAACAAGCTGTGGGGATGTTCTGATTAAGAAAAACTTGAAGATTAGGCCACTAATCCTCAAAGAACTGGAGCAGCAAAACAAACCAAAAAAACCCACAAATCCACAAAATCAAATTCTATTTTTGTTAAAAAACAGGAATGTATCTCTATTTTACCTTGGTGATGCTGTAAATAGCAACACTCGATGTGCATAAAATGGTCTTCCTTCCACCAGAAATGTGACATCTGACATCTCTTTATTGTTAAGAAAATGGGGATCTAGAATCACAACAAGAAGGAAACAAAAAAGCCGATAACTTTAATTTGGAAGAGGTCATGAACGCACTGAATATCTTCCTGTTTTGACAAAAGAAAGCAACAGAACAGAAGGATATTGTTTTTAATGAGTAAAGCCCATAAAGCTATTTTGGACAGCCTGAGACAGAAGCCCCTCAGACAAACCACATGGAGTTCAGACAGAGGGAATTCAAAGCTCTGAAGTCTGTGACGACCTTTGCTGAAACGACAGCCAGTCGTCCCCGCTGTGTGACACTGGCACAGTCCCCCAGCTCTGCTACCCAGAGCAAACTGCAGCTCAGCAGATGCTGGAGGGCCCTACGCTCAGTTTACCCTGTCAGGCCACTCTCCCTGGAAGAAGTCTGTGTCAAGGGGAAGAGGGTCCTGGAAAATTGCTTGGGTGTTCTCCCAATCCCCCTACAACACCCTGGGCTCTGCTGACCAAGCTGGGAGGGCTGTGCCGGTGCAGCATCACCTGCAGCCAGCCAGGGTGGTTTGAGATCCAGACAGACACCTGGCTTCAGGCCCAAGGCTTGGATCCCAGCCTAATTAGCAACACAGACAAATCTTTGCAGATTTATGGCCCCACTCGAGCGCACCTGATAACCCTCCTCAGTTCAGAGGGAGTTTCAGGTCAGGCTAAGTTTGGGGCCTTTCCTTTTTCTAATTCTGTTTTTCAAATTCACGTTTTTCTGACTTGTGGCCCCCTCAAGCACCTGGCCAGCAACAACCTTCCCACAGCTCTCCCTGGAGGGCTGACGAGGATCTTCCAGTCACACTTACCCAGGCGGGAGGTCTGCTTGCGCTTAATTTCCACTAGCTTTGGAATTGGGTAGGGTCCATAGCAATGAGTGAAAATGACAGAGAGCTGCTGGCTGATCACCTCATTCTAAGCAAAAGAAAACAAATATATGCAACCTAAGATCAGTATGCAAAGGACATGTTACATTGTTCTCAACAGCTGCCTGTTTTGAAGGTGAAAAATGTGATTGCTGAAGCTTTATTAAAAATCAGAGCTTACGATTATTAGCATTTGTTAGAAAATGCAGTTCTCATTTACTTGATTGCTATGTCTCCTGTACAAATCATTTTAAATGAAAAAGTCTTCTCCTTGGATGACAAGTCTTCTTTGCCTAAAAAATTCCATAGCCCCGTCCCCTCTGCAAAAACAAAGTTCCTTTAGAACAGTGATTTCATTTTATTTGCAGACTTACTGTACTGGAAAATTACTTTTTTTTTTGCTCTTTAGAAAATGGTCACTGGTCACATCTTAGAAAACCTGAGCTACAAACAGATACAGCTGCACAGCCTGCATGCATTTGCAAGTCTCACAAACAGACCCTTCCCTTACAGCATGACTGAGGCATCAGAGCCAGCCACTCATTTATCCCAAATGTTTCATTAATGTGCTCTTACACCTCTGGCACCAGCGCGGGCACCACTGTGCTGTGGAAGCCACCAGACCCTCACAAAACCAGGTCTGGTCCCTGGCCTTACCCATTTCTGCCCCAACTCTGGGGACAAGGCACCCACAGGATGCTTTCCCAAGTATGAGCATTTGTATCCCTTCAGTATTTGTATGCCTAAGCTGCAAGGGTAGTGAAATGGATTTAATGCTTAACTACCTAAGTCCCAGATGAAAGCAGGATTTAAAAGCTTTGGCAAATTTTATCCCACACTTTGCTGATAACCGGAGCAAGTCTAGACAAGTTCAGCAGTGACATACTGTTAATTCATGATGACATCTTTTAACTGCCCTGTTGGCTGGTGATTCCACACCAGGAAACTGTGAAACAGCAAGACACTTAGACATAAGAGGGTCAAAGGCCAAGGAAACAAGCAGATGAGGGACAACGAAAAACAATCATAATATAAAAATTTGAGGAGTGTAGATGTTACACTAAAAGTATCTCCAGGCTTTAGAAGCAGAAATTGAAGCTTTCCTTGCTCTGAGCACATTTCAAAAGTGCTCCTTAAATCCCACGAGTGACAAGAAGGAGTGGCAGAGATGCTGTAATGACTCCCTTACTGAATCTAATCAAACAGGGTGGAAAGGGGTAGAGCTGTTC
This sequence comes from Orthonyx spaldingii, assembly GCA_013397795.1. NCBI lineage: Eukaryota > Metazoa > Chordata > Aves > Passeriformes > Orthonychidae > Orthonyx > Orthonyx spaldingii. The sequence goes on from VZTJ01002435.1 coordinate 2,814,198, forward strand.
CCTCACAGGCACATGTTGATGTCAAAGGAAATTACACGCACTCGCCCGCAGGCAGGAGTTGGCTCCTATTACTACGTCAGATGTAGCACTGCAAGAAATGCTAAGATAAGAGGAATACTCATACTGAGAGACGCCATTTAGCACGGCACAGGGCCCAGCCCTCAGAGGGGGCTCACTGCTGTGGCTCTGAGACGAGGGCGGCTCACCCCAGGAGCATCTCACTGTTCAGCCTCCTCCCACCGGAGCTCTGCAAAGCGCTTCACAAAGGCAGTGAATCACAGGCTAAAGAGAAAAAGGAGATTTAAGGCCAGATTTAAAGAAGGAAGTGACTCAGCTGCCGGGAGGGCTGGGAGGGAAAGCTTTAGACAGACAGGGCAGAAAGAGCAATTTCTTCTCTGCTCGGAAGGGCTGTGCCGAAGCACCGGGGCGGACTGAGTCAGCCAGGGAGGAGTGTGTCCGGGGGGATGCTGATTACCAGCAGGGCAGCTCCTGGTTGGATCTGGCAGATACTAGAAGTCAGAAAATACAACACAAGATGGGGACAATTCCATGGTCAGAGCAGAGGGAAGGTTCTGGAGAGGAGAAGCAATGCTCACCTTTACCTGCAGTGAATAAAAGCAAAGTGCACTGAAGAGGAGAGCTCCTGGCAGCCCCCTCCCCAATCTGCCGGCGTGCGCAGGTCCTGTCTGTGTCACTGAGGTTTTAGTGGGTTCCATGAACTCACCAGTCACAGCCACAGCTGCGCCTACACAATAGCTTCTCAAAAACACACATATACATCAATAAAGACAACGAATCTCCTCCTTCCAGGGTGCCTGTGGGAATGTGCTGATGGAAAATCTGGGTATTGACTTTGCAGTGCCTTGTTAGGAGCTGCTAACTCACCAGACCGAAGCACAGCACTACATACCAGGACATTCAGCTGCACTGAGACCAGGCAAGGACAGGCCAAACCCAGCCACCCAAGAGGGAGAAGGGGATCCCTGCAAGTAACTCCAACCAACATAAAGAACCAGTCGTGCCTGCAGACAATCCCATGGGAGCCAGCCTACATGGGTGAGGTGCTGCCAGCTCCCTGGGTCACCAATGGGGCACAAACTCTGTGGTGTGCAGATACAAGTCCATTAAAAAGCCACTTTGCCCACAAGCCTGTGAAAAAAAATGGTGTAAACCAAGCTCTAATTAGCTCAAGATGTGATACATTCACATGAGAGATGCTTAAAAACCCCAAGACATGGAACAGAGATGGGACAAAGAGAGAAGAGACCTTAGGATGGACACATCAAAGAAAGCAGGGCCATCAGACAGACAGTGGCTTCAGACCTCCAATGTAAAACACTGACCTCACTTGGCAGAGAGGAGGCTGGAGACCTTTGGCTTCTGTGGATAACGTTAAATGCTTACATCTCATGTCACTCAAAGGCCAAAAAATGTGCTCAGTGAGAAAGCTGAAGCATTTGCCTATTTAGAGTCATTGGTAACAGACAACAGCTAGGGAGGAGAGTGGTAAGTTATTACACCACACCAAGTTTGCTTCCCACACACCCCAGCACGCAGCCAAGCTCACAGGGCTGTGGCCCTGGATCTGCTCCCCACAGTACCTCTGCTGACTTTTACCAATAAACCAGTCAAAAACAGGAGAGGGAAAAGGGATGCTTTATCTGCAACTGAATGACTAGGGAAAAAATTGGCTTTTTAAAGCCAAATCCTGCTCTTGGAGGACTTGGGCTGCATGTGAAGTAACTGGGAACAACTGCAGAAGTCCATGACCTGGGGCACAAGCATTGCTTTGGAAGACAGGAGGACATGTTCAGCCTATTCAACCTTCACACAGTGCCCACACTGAGGTGCTCAGAAGCTCCCATTTAAGCACGAAGGTGGATAATTCTTCCCTGTTTATCCTTTCATCCTATGAACCTAACTGTGAAAGCGCAGCTGTAAGAGCTCACTGCAGCAGTTGTGGGCGGCAATATTAACACTGGAGGAGCAAACCAAAGTTTGTTTTCTTGCTACAGTTTGATGTTAGAAAACATTGTGCCAGGATGTGTGAGGCTGACAGCTGGACTGAGGCCAGCTTCCCTTTAGACAGGGGTGTTCATTTGCACTCAAAGGGAGCCGATGCACATCTTCTTCTGTGGGAGGGGGAAGAAAGCTTGGCACAGGATATAATAAAAATATTTACCTAGCCATGGGGTAGTTCACAGATAGGCAAGAGGGAACAGGGAACAACAGCGAGTCTTCTGAGGGAGATGGTGCTTCCAGCAGAGAGCTGGTTGGTGAGCAAGAAACTTTGCTTTGTAGATACAAGTGGACCCCTGACTTAAAAGCATTCTTCAGCAGAGATCTAAAGGAATTTCCCAGTCCTGCTGAATGCACTTGAACTGTGAGAGGAATTCATAAATTCTTTTGAAGCAAAGGTGGAGGCTTTCAAGTTGTTGGACCAGAGATGCTAAGCTGATTGATCTGAGAAGAGGTGAAGACCTGGGTGGAGAGTGCAGGGATATTTTTTCCTGGATGTCCATCTGACAAAGGTCTATGGCAGGATTCAGAGAAGTCTCCTCCAGGCTTCAGTACATATCCTGGGGGAGCTTTCTCCATTCCAGGTTACACAGATCAACACAGTATAGCCATTCTGGGATGTGTTCCTACAATGTACTGGACACACCTGGGAAATCCGTAGCCAATATTCTCCAGTACCTGTGCAAGACACATGTCTATGCCCCAAACTCTGCAGGGTAAAATGAGTGTTGCACTGTTTAGTTCTCCTTACCAGCCTACAGACACCCTACCACATCTACATGGCTGCCCTCTACAGTGGTAACAAGTCAGGCTTTTTTTCTTTACCTCTGAAATCCCAAGCAGTATTTTGGTGTTTTCTTCTACTGATATTACCCTCCCCAGCTCAGATCTATTAATGCTGTTTTAAGCTAAGTCTGCCAGGTCCTCGAATTCCTGTACCACATAGCCCAAACCCTCACCACATTAAGGCAGAAAAAGTAACACTTATTCTTCTGGGATCAGTGTCTGCTTGTTAATACACATCTCCCCGGCAAGCTGAGAAACCACACTGCTCAGAGAACAGGGGCACTGGCAAAGATATCGTCTCTCTCTGGTCCTGAGGATGCTGGGGGGGGCCCATTTCTCTGCTAAATGCAGAGTGGCAGAAGTGCTGTCACCCATCCCATACGCAGTCCCCAACAGCTGTTCCAGTAGTGGCAGCCTCAGGATACCCTGAGCCTATTGAGGACTCATCCATGATATGCTGGGGTGCCTTTGAATTAGTCCTCTATTTATGCTCCCCTTTCCCAGAAAAAAAATGATAAAGAGTGAAGTAACAGAGAGGGCTTTTTGCCGACCCCCATCCCTGAACACTCAGAGACCTTGTTTGCCATCTCAGAACCTTCTCCATCCTTGCATAGGTGGTCCTGCTACAGTCCTCTTGTATAATTCACTAAATGCCTCAAAACTAAATAAATGCCACTCCTAGATGGTTAAGCAGCATACACATAATTTATATCAGTCAACAGTTGGAAAGGGAGGGAAGCCCCAGAGGTTGGAGCTACAGTTACAGGCAGTGAACTGCGCAACAAAATGGGTTTTGTTAGTGCTGGGCTCAAGCCCTTCCACTGCAAGCAGAAATGGAAAAGAATTAATCACAGGTAGGGCACAAATGGACCCTTCTGTTGCTTCTGGGAAAGCTGCCAAGCCTCCTTTTCAAAAGACTCTTTATATCACAGCTGTGCATTGTATGTAAAGGGCTCAGATCCACGGGCACAGTCTAAACCCTGGGTGAGAGCCCAGAAAAGGGCAGGTGTCACATCCACAGCATTTATTTACTGTAAATGAAGAAACGGCTCCTGCCTCTGGCAGGGGAACATTTGAGAAAGGGAGCAGAGGGTAGGGAAAAAATCAAACCTGTGTTAGTAGGAAGCTGAACGTGTGTTATGAAACCACAGGACAGGGTTAACAGTGTGTTATGAACATGCCACTCAGTACCTGACGCTCGCATCTCACACGCAGGATGCAGGATGTACATGTGTGGATAACCTGGGTCCGGCTTACTCGGAACTGTTTAGACACAGAAGTACTACAGGTGACAACGGGCAATGTTACACATCACTGCAGCTGCTTGAGAACAGTGAGACCTGACTAACAAAATCACGGCAGGTCCCAGCCAACAGATCAATCACTGCGTGCTGGCTGGGCACTAGATCACACACAGAAGGGCATTAGCCACTCCATGGAATCCATAAGCAGCCCCTTTAGCATCCTGGGATTTCATCAGGGTTATTTTTAGTGCAGGTTTTGGTGTGTCTGTCTCCTCTGTGGAAACTCCACATTTTTCTTCAGCGGAAGTATTTCAGCCATCAGCCAAAATATTCCATTTTCAGGTGTTAATTTTTTCAAGAAAAGTAAAATATTATGTGGGAAACAAATATCCTAGTGAAACCTGTCATTACAATAAAACCTCAGATTTCTGTTGAAAAGCAGTTCAACAAGACAAAGAGGAGTCTTTCCTGATGGTCTTCAGGTAAGAGAAACATGCACAGCACTCTCCCAAGGGAGGAGTTTCCCCTGGGACACGATCATTACACATTGCCTGCCCCACTGCTGTGTAGGGTTCACCTCTCCTCTCTACCCTCAGCCCTTCCTGCAGAACAGGGCACTCTGGCTTCACACAACAAAACACAGCTTCACTCAAGCTCATCTTAAACGTTGATTTCAGCCCATCATGAAGCAAGAGAAAAAAGTGGAATTTTCTAGCTCCTTTGTCTTCTAGTGCCATTTTCTAGGTCACATGCAGACCATGGGGAAATAGTGATGTTTGCTGACCACCCTGCCTGGACTTAGTAGAACAGATGCATGAGCTGAGCCTATTGACATTCTCTGAGGAATCTCTCCCAACGTTTGTTTTAAAAGAATCAAATCCAGAAAAAACCCAACAACAGAGAAACAGAATGCTCATCTAAAGCTTCAGCTTCTGAAAGTTTTCCTGGAACACAACAGGCAGATGTTTCAGTCTTTCCTGCTGCTTTCTGTTTGATGAAGACATAAAATACTTTTTCAGTAGTTAGTGCATCTGTGGCAGAGGCTATTTCTGAAAAGATATATTAAAAAAGGACACCCCAAAACTTTTCAGAGATTTTGGTTTCCAAATGGAGAAGTTACTGCTGAAAGAGTACTTTAGCTTTTAAACCATACAGGCTAGATTTCTCAAGATACCCACATGCCTGAATCCTTTTAGAATTTTAAAACTGGTTATTGTTCTGAATTGCTGATAACTGTTGATAACTGTCAACACCAGACTGATGGTTGTTATTCAAACAGCTCAGCCTTCCAAAAGAGCCTGTGCACTCCTGCGCATTTCTTCAGCTGCCTATGGGTGCATTTGTAAAGGCTGGAAAACTGCAGGAATTTTAAATTCTGAGGAAACATCTTTGCAAAGTAGTTTTCTGCGTCTTTCAACACGCCTGGCTGCCCAACACCTCACTAATAGGCTAAATGTTAAAATAAACTACGTAAAATAAACATGTCACTGACAGAAGTGGATGGGAAGGATGAAGAGAAAGCTGCAGAATGCAATGAAGGTATGGCAGTGAAGGGCTGCTCCTATGACTTCTCAAGCTGATTTGCTCTTAGACAATACACTAGCAGGAACACTCATAGTCCTACGCCAAGTTTTCCCGGTGCGAAGCACCTCTAGGAGCTTCAGATAAGGCTTCAGCACATGTGCTCAATGCACGTGTGGACTCACAAATGCACTTCAGCCATGCATGACCACACAGGATCCCAGGAAATGGCAAAGAGCTCCTCACCTGTCCTACGGGGGAAAGAGAGAAAGCTGTAAGGGAGATTATTTGGACTTAAAAGATTGCATATTTTCTCAAAAAAGTAGGCCAAGGACAAGCTGATATAAATTGCTGTAGGCAGAGAAATCAGTGGATGAAACTGGCTAATGACCTCATACAACTGGCAAAGGTGCTGGCTCATCTACATGGATGGAACTGGGTGATTTAATGACAATTCAAACTTACGCAGAGCCCTGGAGTGGAAACCTAAACCCAAGCTTCTCAAAAGGCCAGATGTGTTTAACTTCCAAGGCTGTGGTTTTGAGTCTCTCTTTTCAGGCTGTGGAAATGTCAAGATCAAACTGAACAGCTCTGGGATTTTTGTGGACAGAGGACAAAGAAACATGTCTGCACATTCAGCGTATTATCCTCAAGAGGATCTCTGCAAAAACAGAAGAGCTGACCTGCGAGCTTCATCTCAGGCACTACAGGCCCATAAATCTGGGTGCAGACTCCACACAGCTCTTCTAAAAGCCTCTGTTTGGGCTCAGGCTTATCCACTCCTCAGGCAAATATGATCCTCTGACATGGGGCAGGTGGGCTATCCAGCTCAGAGTCAAGCTCAGGCAATGCAACTATCAACCTCAAAGAAAAGCTTTCAGTGAGAAGTTTGGAGTAGTTTCCACAGGCCATGAAGAGCACAACACAGACACCAACAGGCACGAACTCAGTTGTATCTTCCTATCATTCTTCCGTAAGATCTCCAGCGTCATTTTAATTTTAAGGGATTCAACTCTGCTCTACACAGCAGCTAAAGTTTAGCTTAGGGCTACTCACTCCCAGAAGTGACTCTCTGGCTTCTGCCTCACACAGCCCTGTCCAAACCACTTCCAGCAGGTTATGTTTGTGTGCTTGTCCTCCAAAGAGATTCAATCCATCCCTAAATGGCAGCACTTTTCCTACCCATCCAGTGTCTCAAAAGCATCATGTGCCATTAACATTTTTAGTGTTGCAGTTTTTCTGGTTTGAGTTTTGCTTGCTCTTAGGAGAGGTGCCTTAAACTGAGCCCTCCATGTCTTTTCCACAGATGTTGCTTTTTCCAGAGTACCTTGTCCCTAGTTTTTAATTTGGTAATGACCCAGTGCAGGACAGCAGGAGCTGTGGAGGGAGTGATTGCAGAGCGATTCTCTCTCTGTTCTCACAGCTCTGCCTCACCAGCATGGAAATACTGCTACTTCCCCCCTTCCCATGCAATTCTCAACGGTGCAGCTGATATAGACATTTAAAGGGATGAAAGGAAATGAAAGAGCTCCATCCCACTGGAAGCCACCAGGAGCTGGGTATCAAACATTCATTTGTGCTTTTGGAAGACTTCCTCCAGGGCTTCAGTGCAGCAGTCAACAACCCATGTGCAACCTATACACTGTTCTCCCCCACTTACTTCACAGCTTGAAGAAGGCAATAAAAGCCCAGGGACTTCAGCTCAGACAGTTTTACCTGACTCACCATTTTTTGTTGCTGTTCTGTGTTACAGTATCAGGACTTCTACAAATTTCATTTTTATTTCTACTGTCAGCACCCCGGCACATAGATGGGAATGGAGTACCACCCTGCCACCCTACAGCACACCAGCATCAGTGCTGGCAGAGCCCCCACACAAACCCTCACATCTGTATCCTCCAGAAACAGGCATTTTATAAACCATCTGTAAGACAAAAGGGTTTTCCTCATATCTGACACTATTCTTGTAGGTATTGGTTACATTTTCTTTAATATTTTCATATCTGTAGCATTTGGGCTATTTTTGCATGGCCTGGGAACCTGCAAGAACATTTCATACGACAGTGCAAAGTAGAAGGTGGGGGCAGAAAACTTGCTTCCTACCTTGAGACCTGCCCTTCTGTTTCCATGTGATTTTTGGAGGGTTTCTTTGGCCAAATTACTCAAAACTATGAATTGCTGTCTGGCTTATCCAGGTTATCACAGCCTCTGAGGCTGGGACTGTCACTCTGAGATGCTGAAAATGTGCCTGTTTAATTACCTCAGTTTCCCTGTTGGTGAAGGGAGGATAAGATCTTCTTCCATGTCTCAACTCATTAATATTAGTAAATTGTTCTGAGATTATGGGATAGCTGGAACTATTTATAGATGCAAAATGCCATTTCTATTAGGTGCAAGTTGCCATGCAATTAAAATATACCGAGCATCACAATATGTAGCAAATGGGACATCTTGCTTTACATCAGCCAAGAACTGCTAAGTGGTTCTCTGCTTCCTAGTTGCTTATTTTATACTTTTTGCCCTGAAAAACTCATTAAGGAAATGTACTGGGCCAGACTGTGATGTTTAGCAAGAGGCGTAATCTCTCTCGAAGTTTCCAGCCCACAGGGAAAAGGATGTCCGTGTGGGCAAATAAAGCTCCTCTCTCCACAGCTCCACAAAATGCAGAGCTTTACAGTTTGCTCGCAAGAGAGAGGGATGTGAACCACAGTTACAGCCCTTCTGCACCTCTTAACGGAGATTTCCATTCTGTGGGTATACATAAAAATCTCTGCTGTCATCCCTTCCAGAGAAGGGGAAACAGAAGATCCTTCAAATCTCAGCTTTTCACAGCTGCCTTCTATAGAGTGACCAGGGAGAACTTCTACTGGCTCATTCTCCTACAAATGAATTTATGCAGATTCCTTCCAAAGGGTTGCATAGTCTCTTTCCTCATTTCTGTCTGGGAGAGCTTTGTAAAAGGCCATTTGGACAAGACCGCCACAATAATTCATAACATTTGCAGACAATTTGTAAACCCTTAGAGTGTCCCAGAATGATTAATTCTTTTTTCTAAGACTATGAAACACTGTGTGAGTGTGTGTTTGTGAATATGCATGAAGACAGGCAGTTCCCTCAGGCCCAGAGGCAGGCATAAAGATCAGAATAGATTCCTTCTTCGTCATGTAGAGGTTTTTGTGATACTTCAGTTGTTTCACCCCTCCATATTTTAGGTTTTTAAGTGAACCAAAGCAGAAGGTAGCAGTCTTATTTTTTTCCAGGTCTCCTACAATAGATTGTGGAAGAGCCAGTTGTACTAAAGGTATAATCCTATGTAAATGATTTACTCTAATGATGATTGCTGGCCTCGGCTTCAGCCACCCGGGAGAAAAGCAATTAAAGTCACCCCTCATCCTAGATTACAAGGCCTAAACTTAATCTCTGTTAAGTTTTCAATATGATTAGTTTCACATCAACTTTCAAACCAAACAGTACTTTGCTGGTAGTTTCTGGATGAACATACATTAAACCAACTGAGTACAGAACAAGGAATCTACAAGTCCTAGGATTTGGAATAATTTCCTAAAACCTCTCTCAAATATTCTCCATAAATACCCATCCAATACAAACTAATTGCAAAGAACGGCTCATGGGAGCAAAAATCAGAACAATGCTGGAACAAATATTCAGAATTTGCTGAGGACTCTAGTCCAAGCCTGTTTTTGCAGCAAGATACAAGAAATAAATCCATGTAGGCCATCACTAGCTATACCAAGTCTGGAACCTTTCAGATTTGAGTGCCTACACCACAACCTCTTTCCTTTCCACATTATTTAGGCTATTGCTTCAGACACTAAAAATTACTTGCTCCTTGCAGTTACACATAGTTGGTGATAAAAGTTACTTATTTTCAGTTAAACAATTAAAAGACCATACCAATATGTATTATGGTGCATGAGGAAGAAGAACAGCAATCAAATAATTTTGATGCTTTCCATCACTACAATGGTTTTCTGGTCACAATAAAAGTTGACTGGGTATTCCTTGGGAGTGACTGACTGTCAGGGGGATGAGTATAGAAGAGACTATTGGTAATAACAAGTTTTAAATTCTTCACAAGGTAAGACATCTTCCTCTCCTTGGCAGCCCCATGATCATCCCTTTTGCCATTATACTTGCATGCCCTTGCAATGGTACCTCCTTGGAAAGGTTTTGTTAGCCTGATTTCCCTGGCTAAGAAAACATCAGCTGGAAGAATAAATCTGGGGAGAACTGCACGTACAAAAAGTCACACAGAAGATTAAAAAAATTATCCTGTTCTGTGCTTGTTGAAACCAGTCTCCTCACAAGGTTAAGAGTCCAAATCCCACATGAAGGGAAGATAAAGTCATGTGACAGGCTAAAGAAATCCAAAGTAAACATGAATATTAGCTTTGTTGTATGGTCCTGTAAAACAAGCTGGGTGAAGTTACTCTTTAGGTTGGTTTGGTTATCAACATCTCTTGCCACACTACTGTGACCCTTTTGACTTTAATTTCACCACTACGCACCGGCATCTGTTGTCTCTCCAGCTTATTGTTAGTACCTGTTATTAGGCTGTTCTAGTAGAAGAAATTATTAGCTTGTGTGTTTATAACCCATGCTTCCACAGTGAAAAAACCCGAGATACATAACACAGATAATAACAATCCTGTGCAGTCTAAACAACCTTTGGGAGAGCTGTTCAAAAATAATATTGCAAACTTTCGTGTCTTACAGGATGGGAATAAGGCTGATTTCCTTTAAAATACATAATTTATCCTACCTTGCTGGCCTTCAGTATCTCAAACATCAGAGGCAACCCTTGTGTGATGAGCTCCTCGGTGTACTCTTCCTCCTGAATGGACTTGAACTCCTTCAGTAGGCACTGGATGAGGGGTCGCCGGTGCTGCTGGAAGGAGGTGCGCAGAGACTCCAGCCACGTGTGCAGTGTCCAGGGAACACCTACAGACAGAGGACAGGGCTCATTCCCAGCTCCAGGGAAGCACGTGCCCTTCTGCTTTTTTACCTTTATTCATGTTAAGATTTTAAGCAGAAGCTGCCAAGTAATTCAAGAAATCAAATTCCTATTTATCCCTAATTGAGAAGGCTGATGGTTATCAGTACATCCCAGAGCTAATGCACAGAGGCTTTCCTCCAAATGCTAAGAGAAGACTGTGGTCTCTCTGCTCATCTACCCTTCAGCTTCTCTGCTGAGACTGCCAATTTGTGGTAATTGCTGTGGTGTTCTGCGTTGCAAAAGCCTTTTGGAAACTAGATTTACACTAGCTCATTTGTTTGAATGTGGCCCTGGAGAGCCATTAAATGGTAAAAAAACCTGATTTTGGTCACTACCTACCTGGATTCAAATTGGTGGTCTTCAGATTAAAACTTGCTTTAAGTGATACCCCATGTCCTGTCCTGATCATTAGTATTTTCCCTAAAGAGCACTGGGCAAGGTAAGCAGATCAGCCCTTTCAAGCAGATTGTCATGGCAGAACCACTCTCCAGGAAGTTAAAGGGAACTGCTCCCATGCACTGAGTGAGAAAGCACATGGAGCTAATGTACCTCTGCAGGCATGAGGCTGGATGTGACCCACTTTCTGCTCTTGCAGAACTGAGTAGAAGGAAATTCAAGCCTGGTGTTTGGCAAGTGAAGGTTTTTCCTTCCATGTCAGAAAATATTCAATGCCTGGAGAGCACCCTGCCACTCTCCTCTTGTTCATGTCCAGATCTCTGCCTGCACAGCCCACTGCACACCCTGACCCACATTCCATGTCCCCAGGGCTGGAGCACTGCCCCAGGCAGAGGCACACCAGGCACTTGGGTCTCTCTTTCTCTGTGAACAGATGAAGGGGGATGGTAAATACACAGTCCAGATCGATTTCTCTCTGCACCGCACAACCACCCTCCCCACAGAAACAACTTTCCGGAGGGCTGCTATGATGTTCAAGTCCCTCACTGGCAGAGCTGTTACACCAAGGAGCCAGCTCCCTGCTCCTGCCTTCAGAGTCTTGGAAAATACAGTTGTTTTAATGGTGGACTGCTTTACAGCAGAGTGCTAAGGAGAAGTAGCTGGAGGTGGCCCATGACAGCTGAACACTGCCCCAGAGCCCTACTTACACTCTGCCATGCAGCAGTGCAGATGGCTCCTGGTGGAAACCCCTGCATCCTGCAGAAAAAAGCCACTGGCCCCTGAACAGCGTGTGATGTGGAGCTGGAATGGGCTGGCAACCTGTTAGATCTCCCATCACCTTCTATTCCAAAAGAGTTGAGGAAGATGTGACTGTGGTCAGTTTAAGCCACAATCCATCAAGAGGGCCATGTTTCTTACAGTGGTCCTTGCCTGGACGAAGCAGAGGAAGGAGTCCAGGACTGACCTATGCTCCGGATGTCGATGGTGACGTCCACGTAGCCGTGCTCGGCGCTGTGGTACATGGCCTCCTTCAGGGCCTTCAGCTTGGCCTTGCTGTTGCGGCTTGCGCAGAGCGGAGCCGCCGCCGAGTCGGGCAGGTCTGTCCCCTCGGCCAGGATCTCCTCCAGCGACAGGATATCGCTCTTCTCCTTCTCTGGCTGAGCAAGCAGCTTGCGGAAGACATTCCTGCCAATCACAGCATGAACAGAGAGAGGGAGAGAAGGCAGGAGAGAAGAGGAAGGGCAGAGCAGAGTCAGTGGCCAGGCTTTCACTGCACTGGGCGTACTTGCTGTGACGTTAGGACACCTACCCAGGAATTTACTCCAGCTAATGACAGAACCAGCTGAGGGCAGATCTAAGGCAAGCACAGCTCCTGCCAGCCCACCTGCACTGCCTGGGACACATCTGCAAGTCACTGCTGTCGTGACAGAACTGCACAGATGTCGCATGAGTGGCGGCATCTCGTGGGAACAAAGACTCGTGAGCTAAACATGACTCAAGATTTCTTCTGCTATCAGGGGAGGTCAGGGTGCCTCTGGACAAGCTCTTTGGACTCCCACCATGGCAGCCACCTGAGAAGGGAGCTGCCTGGAGCTGCTGAAAGCACCACCACTCGATTCACACTCAAAGCAGTCTGGGAAAGCTAGAGCAGCTAAACATTCAACAAGGCCAGTCAGGGCAGGTTCAAGCACAGCCAGGACTACTCTACAAAGCCACTGATCCAGCTGGGCCATCAAATAACAAAGCCCAAACTCAAAGACTCTGTGCCCTCAGATTTGCACCAGCATAACCTCATCAACCTCAATAGAGTTTCCCTTGGTTTTGCAGCCATGAGAAGAGAAACCAGGCTGGCTCCCAGCCCACCCTCCTTATATTCCAGTGTCCCCCCTGCACCCGCTTAGACCCCAGCATGGTGTGTCCCAAACAAATTTAGGGCAGAGATGGAAGAAAGAAGGTGTGTGTGAGTGTTATACAGGTAGGAACACAAGAGTCGGAGTCTGTGACCTGGACAGCCAGCAGCCAAGCTAAGGAGAGCCCCAGGTTCTCCTGGGGCCTGAGGCTCCCATTCACACTGGGCGAATGTGAGACTTCAACACCCAAGTGTCCTGCCTGCCCCAGGGACCCCACGCAGGCTCCAGCTTGGCAGAGGTGTTGAACCCGCCCTGACGTGTCGTGAGCGTGTTGTTAGACTGGCAGCTCATCTCTAAGCAAACACACGGTAGGTACTGTCTCTAACCTGTATCTATGTTCCTCTGGATGGCTACAATCAGAAAAGTAGGAACGTGAAGATCATTATACTAATTCATTACACTGCAGTCAACTCCTGAGCGTTGCAAGGTCATGCATGCCAGGTGCTCATCTCAGTAGTTTGGGTTTTTTTTAAATTTGCAGCATACAAACATTAAGACACACAGGACTTTACAGTAAACATAGATGCAGAAACTCTATTCAACAAAAATTAAGGTTGCAGCAGTACAGACACAATTCACTCAAACCTAAAAAATATGTCAAGTAATTCAGAAGGAATGTCTCTGACATTCCTTTCTGCTGTCACATCAGCTGCCATTTAACAACCACTGCATTGAACACACCACAAGGAGTCCCTTTCCTTTTTTTTTTTTTTTTTTTACATCAGAAATCAAAAAGCAGCTTGTACCACCAACTGGTTTAATTCACATGCTAGCAGAAAGCCTTACATCTCTGCTCAGTTGGTGGCACATTCAATTGTTCATGCAGAAATTTCACCCATCTGCTCAAATTGGATGCCCAGGCAAAAAAGAAGCACTTGAAGGATGCCACTAGACTTGTTCCTACTCTACCTGTGTCCATGTGCAGCAGCCTGACTGAAAGAGTTCATGTCACCTTGTGGAGTCATGGAAATGCCGTTCCTGTACATTGTTCCTATCATGGGGTCAGCTCCTCGCTCCAACAGCAAACTGACCAGTTCAAAATTTCCTGCAAGGCAAGAGGTGCATTTTTACTCCTTTTAAAACCCAGTATTTGCTCATCTAAACCACAGATCCCAGCTGAGGAATTGTTACAGTGGGAGGAGAAAGAAAGTCCTTACCAGCAGCTGCTGCCAACTGTAAAGGAGTTTCAGAGTAATTTTCCTCTCCATGCTCTAAGGAACCTTCTACCTTTGCTCCAGCATCCAGCAATAGCTAGAAAGAAAATTCACCATTTAGAGCAACTGGGGGTATCACAGTCTTCAGAGTTCATGAACAGTGACAAATGAGAATCTAATGCTTCTTGTTATCTGCAAACCAGATACAATGGAGACACGTGACATGCAAATTCTGCCCATTGTTACACAGAGGCAAATTCATTCCTTTTTTTGCTCATTTTATGCTGCCAAACACCAGAAGCACCAGTGTCCAACTTCAGAGCCAAAAAAGTGTAACTCACTGTTTTTGAATGGGAAATGGGGTAAGGTCAGCGTTAGGAAGCAATGCACTGGAGATGGAAGAAAACTAGCCCGACAAGCATCCTTCCTGCATGGTCTTCTAGAAGTCCAGCACCATCCAAAAATGGGTCAGATTTCAATTGTCTCCATCTTTTGTATGAAGACATGGCCAAAAGAAAGGCAATTCTTAAGAACCAATTGCAGCAATGAGTCCAAAAGCTGTGGTCTCCATGGTCTTCCACATGTGTAACAACAATGCTGAAAACAAAAATGGCCAAGGAGGGCAGGGTGGAGCCTGTGCTCCAGCCCCTTCTTGGCCATTTCTGTCTTAAGGCCTTCAAAGTTTTGGTGCTTGAGTGTGTCACAGACACAGCTGTTTTGAAGAATAAACCTTTTCAACTTTTGAGATGCCAAAGCACAGAACCAGCATATCCCACACAACACCTGGATGGGGTAAGGAGAGTGAGGGATTCTCCACCTCTGGAGCAGCCCGAGAGCTGTTGTCCACCTCTCTCCCACCAAGGCAGTGGTTTTGTGTTTGCTAGAATATTATAGGGTAAGAAAGTGCAATGAATGAATAAACAAACATATAAAACAAGTGGTCAGGAAGGAGCACAAGGAGTTGTCAGACTTTCTTTGGTGCAACTTTGCTTTAAAATTGTCCTGTTTAAGCCTCATATTGGTTAAGGTTTGAACATTGTATTCACTTTGTAAGTCTATCATATATCAGTACACTCTTGAAGAAGCAGAAGTAACCAATATGAGTATGACAAGAGGATGCTGGTTTGAGATGGATGTATTTAGAACTGAAGAGGAGGAAAAAAAAAAAGAATGAGATGCAGGTAGGGAAATACAATAATACCTGAACTACAGGAATATGTCCATGCAACACAGCAAATGTCAGAGCTGTCCAATGGCGGGTCTCAGGGTGGACGGATGGGTATTTATGAGCAGTACTGACAACCTATAAACAAATTAAAGTTATTTTTTTAAAGAGCTATATGTAACAAAATTCAACCTGCCTGAAAGCCAGGCATGTGAGGGAGTAAGTGAAATAGAAAACCTGGGAAAGGTGCTTTATAAAATGATTGGCTTCATTTTTGTCCTGCAAAATTTTTCTCAATATTAAAACTGTTCATGCTGATTTGACAGCTTGAATTGAGTTCTTACCAAATGAAGTCTTTTACCAACTACTGTAGCTCCATCTAAACCACTGGCCACCAGATTCTTTTGCACAAGGGCAAAACATCCACAGCTGGTTACAACAGCACACACTGGGGAAGTAAGGATGGATCAGGACGCTTACAGCTAAGGACCAGTCTCACTGACTTCACCAGACCCACGTACCAACAGCCTCGGTTCTCAGGATTGCTCCAGGCCCAGCCAAATTTCTTTGCACTTAAATCAGTATGACTTTTGTCACTGCTGTCATGAAAGACACATCACAAGCCCTACCCTGGAGTTTGCAGGCATTCTTCTAGGCTCCTCCTCTCTCACCAGAGGGAAAAAAAAATGAGAAGTGATGGGGCAGAGTGTCACTTCAGAAATGTTTAAAGAAAACTCCTTTTTACTGCCTTCTCTTGTCTGAGCTGAGCTAAAAGCGCTGGGTGGTGACAGTTAAAAGAGATGCAAACTATATCCTTAGAAAATAAAATGCTGTTTTTCAGATTGCTCCTTCCATTTTCTGTGCCTTAGTGCCTGGTGCCTCTAATGTAGACATTGGGGAAGATGAATAACTATTCTTTGCTTCAGTTTCTCGATCTTAAAGATGGGGGTATTAATATTGATGAGGTTCACAGAGCTGGTAAAATCTAATGAACGCTTGCAATCCGAGACTGCACACTCGGATGGAGTGTGACACTAAAATTCAAAATCTTGTTATTGATCTTCAGAGGAGGACTAAAATCAGAGTAAAAGATGCACCATCTCTCTGTCTCACCAGCCAGCTCTGCTTTCACTACGTTGTCTGAAGTACTTTTATCCATCCAGGGGAGCAGGGCCAGTCATTAAATATTCGGTTCCATCAGCAGCTCGCATTTCCAAGCGCCACATGCAGCATTTTGCTAGAAGCAGGCCCTCAGTCCCAAGGACAGGGATGAGGGCAAAATCTGCAGAGCCCATGCAGATCCCACAGCTTGCCAGATCTGCACCAGCACTCAGCTGTTACCACCCAGATTGCCAAAAAGAGAGCTCAAAAGGCACCACAAGGAGTGTGCTAGCCTCTGAACAGGACACAGGGCTCCTTAGGGGCTGGGTTTGCTCAGGAGGAAGAGGATTGAGCAGTTCAAGCCTTGGGGTTTGGGATATGGAGCAAGGGCAGCAGAGGGTAAGGGTGGGCAGGACCACAGCTCAGTGAATGCATCCAGCTCCTTCTCAAGCATGGTTCCCACTACTCTTCGGGGCAGTCCATAGAAAGCGGCAAAGAAAATGAAGTCATTTTAACTCCTTTGCTCCTTTTTGCTTTTTTTGGGCTTTTTTTTTTAGGTCAGAGTTCTCTACAACACAGTGTTTGCAAAAGACTTGCGGCTGGACAGGCTTTTAAGGATGAGATTGGCCAAGCAGCTACAGGCCCCTCTGAGTACAGAGCAAACTGCATCTTCTCAGCACATCTGGAAATAAATCCATTTTCACTAAGGATGGGCAATCAAAAAGGGAGGTACCCAGCATTTGAGGCTACTTTTGGAAACATATTTGCAAAGTGAAAAGGAGAAAATTATGCAGGCACCTGACAGAGTATTTATTTTTGTTCATGGTTGATTTGCCTTTTTTTTGCCATAATTGCCCAATTCGCACAGTTGGTTGTGGTGTGCACAAATCATCTTATAATTGCACGCCATAATTATTCACAGTTCTTGTCCAAAAGTGTTTTCATTTGATTTTAGAGCAAACACTCTACAGCAATGAATTGGGGAGGTTCACATTCCTCACTGGAGCAGTTCTCGTAGATGTCAGCAGTTTCAGGAAGACAAAACTGTTTAAATTTGCATTTGATTCAAGCCTGGAAGATTACTGGAGCAATCGGGAGGACTGCTCCTAATGAAAACTTGTCCTAGGAATCAAATAATGCCACCTCACATCTGAGCCACAAGGCAGGGTTAAGGAAGAGATCAGGCTCCCTGCCCATGCAGTCTTCGGTCTGACTAGGGCTTCAAGTGTTCAGCTACTGCCAGCTTTGAGGGTGGTGTGCCTGACTGTGGGGAACTGAAATCACCACCTGATTTCAGGACATAGTAGTAACACCATCAGTTTCCTGTTGGTGACATCCATTTCTACTTTTTAAATCAGACTTTTTAAAAGCACAAAACGTCTGTCTGAAGAAGTGACTCCAATTTACCAGCTCGCTCAAGTCCAAACAGAACAGATGGAACACAGATAAGTGAAGCAGACAGCTTAATTTACTCATGACCTCAGCAAATTGAAACTGGAATCATTAACAAATAACCCTTCCGCGGATTTTCAAATGGCTCTTTAAAAATGTACATACCTGCATTGCACTGAGTTGGACCACAGTCTGTTTGGTGGACAGATTGTCTGAGTTTGTGATGTGCATTCATCAATGAGACATTTATATTCTGGCAGCTTCAAGCTCCTCATCCAACAGTTTTTAGCCCAAGGCACTTTGTAAAACAAAACAATGGAACCTATATGGCACTTGTGTGCTGGGGATGCTTACTTGGGACATCCATATGCAGAGAAATGCTGAGCTTTGGCAGGTTACCAGATAGGTGTTTCTTTTACCTTCTTCCTTTATAGTCAGCTGAGATTCAGTGAGTCCTTCTAGTATCATTAGGGCTGTGCTCAGGGCTTTTGCTAATGCCTGTATTCGTTTGCAGTGTGCAAACACAACTAAATCACTGTTACCTGTGGGTTAAATCCGATGGCTGGACCCCTTCTGTGCAGTGAATCCCAGTGTTAACCTAATGCCCTTTGATTTTACCATTCATTTCAAGTGGTCCCATCCAAGATAAGACAGAGCTGTTTTCCTTTTAATTTTTGTGATTTTCGCTCCGCTACAGTTTCAGGGGGTAGTTTAAGATGTAAACAAACAACAGAAAAAAGATACAACCAACAAAAAGTCCTCACCTCAGCATTCAGATCTGCTCCAGCATCTAGCAGCATCTGCACCATAGCCTCATCACCCCTGACACAAGCATACATCAGTGGAGTCATGCCCTAGTCATTTTTTGGAGTTAAAAAACAAAGGAATTGACAAATTTAACACAGAACTCTCTTTGATTTTTAAAAACAATTATTTAAGTATATATCATCAAGACTAACAGTATGTATTTAATGAAAGCCATTACCTCTGTTACAAACATGCCCCTCAGAGTAGCAAAAGTCAACCATTTTGGTAAAAATTTCCATTTTTGTTACTTGTGCTTACTGGTTGTATTTTTCATGTTGTCTTCAGCATGGTGAATGAAACTAGGCTTGCCAGGCTCACCTCCATCATATACAAAACTGAGCACCTTTGTCTTTGGGGCCCCAGAAGAGATGTTTTCACCAAAGCAACCATTATTTCCACTGGTATTTTAAAAAGACAAGAATTCTATTCAGCTTTCTATAACCACAGTGTCTTAAAACCTAACTTTTCATTTACAGAAAGAGCCTTTAAAACATCTCAAGCTCCTTTTAAGATCGGTCAGATCCGAGCACAGCTTTTTCAACATCGATACTGGAAGGGGTTGGAAATGTCAAGGCTTTGTATAGCACTCCCTAGCAAACATGGACTTAATTTTAAATGAAATGCCAGACAGCTTTGTTGCGAGTTGCTGGCTCTAGGAAAACATGGCCCTGCTTGGAGAAAAAGTAGATTAAGTGACCCTTCACTACAGAATCACCACAATGCAATTTATATTAATCTGAAATACCTGCTACGCCTGATCACCATTTCCCTTAAGGGAAGTACTGCTGTGGCTGTGGTAATGAGTCCAGATGCAACCATGAACAAAATTATTAAATCTACTGTAAATTATAACAGCAAAAGCTGATTATTAAATACAGTAGGGGGTGTTGACCAACAGCCACCAGTTGCTTTGCAGTAAATCTCCTGAAGCATGCAGCTACCTCTGATGCATGTTCACAGCCCACCTCGAGGGCCCCCAGTAAATCTGCTGTCAGACCACAGTCCATTTGTTGTTTAACCTGAGTGCTGCTATGAAGGGAAGTTATTTTCAGAGAAACTGGAGGGACCTGTCCTGGCCAGACACCAAGCTGTGACACTGCTTTTCCTAGCAAGAGCCCAGCACCACTGTTTTTGCTGCATTACCCCAGTTTTCCTGTTTGCATGCAGGGCTAAAGGTAGCGGGTACTTATGTATGGAAGGGCTGCTCCTGTAGAGACAATATACATTAAGGTTTGTCCCTGCAAGGTCCTTAGGTCCTCCCTGAAACACATTGAGCATTTCACAGGATCCAATCTGCAGCGTATTGGTGGAACAGGCACTTCGGGCCTCATGCCATTATTAAGAAAAAAACAAGTTAACCCTTGGCAAGGAGAGTTCTTGGGTGACTTGACGCTATTTGCAAAGGGAATTTGAAAGGACTTCAGCCACTTCAGCCAGTGGCAAAATATTTCCTTTGGAGTCAACAAACACTATGTGAACAAAAAGGACCATGCCAATTACAAAAAAATTGTGCTTGGGCCTTGGAACACATGGATGGGGTAGCAGTTAACATGTAGTTAAATACATAGTCCTTCAACTGTTTTTTCAGTTTAAGTGCCGTCATTGGATAATTAAGTCAAGTGTTTATTTAGCACAAAGGGCCTAATCAGATCTGTAGAAAAAATCTGAAAACCCAGTGCTGGGGCTCCCCCTGCAAGACACAGCACGTGGGCAGCCACAGCAAGGAATTCTGTGGCAACATCCGGAGCAAAGGCTCAGCCTGGGAACCAAACGAGATGTTCTGACCCTGCTGCAGCTGAAGGAGGATTTAACGCTGACTAAAAGGGGCCCAGAATGTCACACTGCAGTATCAGGATTTTAACGAGTTAATGAGGATTTTAACCTCCCCTTCCCTTGCACTCACATCCCGGTTGCTTTTGCCTCCATCAGTCCCCTCAGGCTTGCCTTGCAGCTCAGCCTGGTGCTGCAGCACCACTCACCCCCCTCTCTGCACGTGGGAGGAATGGATTTTTAACGAGCCCATCATTAGTGTTCGAAGCACACACAGGAACACAGTAACAATGTGTACAACCAACACAAAGGGCATTTGGCTTTCGGCAAAATACTAAATTACTGTCTTTCTTTCAGCTTTCTATGACTTAGGGCTCTGTCCTGCAAGATGTGGGATCCTGCAAGATGTGGGACATTTGATCCAGCAAAACATTTAAGCACAGGCTTAACTTTCACTCAAATAGGATGTAAAAGCATGTGTTCAGAGTTAAGCATATGATTAGGTACTTCGATGAATCAAGCCAGAGTGTTCCCAGTTTTCAGCCTGGAGGACAGAGGAATGTGCTGTGAAAAGTGTCCAGATTCAGACTACTTAAAATAACAATAATTTTAAAAAATATAATGTATGAACCTTGGAATGAGCAGTCTGATACTATTTCTTTTGCAGGAAGTATTGCCCTCTTCTAAAAATTTTCTCAGATGAATCCACAATATTGACTCAGACTGAAGCTACTGAACAGCAACATAACTCACATTCCTGGAATAGCTTTCATCTCAGAAGACCTAAACCCATAAACAGTCCAGCTCCTCTCCCACGTGACCACCTGAGAGGTGGCAGCCACCTGGCTCCTGTCAAAAATTATGCCACAGCTCTGGGAACATGCAGTGACAAACTTTCATCAGGGGCACCAGAAAAGCCAGGGGACTCTATTTCAAAAGGAAAGGTTAATATCCATAACCATCATATCCCTCTGGGAAGGGGGAGCCACCTCAGTGAGCATCACAGTCCAGCAGACAGCTGCCAGTAGGTAGCTGCAGAAGGCAGCTTTATCCCCAGGCACGACCACCACCAGCCTCAGGGAGGTGTAACTCCAGGGAAATTTAGGTTCTTCACCTGGTGGATGTTGGTCACAATGACCAGCAGAGGGGTAACTGCAGAGATATTTTCATGTCTGCAAGGTCCGTTCAAACTGGACTCAAGCTAATTAGTGCCAGCAATTAACCATTCACTGATGGGCTGGGTGGTGCACCTGAAGTGGGGACAGATCCCAGAGCTGTGCAGTGGAAGGCTGTTCACCTCACAAAGCCCTGTCTCACACCACTGTGCACGGCACTGAAGCAGTTTTAAGTATTCAGCTCAACACCAAGCTCTCTCTTGAGATCTTCTCCTGGCTTCACTCGACTCAGTTCACTGTTAAGATTTCAGGGGATGCAGTCGCCCTCATGCTGAGTTACCTCAGTCCTGACAAATCAATACAACTCAGAATGACCTCACTTAACGCAGACGTTCACCTGGCAGCGCTTTAACTCAATGCAAGGCAATGCAGAGAAAGCATCAAGATCCTGTCTATGTAGAGCTGAAAGCTGGGGCTCATTTTCTGTGGCAAGCAGACAAAATTCTCCCATTTCCCAGCTGCTTCTTTAAATGTCTCTCCCGTTACCTGCTCACTCATGCTGTTAATCCCATCTGGCCCCAGCAAGGATATGGCTTGCTTAACCAGATCCGTTCGGCCGCAGTTGAGCATCCGAAAACCCAGGTCTTGCTTGAACTTCGCCTCGGTGGCAACGGCATCCAGCTTGCGAGATGCACAGAAACAGTCATCGATCCTGTGGGGGCAGAAATAAACTCCCTCAGAGCACAGCCAGAGGACAGACCTCCCCAGGAAAATAACACTGTGCCCTGGTTTTGAAGGATTTAGGTCGTGCACGCATCCATTCTCCTTTGACCTGTAAGTGCAAGGGAAATGCTGAATGGGAAATGATAATGCAAGCTAATGGAGACTGCCCTTGGTCTATCTTTCATGGGACATGTTATACCATTCAATAAAAACTGGGGGAAAAAAGCACAGCTTTCACTTGATTTTGTTTCCCTGTTTAAGCAATGCACAACACATTCTCACCACAGGTTTTCTCTCTGCATGGCAAGGTTATCCAGTTCCCCTGATCCCTGAAAACTTTCAGTGACTTCAGTAAGCTTTGAACTTACATCAAATGGATGTATAATCATTGACAAGACAACAAAGAGAAAATAATGTCACTCCAAACACCTTCAAGGATCTTACGAGCATAGCTCCAGTAACAGGGAAGCCTTTTGGAACAGAAAGTGCAAATCACAGAATCCCAGGCTGGCTGAGGTTGAGAAGAACCTCTGGAGATCACCTGGTCCAAGCAGGGCCACATGTACATAAGACCACCATGCAACTGGGGGAAGGCAATCTTGCCAGGTAGTCATGACAAAACACCACGAATCCTTGCTGGCTGTGTCTAACAGATGAGATGTCACTCTTTTAAGGTCTTATTCAAAAGATCTTCGAACTGTAAACTGATATCCATTTCAAATGGAAGAAGGGCTAGGAGTTATTTAGCCAAGATGTGAATCTACAGCTCCAGAGAGAGCCAGGCAATTCAAATCTAATGTTTATCCAACTTGGTTTCATCTTGTTAAAAGGCAGATTTGCTTTTCTTTCACGCTGAGGAGTGTCTGGGGCAGAGGGTGGAGTCCAAATCCACAGTGCTTTTGGTGTGAACTTGGATAAAGGACTTTTTGAAAAAACATCGCTTTAAATCTGCAAAAATGCTAGGTCAGAAAATGAGGGGCTACTTATGAAGGAAAAACAAAATAGAGATCAAAAGTGAGAAAGTCAAGCACACATCAAGTATTTGTTTTCTATTTCATGTGTAAAAAACTGCAGCAAATCAAAAGAAAAATATAAACAGCACATCACTATCATTTAAGTTTCTTCTTCAAAGTGCTTTATCAGACCTTTATAAAATATATAACACTGCTTAATATTTAACAGCACCACGCAACAAATACACTGTTTATATAGAAGCAGTGGTATGTAGCAATAGCTACTGCTCTTCCTCTTTCAACAGAGGAAGGAAAGTGAAATGCAAAATACGAAGTGTTTTGATCAAAGCTTCTGCAAATTTGAAACTGGCATCTGATCTCAGACTTGCCCTCTGCTGTGCCACAACAGAGTCTGGAGAACAACAGATGTTTTGTTGATGTTCATTCTACTGCTCGGTTTGGGTTTTGACTGATAAAAAAAGTTCATGTCCTAAGAATGCAAAAAAAAGGTATGCTTGGAGAATCACCACTCAGGGGAACAGGGATGACGTTCCATCACCACAGGAAGCTGCAAGATTAATGCACAGCACTCGGTCACAATAAACACATTGCAACAGCAAAAACAGATTCTGCACCAGCAACGTGTCCACAGCAGAGAGGGAGAAAGCAATACACATCAAGGCTGGGGTTTCTGCTGTAGTTTCTGACTGAGTTTAAGGAAAAAGCAAAACTAGCACAGATACATGCAGGGCTGAGCTCACTGACACTGAGATCCATGGGAGCAATTGAGGCTGAACACATTCACACCACATGGCACTTTCCTCACACAAGAGTTACAGCAACATTTGGTGCTTGTTATCCCATAGCATGAGATGCTGGAGATCATCTGTGCCCTCCTTTAAGACATGGCAAAGATGAAGCATGCTCAGAAGTTAGGTGGTGGGGGTTTTGGTGCATGGAGGAGAGACTGGACCTCCCAGCTGCAGATGGCATTCCCAGATGATTCTGGGCTGAAAATGAAGTGGTTCCTCAGCAAAGTGCAGCTATGGAAAGATCTAGACATCCTCTGCAGAGGTGTGTGTCGCTATGAATCACTGCCTGTGTCAAGTCACTGCTTCATCATTTGTACTGAGGTATGTAACATACACTGAATAAAATGGGTCAAACTCAGGCAGAGTTTGACTCCACTGACGTCAGCTCAGCTC
The DNA here is from genome assembly GCA_013397795.1 of Orthonyx spaldingii. Taxonomy (NCBI): domain Eukaryota; kingdom Metazoa; phylum Chordata; class Aves; order Passeriformes; family Orthonychidae; genus Orthonyx; species Orthonyx spaldingii. The sequence goes on from VZTJ01002435.1 coordinate 2,838,476, forward strand.
AGCGCATGTAAAATGATAGTTGATCATCTCCTCTAAAAAAAAAAAAAAAAAAAAAGCCAGAATTTGACCTGGGTTGCACACCCACAGAAGGGAGGAAAGAGGAACAAGGATCTATCTCACCCAGCCTGTACGAGCTCCCCAGATCTCTACTCTGGCATGGGTTCAAAAATGATCAGGAACTCCACCATGAGCTGGCTCTAGTCTCCTGAAAGCATGTCAGTTCACCTGCTTACTACAGTCAAGGAAGGAGACCCAAAAATTCCTGTTGATATTTAGTACTCCTCAATCAGCTGGGGAGAATAAGTGTCTTGGTCCAAGGGCTCCAGGATGCTACAGCTGTAGAAACAGTGCAACCATAACAGGGATGCAGAGGAATGCCTGGGCTGCACAGCAGGTGGGACACGAGTGCTGACAAAGTCTGATCTAGACCAAGTTCTACAAAACAAGAAACCACAACTTAGTACCACTAGCAGTGACCCACTGCCTTTTTATACTGCAAAAAGGACCACTGTGAGTTACAGCCCTAATCTATTGGACATGGCAAAGGAAACTACACAGCAAAGTTTGATACAGTGCCTGTGCCACCATTGTCATATGTTGACTAATAAACTGGATAGTGATCAAACTGGTGAGTTTAATAGAACAAGGGCATGACACAAGGGCAAGGAGCACAGCATGAGGAGACAGAGCAGCATCTCAAAAAGCCAGAGAGATGAATGAGTTAAGGAAAAAGAGATTTAACATGTACTGATAAAAAGCAGTGAACAGACATCAAAAAATGATCAGGAACTACAAGTACAAATAGAAGAGCACAGCATCACTTTTAACACTGGAGAAAGCCAGCTGGGAAGATGGCACGGCAGACAGACCGAGCTGTCGCATTTCAAAATGAAAACTGGCAAATCAAAAAAAACCCAAACCCATCAAAAATCAAACCTAAGCCAACACAGCACTGCATTTTCTACCAAGTCCTCCTTCTTACCATTCACTGCATAATACTGATTCCAAAAGAAGCAGAGGGTGTCTGCTCCATATTACACTGTATAAGGGGACACTGCTCCATCGTGGACACCATCCAGAATCACAAACATTAAAGAATGCAAGATAAAAAAAGAGGAAGGGAATAGACTCCCAGGCTTGACTTGCTCAAGACTCTTTAACTTTGGACTGAAACAAACATACTGACAAGCTCTGAAGAGGTGGGAAAGGGATGGGAAAAAGCTTGAAACATAAGGCTGACAGAGGAACAGTAAAGTCAGCTAAATATATAGGGTCACTTTTTAGAGTTGTGAAACTGTGCCTGCTAAGCAAGGGAAGAGAGCACACGTGCAAACAGAGCTGGAAACCTCCCCAGCTGCACTGTCACTTCGGGGCCCTTCTGCCAAAAAGTCTTTGCGATTTTTTCCAAGTGCACAGCAGGCTGACACCAGCCCAACAGCAGGATGCCCCTCCAAGGCCACCCTGGTTTGTTGCCAGAGTCTGCCAGCCACCAGCAGTCACACAGGTCATCCTTTCCCCAAGACCTCACCTCGCAGAAAAGGTGCATTTTCATTGAAGGGGCTGGGAAGGCTTATGGGAGGAACAAAAGATCATGGAGGGGCCAATGCTCTTCTCCTCCTCTTCTACCTAGGGACAGTCTCAGGGTGGCAGGACATCACCACACCAGATGCTGGCTGGGTCAGGCAAACTTTGGGGTCTCCCAGAGGTGATAAAGTGACAAAGGTAGGATTGACCAACATCCTCTGAGACTGATAACTTCTCTCTAGGGTCAGAGAAGAAAGTTCCATTCTGAACCTCCTTATTTAGCAACCTGTGGGGTTGGGCCGGCTGTTTGGCACCGCCACCGCTGCATAATGCTCCCACTCCCAGAACTGAGAAATAATATGCTTGAATTAATAATATACACTGATCATAGTCCTTGTGCTCAACAGCAGATTCACCCCCCTAATTCAGGGGTTCAATCAAACAGCCTGTCAACTTTCTCCCTCCCTAGCATGAATGAAGCCAACAATTGCCTTTATAAATAAAAGGAAAATTAGAAACAAGTGAAAGAATCTCAATTTTATATTTGCAATAAACTGTGACCACATCTTTTAACTTACATTGCAATACAATTTTCTCCAAGTCCTCTATTAATTCCTGACAGATACTGCCTCTACAGCTGTTATCTTCAAGATCATTACAGTGTTGCCACTGAAGATAATTAAATTGACTGTGGCTTTATATGGGGAATGCCATGGTAACATTAATTATTTGCAAATGGTCACTGTCAAACACTGCATGGTGACCATGACACTCCATCATACTCTGAAGTACTCAAACCTCTGAAAGAAGTCCAAGATAACCATCTTCACTTGTAATGGGTCCTAGCAGTGCAGCAAATTGTTTTTCTTTTCCCAAACTCACATTATAAAAACATAATGCAGCACTTCCACAGCAGTGGTTTAAACACAAAGGATGGTTTTTTTTTCATTTTCACTCTGACCGGCTAAGAGAGAGTCTGTGAAGATCTTTAATAAGTTACTCATGGGTTGAATACATTTGGGAAAATGGATGATTCAAAGGCAAAGTGTTTCCATCGTAACTGGTAGACGCAGTTGATTTAAAAGAAATGGAGTGCAGTCTGTGATGAGCAGCAGGACAAATGTTCCCCATGGCTCAAATGAACAGATCACTGCACTGATAGCCAAGCTTCAGAACCTTGTTTGTCCACCTGGGACTCGATCACCAGCCCTTTCAACTGAAAGAATGATAATCTACTAATTAAGTCTATCTTTTTAGCTTTGTAGAATTTTTTCAGTTTGTCCTAAATATGAACCAGGTCTTGAGTCAGAAATTATAGTTCAGCTGGTTGGAAGTCTGGAAGGAGTAATATTTTAGCCAGCAACGTACATGAATTTGCAATGCTGAATTTCTTGGGGTCATGGATCACCGTTTTGATCTGGGCTGCACAGCCCATAGCACAAAAGCGTCTTGTTCTTTGCCAGGGGCTCTTCAGTGAGACTACAGACACAGAGAGAGCAGGAGCAGCAGACAATTTGATTTAAATTTGTGAGCACTCCTTTTTCCAACGTGGTGCTTTAAAAAGGACTAGAATGCAGATATTAATAGAACTGCAATATAAATACTATATTGAGACAATTATTTGCATTTTCAGTTTTGGAGAGAGGAAAATGTAAGCACAAACATGTTGATCAAAGTGATGAAGAGTACTACCTTTTATTGCAGAAATAGAATATCTCCATTTACTTTAATCAGGAGCTACATTAAGACAAGAAAAAATACTCCGGATATTTATTATCCAACTTCTTATTCTTGTCAAAGGTCTGAGAATAAATTGGTTATAAACACTGGAAAATACATTAAAAAAGTGATGTGACTATCAAATCAAGACCCAAATCTGTATTTCAAAACAGTCTTAATATTCCAGTTTCATGTATATAGGTCAGGAACTATGTTCAAAATTAAATCTGAGCTCAGATTTTGAACAAGGCCACAGTGTCACAGGAAACTTCCAGTACAGATTCATCTTTCATATAAATAGATAGCACAAGTCTTCACTAATGAGTGGAGAACGGTGTGTTATCTGTATCCAGATTATTGTATTCAGGAATGTAATACAGGGACATGTAATATATTCAGGGATGCAATAAAAGGGACAGAGCATATGAAACAGCAGTAATGATGTAGCTTGCAATGGGAAAAAGAAGGCTGGATCCTAAAGCCCAGAAAAACGCAAGTGTATTTTGCCCTAGAAGTGAAGGAGAACATGACGCCGAGGTCCTCCCCTTCAATAATTTTTTTTATGGCTGCTGTCTTCAAGCAGACAGTTGGCAGGATAGGCTGAGATTCACCTCAGAAACCCGTGCTCTAACTCTAAGTAATAAGACCTCCTTCATCTGCTGGCACCATCTGCCCCAAGAGACTGCTGGATTTTGTCAAGTAGCTTGTTTGCTACTGCTCACATTTTTGTATCTAATTACAGCAACAGCCATGGCTGGTGTTAAAGGATTAGTGAAAATTTGTGGGAAGAGCAAGGACATTCAAGAAGCTAGGCAAACACCAACCATTCCTACTTGAAGGTGGCTGTATCTAATTAAATAGCAGAATTTCTTGGCAATTTTATATTCTCTGTCTTTCTCCAGAAACTCAGCCCCTTAACCAACACATTTTAAGAGAGAAGGAAGAACAGTGGAAATATTTTTTTCTGTCTTCTAATCTCTATTTATTGAAGTCCATTTATATTTTCATGCTCTAGTACAAGCACAAGATTTCCATAAATAAAACATTAAATGCAACTCTTCTGCTTTCACTTTCAAGTTAGAATTGCACATGTGTGGTACAGTAGTAGGATGACACAGTAAATGGTAAAGACTGCTCCGAAACAACAAAATAACACAACTCCCCTTCATATCACTGTATTTTCCCCTTTCCATAGTTTTAAGAAAACTATAGAATGAGCCAAGGATGTTCAAATAATATTTGCTTTTGAGACTGATAATCAAATTTTCCTAGAGAGCCTTCATTACGAGAGATGGTCCCAGACAGAGAAGACTTAGGTATTCCCAGGACAAGGCTAACTGGAAATCAGGACTGATTTTCAATTAAAGACAGATTTTCTAAGGCACTCAGTCCCTGCATTCGCCCAGAGACCTTCCTGGATCACAGCTGTAAATGCAACTCTGAGCGCTGGCTGAGCTGCGAAGGGCAGTGGCTGAGGGAGCACATGGGACAGGTTAATAAACCTGGTGCTATGCTGCAGCAAGGCTCAGATACATCTACACTTTCCATGTGAGCTTACTCATGACTTGCTAATACTCACACACTCCTGTGTCCTGTGTCCACCCTTACATGGTGTATTTTTCCTTCCATCATGTTTACTCCTGATGTGTTTCTGGAGAAGAGCCATAGGTTCCCTCAGCACACACTTTGCTCAGCTGAATGAGCCCTTTTCTTCAAGTTTGCCTCCATGAGAACATTTTGTCGAAAAACCAAATCACCCCAGCCCATTTCTTTCTACCTGGTCCAAAGAGAATATTTTTTTGACCAGGACACAGAATTTATGATTCCACATCACTTCCTACCACTTTCACATGGCACCCATACTATTCTGTTTCTGCTGGAAATACCTCTCCCAGTGCAGCCTCAAAATGCATTTGCTTTTTTCATGGCTGAGGAAAAATCCATTTTTGTGGGGTTTTTTTTGAGATTAAATATTGCTCTACAGCCGTTACCACCATCTTTCCAATACTCTGCTCTCATTATAGTATATATTAGGCTGCATATATAGTGTATATGTTACACATACACTGCAGTAAGTATATTTTTATTTAAAAAATACATTTGCCTTCCATTTGTGGAAAATTACATTTCCATTTGTGGAAAGCTGCATTTCATCCCATTTATTTTGTCCCAGCCCTCAAGGTCATCCACATTTTCCTGGATGATTTCCCAAACTTCCTCTGTCAAGACAATGCCTCTCAGCATCATGGCATCAGCGAATTTTAACTTCATGAGCACACTGCTAAGATTTCTGCCAAAACCCTTTCTGAAAATTAAAAAATACCAGCTTTTAATAACAAGAGCTGAAGGTCCCTGCTTGCAACCCCACCTCAGCCAACCCAGCCTTTGCCACCTCTCTTGAAGCCAGCCCCTCCTCACTTTCCAATTTCCTTACTAACCCCCATCTTCTCTGTCTTAATAGCTCTCTGCATGGACTGTGTCAAACCTTCACTCAAGTCCAAAGAGATGAAATTGTACTGAATTTCCTTGGGGTAGAAAATCAGTTATCTTATAAAAAAAAAGTTATTAGATTAGCCTGGCAAGATCTATCTTTAGAAAATCTGTGTCACATTTTATCCCATTTTTCCCTCAACAACATGTCTTTAATCAGTCTTTGCTTGAAAAAACATTCAAAGGCCTTGCACTAACAGCCTGGAATTTTCCTTGGATCATTTTTCATCCTTTTCAAATGTTGGACATTACTATTATTAATCCTTAGAGTTATGACATCACTCCAGGCTTTGTTAAAAATATTTCCCTCTGACCCCCTGATTTTGTGAGGCAGCTTTTTCTCATCGTTGGGATAGAGGTTATCTGGTCATCCTGATCTGAGTGCATTAAGCTGCGTAATTTTCTCTTCTTATGATTACTGTTTTTCCATTTTCATAATCTTGTTGCTATTATTTACTTTTCCTTTTCCAACAGGATTTTCTTCCCCAAAACCAGAGGCAAAGTTTTCATTTAAGTTCTTGAGTGATGGCCTCTGCTGGCACTGAGGCACACCTCTCACAGGTGTTCCAGTATCTTTACATCCTCCAGGACTGTCATAATGTATTGCCACCAGGACTGAGGTCCCTGACTCTGATAAAAGGCACAGCAGCCTTTGTGCTGAGCAACACAGGATGCTCCTCCCTTTCTCTGTTTCTCTGCCATCAGCCTCCAGTCCCCAGATGCAGTCATGCACCAGTGATCCTCCCCACCACATGTCTAACACACCCGATTTTGTTTTAAACAAACACCCCACAGAATGGAGGGAGGAAAGCCATGCAAAGAGCTTCTTGTGTTTAGATGGAGCAAGGGAAAAAGTACCCCCTGCAGATGTGATGATGAGGAGAAGCCAACATCTGTCTGCAGCCAGATAGTGCCTGTGCAGGCTTCTTATTACAACAGAAAGGCAGGTCAACATAGTTTTTACCATCATGCCCCTTTTTGACAACAAATTGCCTTCATCCCCAATGCCTCCATTAATAAAAGGTCTAGAACAGGGAGCAGAGCACCCACGTTTACCAGGTTCATGCCAGCAGAGAGCCACCTCAACTGACTACACCCAACTGCCCCAGGTGGTCCAAAGGGCCTGGGTATGGGTGAGGCTTTAAGTGTGCTGTCCCACTATAACAGTATCTTGGACACAACCTGGATTGCCATTTCTATTGTCCATCCAGCACTCGACCCATCTGTGAAACCCATCTCCTTGCAAAAGGTGGAAACAACTGGTCTGTCTAAAGTTTTCACTCCTGGGGGAAGGTGAACACTTACACTCCTGCTCATCTCCCAAAGCTGGGGAAAAGGAAGAAACTTTCTGGCACATCTGCTGCTGTAAAATGAAAAGCGATCAGGAAGGAGATAGGCAGCTCCTGACTGATTCCAGCTTCCCTCACTCCTCTACCCAGAGGAAGAGCAGCTCCTCTTTCCGGAGAGGAAAACATTGCAAGAAATTAAGGTGATGGATTTTTTAAAACAGGCTCAGAAAAAGGGCAAAAGAGAGGAATGAAAGGGAGGAAGAAAGCAGGGATGATTTACAAAGCCAGAGAATGGGAACCTCACTGCTGGAGTATGTGATTGTGCTGGGAAGTGTCACATGAACCTGTGGGGAGTCCTCCATGCTGTAGTTCAGATAAGAAGCTGAACATTTGGGTTTTATCCAAACTGATCCTGAACTTCACAGCCTTTGAGATCCTGCCAATCTCTCCCTCTCCCCATATGCACATTTTTCCAGCATGGAAGCTGATTTTGCTTTATGTGCTTGCAATGGCAGGTTGTGAATCAACACCGTGGAATGATGCAGTATCACCTGGGACCATGGGAACTGTTGGGTTTAGGTCTCTATGTTTTAGGGACTAAAGAAGACTGCTATGAAAAGCCTAGAAATTGAACCATTTTCAAGGTGCTATTTAATAAACCCTTCCTACAGAAGTCATAAAATTTACCAAGCTAACTGCACTTAAAATCCTCCCCCTTCCATCCGTTATGCAGCTTATTTGAAAAGCCATCCTCTGCAGAGTTGTTGCGTTCCCTCCCCCAGTGTTAGAATTTATGGAATTGATGCTCCTTGAGGAGTTAAGAGTTGGAAAGGCGCCCTCCCTAATGGGGAGGAGTGAAGGGTTGGTGTTTGGCTTATGAAAACCAGGAGTGCTGAGGGTCTGCTGAATACTAATAAAAAATTACAGGCTGCAAAGTTCCAAATTAACATCGTGATGACTCACATTATTCTTTAGAAAAGCTCAGTCTTCCCTTTGATCTCAGGATTACAGGCAGCCAGGGTCTTATTTGCAGCTATGCAAAGAACCTGCTGCACTACACCAGCAGTAGGCACAGACCTCAAAACAAAACCCAAGGTACACGAACACTCATCTGCCAGCACAGCAGAGAGACTGTCATTTTAGAACATCAATGCATGAATCTGGCCCCTGCAGTCAAATACAGGCACATTGCAAAGGCTGGTCTCTCTAAAATCCAGAATTTGTCTCAGGAATGGTTTCCCTTTTTATTCTTATCTAATTAATCCCAGGCTGTGCTCTTCAGGCTCATTCCCACTTTTCAGACAAGCCAGACAGTAACAATCATTTGCATTCTTTATGAAATGAATTCTTGATGGCAACATTAAACTAAATGCTGATTTGTTCCCCATAATTAATTAATTCTTCTGCAGTATAATACAACTCTCCACAAGTTCAAATTATTCTGAAACTCCTATAAAATTGTCTAACAGTTGATGAGATTTTATATTTATGCATATTTATACATATACACATACACACTGTCCAAAAACAACTTCAGGTGATATACTGTGGGTTTTTTTAATCTGCAGATACTTAACTTTATCTACCTTAATTTTTAAGACAGAGGATATAGAATAGAAACATTATTGCCTTATTTGCAATTTTACCTAAATACTTGGAGAGATATTAAATTAATTGTGCCTTTTCAGAGCCAAGTGCCAAGTCTTCAGACAGTGTATAGTACCTATATCTGTAAGTCCTGACATTTCAGAAGGGACACAGAATGCAGCACTTCTGGAAACGAGGGCCAAGGTGGTCACACCAAAGGGAAGCAATTACAGCCAAGGTTTGAAATCTGAAATGTTCATGATTTGGCTTTTGAAATTCCATATACTTCTTCAATTAAATATTGAATAGCTGTGACTATAAAAAGCCGATGTAGATCTGGAAGTAAAGTATTATACTCTCTGGTGAAAGAGCATGTCAAGGCCAGAGTCAACAGAAGGCAGCTGCTCCCATGCAGGATGTCACAGCTAATCATGTAAATCAGCCCTCTGCTTTCTGTGTTGCAGGAAAGAATGCATCTATTGCTGTATCGAGAGGCAGACTGCTGAAAATTGGGATTTAAGCACAACTTTGTGAAGCAATAGCAGTGAATAATTTCTGTTTTGGCAGATTCAGAATGCCTTTTCATACGAACATCAAAACCAAATGTATTCTTAACTCCAGAACCGTCCTAGAACGTACTTTTATCCAAGTACATAATAATAAGGCAAAACAGATACTAAAAACATATCCTAGCAATAAATACTTTAAGACTTCATTAGAAAACCAAAAGGTCACATCTGATACATGAAAAAGTCAAATTATCTAGGCTGACATTTACAAGTAATTTGAACTGACATTAGCATGAAAAATACAATTTTACTGTAAGAAGTAGTCTTACCTCTAAGTTTAAATGTGCCCTTTAAGCATTAATGCTGAAAACAAAGCCCTGAAAAATATCTGCAGCCCTGCCAATTACATTTCGGTATTTTATAGCAAAGCAACATGAATCAGACAATTAGCAGGAGGTTTTAGCCCCTCATTAGCAAACAGAACCTGATAGGAAGAGGAAAAAAAAAAACCAAACCACCACCATGTAGGCTCTGATGAGCAGATTAGGGGCTCGATCCAGCTGTGAGATAGTCAGGCACCCATTACCATGCAACCAGCTTATTCACGGATGTGAGCAAATACCGGGAGCTGATTTTGCAACACACACAGCGCCGAGCCGGAGCATCCCTGCGCCTCCAGGCAACAATAGAGCCCTGTGCCCGCCCGCCCGCTGTTCCCCGGGAAAAGAGAGCCACATTTTGAACAAAGCAGCCGATTTGCATTCCGTGGACTTACTTCAGCTGTCGAGGCTCGCAGTCCACTCCCGGCAGCAGGAGCCTGGCCGCCTGCCGCACGTCATCGCTGTCCACCGAGAAACTGCGGCGGTGCCCGGCGTGAGCCACCGCCACCCGAATCCACTCCATCAGGGGAGGCAGCACGATGAACGGCCTGGGGAAGCACACAGACATCAGTGCCACGGCACACGAGCAGCACAGGAACAGGTAGAGCGCAGGAGAGAGCAGGGGGATGTGTGTGTGTGTGCATATATGTGTGAGAATATAAATATATACACAGAGAAGGGAGCCAGCTCAGCAATTTTCAAACAGGTCTAAATCAAGATGTCTCACCCCGTCTCCATGGCAGGACTATTTGGAGAGTGAGATTTATGAGCCATGCTCGTTTATGGGGTTCCTGCGAGGTCAGTGCACCCAACTGGCAAGCCCTCCTCCCATCCTTCACAGAGTGTAATCCCAAAAAGAGGGCAGGAGTCTGGCACAGGACCACGTCCCGCTCTGGCCTGACGCGCTGGCTTGGGTTCACGCTCCTGTCACTTTGCAATAGGGACAGGAGAACGGACCTGGGCAGAGAGAGGGGATGCCCCAACACTGAGATGCCAAGGACAGAGAGGAGATGCCCCAGGAAGTCTCCAGCATCTCCTGACGATGCCGTGGGCACCTTGTGCTCAGCGCTGAAAGTGGGGGACTGTGCAGCCAATGTGAAGCTGATCTGTGAGCGAGGTTGGAAATCAGAAATCAGACTGCTTGGTTTCACTTTTAGCAGTATCAAACTGCTACACCTTCGGGTGCCAGCTGTTCTGCCAACTGACCAAAAACATACAAAACTGCCCCCAAAAGTGAATGCTGGGATTCTGGGCAACACACCCACAAAGTCTGGGCACTATCAGAGACATGGTCCTTCATTCCACAGTACCTGGACAGCCTCATGTCCCAGCAAGAGCTGCCCAAGCCGTAGATGAAGCACACAGAACACAGCTCACACCATCTATGCTGAGAAACCACCAACCAAGAGAACGATGCCAAACCATAAGTAAAAACCACAGCTTCAAGTTCTATTTTTGAGATAAAACTAATAAAATAACTGCAGCTGAACACTTTGAAAGGTCACTGAAAGTCTCTTGCTTGCCTTTCCTTCTGCAGTCTCTGTTAATGAAGGAAGGAAAAAAGTCTGCATTAGGTGCAAAGTAGGCAAATCTTTTACATTTTAAATATACAACTTTACCTCAAAAGGATCTACCCTGAGAAAAATTATTTAAGAAGACGTTGATTCTGGAATATCCTTTTCCTATTTATAGCTCTTTATGCATTTATTTCCCTTTTGGAGGACTTGGCTTTACATAGCTCTGATATTAATATTCTTGAGGACAGATGAGATACTTCAGAAGTGCCGAAGGACAGAGAAGCCCTGAGGCGACTAACTTTCCCTAGGACACCAGGTTCCCAAATCTCACGGGCACTTAAATGAATAACCTCTTTTTGAAATATGGCATCTTCGGCTGAGTTGCCACTTTCATCATTTTTCTATTCAAACACCTCACCATCACCTCAAGACCAGGCTGCATTTGTTTCCAAGGCTTTTGCTCTCCCCAGACCTGCCACGGCCACATAAGGAGACAAATAAGGACATAGCATCATCTCCCACAGCTCCTGCAAAACGATTTCCTAACCCAGCTCATTTGTCATGAAGGTGGTGGGAGTCAGAGGAGGGAAAGGGGGGAAGCAGGAGTGTATCTGCTCCTAGAGGGTGACTGTTCCCCAGGTCATCTTCACAGCAGGAGGGACCCTGTTTTGAAGCATTAAGTAGCTGGGAACAAGTGATCAGTGGGAGTTTTTTCATCACTTGCTGAGCAAACAGCAGAAAGGGAGCTGCAAATCACACTGGAAGTGTAAAACTGCATGTAGTTACAGACATAACTTGGTTCTAGGAATACAATTAAAGGAAAACTCAATTCGAGGTTATGTTTTGCATGAGTGAACACAGTTTGGATCAGAGAAATGAAGGCTTGTACAGGGCCTTCCTGTAACATCTGCTGGGCAAACAGAAAAGCAGAGAGCTGTGGCTGAACAGGGTGCTCAAAGGTTCACACTTTTTCCTCCTCTTGTGCAGGTCAGAAACTCATCCAGCACAAAATCTAGCCCTATCCAGCCCTACCATAGTAAGGAGCAGAGCAAATAAAAATATTTACAGGAACTCAGATAATTGCATTATAAAATTGCCTTTTTTTTCCCCTTTCCCAGTCTTGCAAATTTCAACAGAGAAACAGATACGAGCATGGCTATTTGGTGCCATAAATCCCAAGGGGGAAGAGAATCAGTGTTCTGCAGAAGCGAGGAAATTTTCTATAAAGTCCCATTTCAGTCCCTAGATGAGGATATGGAGTTTGCTCACAATATATTACATTCCTTTTTCCAAGGCAAAAAAAAAAATAAAAATCATCACTGCATATCTCAGCATGTCAGGAAATTTGTATTTTGAGAAGAGAACCAAATATGGCTGAGTGCAATAGGTTAAAAATACCCTTCAAGAATCTGTGCACCATGTGAACGGCTGGGTTTTTTCTTTTAAATACTGCTTGTGTGCCAAAGAGGAACACAGAGTTATAAGGGTGTGATAATCCACAAGACAATGTGACATCAGCAAGAAATATTTCACTTTTCAAATGGCACTGTGTGAAAACGGGTTAGACAAATGCATCATACCCCTGGCATATACACTGATTTATCTCTGGTACAAAGGCAGGTACCAACCAGGACAATTCAGTAATTTTGTGTTCCAGAGCAGACACAGAACAGATTAAGTCACCCAGTTACACACTTTGGAAGCACATGTCTTAATTAAACTAATCTAACCATGGTGGGAATGTGCTGGGCTTGATTCTGCCTGAAGGATATGGGAAATCAGGAGCAGCTCAACTGCTGCACAAGCACCTTACCTGGGCTGCAGGTGAGTGAGTGCTCTGACCTCCTCCTCCAGCCCTTCTCTGTAGCTGTGCTTAAATTTTTAAACCTCTAATTCCCTGCAGTTTAAAGTTAAGTATGGACTTAAGTAATATATATTAAAATAAAAAAAAAATAAAAAATAATAATAAAAAAAAGATGGTTTTTGGCACAGACTTGTATTTTCCTGAGCTGAAATCTAAATGGAAAAACATGCCAGATCAGGATGCAGGGAGAGCAACTCCCATCCCACGCACAAGAGCTGGGGGTGAGTGAGAGCTGGGGGAGGCCAACACAAAGCAGATCCCCAAAGGATCGGACCCATCTGGGCCCTCTCCCTCTGTCCTTGGCAAGGGGTAGCTAGCTCCTCTTGGAATATGCCTTCTCCTACTTCATCAGAAAAGGCAAGTATGAGTGCCCCACCAACCCTCACATCTCTGGTTCCTCCTCCCAGGCAGCATCCTTCCCTGTTCCCTCCTGCCACCCAGCACTCCTCTCACATCTGTTTTTGGACAGCTCTATGGCCCAAAAGCTCCTATGCCTTGAAGACATCTGCAGGTAACACCCTGCTGGCACTGCCCCACAAGGGACAAGCCCTCACTGTCCTGCCTATCGGAGGTCTTTCTCCCCACTGCCTTCACACACTGAAGCTCCCTGCCAGCATCCTCCCTGTAGGGTGGGGCAAATGAGTCCTCCCTACCCAATCAGACCTCAAACTTATCTCGGTTTTGTGGGGCTGATGTCTCTGGGGTACTCTGAATTACAAAATGACTCATCAAAAAAGCAGATGTCATGGGGGGGAACCTAAACGTAACAGCACGAGGGGTTCCCTAAAACCTGCACTCCCTCCAGAGCCACACGCAGCCTTCCTGGGCTGCCCACCACTCCCCCTCCCTTGCTTGCTGGCACATAGAGATATTAAAAGTCCTGTCATGCATATACAATAACTCAGGCTTTTTCATTAATATTAGCAGTAGTAGTAGTACTGTTATTGTTATTGTTGTTATGGTAGCAGTATACCTGTATATAAACAGGAGAAATTGTCAGGAGGAAAACCATGAGAAATGTGCACCATAAAATGCAATAGGATGCTTCATTATTTTTGCACGGGTCTGTGAGGAGATGGATGAAGCTCCTGTCTGGACACCACCTGCTGCAATGCCAGATTTGCAAAGCATTAGGGCCAGCACTCTGACAAATTTCAGCTCCAAATAACCGCTGGCCCTGGTTTTTCACAGTTCCTACCATCTTTGCAGGGTGCAAAATCCCTGCTGGCTGCTGACCAGCTTCACAGTTCACCTTCTGCCCAGAGCAGGGCCACTACACATAACCACTGTCTCCTTGATTTCCAGCAGCTGGAGCAGTTCTTCCCCTCACCAGCCGCTCCCTCTCCGCCTACAGAGAATAAGGACTCTCAACACCTTTGAATGCTCCTCACACAGACTCACAAACCCTGGATGGGCCATCAGCCCCTTGTTCCCAGCAGAGCCTGCAGCATGCTCCAGGTCCCAGAGCTCATCAGTGTACACGAGAGATTCCCAGACAATCACAGTGCTCTGAGGAAAAAACCATCATCTCAAGTGCAGCACAACAGCCTCTTTATTTCCAGGGGCACTTCACACTGCTCTTCTCTAGACACCTATGGGGCCCTCACCCCAGCACATGCACTCATTCACTGCCTATATCAAATCAAACTTTAGGGAGAGGACTGGTTTGATAGTCACAATAGGAAGAGAGAAATTCCTGAGGCCTAATCCTATTGGGATGTGAATTCCCCCAGCTACCTCCTGTTGTCCCTCCCTCGGCTTTGCCACTGTGAAGTGGACACAGCTGAATAGACCTGACCTTGCTTTAACTTGGTTCAATTGCTACCATTGCTCCAGATGATGTCTGTCTGCAGGATCCTTTGGCTACTGAGGAGGGTGGTGGTGGTGGAGGTGTTGAGTTTCTTCTCTCACTCCAGCCACGGAGTGCTGACTGCCAACCTTTGTGGCAATGACAGGCAAACTGGTACACAGCAGTCGCTGCTGTTTAAATTTGCAAAAGCTACCAAGAGTTAAAGGTGCTTCTCAGAAGCATAAGGCTGTACTTTTACAAGAAAAAGACTATCTAGAAAAAGGTAGGGAGATGTTTTTTCTTGCAGATATGAGTCAGCAACCTTAACATTATAAAAAGCTCTTTATATTTGTTATATGGTTTGTTTATGTTTTCATGGATGGTTTTTAAAGAAAATCCCAATATACAAATTGAAAAGCGCCCTAAGTTCTGACAAGTTTTCACTTGGAACATACGATGAAAATATATATGCAATGCTAGTCCATTTTTAGCATCATTGAAAGACAGAAAAGCATGGTTTTTTCCAATGTAGAGCACACATTTCAGATGGGTTGCTGGGCTGCAAAACTCGTTTATATTTACACCATAAACTACTTGTCTTCAGAGGGAGCAAATATTTCTTGATGCCTTCAGAAAGCTGCCATTCCCAATCCTTCCCCGAAACTCAGCAGTGCCAACTGATATGGCAACTCATAGCAATTCCCACTCCATGTGAGTTCATGCAGCTACTCTACGCTAGGCAGCTGCTCTGCCACCCCAGAAGCCCAGCTAAGGCTGACCCAAGTAGCCAGTTCTGCATTTTGTTCAGACTGAAGGATCAAACCTACTTGCTCTCACACAAGCCTCTTGAGGCCTGCCTAGGCAGAAGAAGGATTTAGTCTTAGGCTTTTGTGAACCAAGACATTGGTGCTCCAGAGTCCACAAATGGGTATCTGCAAATCATGCTTTTTGAACCTGCATCCAGAGCTGGAATGAGCTGTCCCTGTTGCCTCTCCTGCATTAAAAACATTAATGGCGAAGACTTGAAACACAACTGAGTCAAAGTGATGACTCAGCCAGCAACCACAACGGGGAAATATTTCACTGGCAGTTTTGACATCAGCTGTGACACGACTGGCAATGGCATGAATCCCTGAGGACACACAGCATTCAGAGCGCAGCACAGAAACGGCCTGGATACCATGCTGTTCTCACAGGGCTGTACACAGTTTTCCCTATTTAAAAAATCCTATAGCAATCCCATGGACAGCATAAATCCAGCTTGATAAATTACATGTAGAATACAGACCCAGTCCATCAAGGATATGCTGTGTGACAGCCAAGCTACAAATAATGCCTGAACTATTTCTTGTAACATGTGCCATCTCACACACTGCAGGCAACTCCAACAACATTGCTGAAGGGATTTTTAGAAAGTTGGAAGTTTGATATTTAGACTGCAAATCTGAAGGATTTAGGTAAGGATACACTGGGATTTCTTTTCAGTGGTTCCGAGTCAAATCAACCCTGGTTCCAATCTGGACTTCAGCAAAGTTACAGCTTTACTATGGGAAGTTTCCAATCAAACAGTGGATAAAAATAGATAGGATTACATGGCATACTGGCACATCAGGCATGTGTAATCCCTTCTGCATATACAGGTTCATTCAGATTTCATTGCAGGACTTCTGTGTTCCCAGGGCTTTACCTGTTTTTCATTAGCATTCCTCACCATTCCCTTCACTCTCTTCTGGTCTTTGCTGGAGATTGCCCTACCCATGGAGTTTGTATCACATAATAATTTAAATCAGGGACACTTTTCCCTAATTATCTTCTTACTGAAATTGTTCTGTACTACACACATGGCTGTAGCAGTTACAAAAATGCTCTGAAAGAGTTCAAATTATTTTATAGCAGTGGAACACACCTCTCATTAGAGGGGCTGCATCTCATTAATTAGCTAGCTACACTGATAATTATCCAAAGTATGAAACAGAATAGAGATAACCCAGACTCTTTCCATTAATCATGAATGACCACAGTCAACAATTTCAACATGTACGCATGTGCAGGGAACATATATCTTTATGAGTGTGTCCATGTGAGCATGCAAGGCAGGCAGAAAGATAGAAAGGAAGAAATAACAGCCCACTGGAGTTTCCAAAAGGATTGCTCCACATACAGGGAATAATAGTTAAGAGAAAAGTGGTTAAACCCAGACACATATCCATCAACTCAATTAAGACTTGATGAGAAAAGCTAATGGCTGCCAGGTGGTACAAGGAGCTAATGCTCCTCCAAGGTGGACCAGCAGAGGAAGTGGTGGAAAGGGACTTAGCTGCCTGTGAGCAGAATTAATGGGTGGTTCTGGACTGGCTGAGCTGCTGAGCCACAGCTTCTCAATGAGTTGTTAATGGGGAACATGGCAAGTTAGGAAGTAATGAGGACTTTGTCAATACAGCTGTGGATAAAAGTGGGTAAGGAACCACTTAAGGAAAAAAAAAATCACACAAATCTGCAGCTACAGATTCTGCACTTTCCGGTGCTTAAGAAATTACTTGCAATAATTTTGGAAGCATTATAGGGGCTGACAAGCAAAACATAACCACGGGACAGATCTTTTTATTAAGCTAGAAGCAGCAAGCAAGAAAGAAATCTTAACAACAGTACCCTCATCTATAGTTGTTTCTTTTTTGTTAATTCCCAGGAAAGCAAAAGAATGAACAAACCTAAATAATCCACAGCCTCCTGCAGGTGGAAGCACTGGAAGAGCACTGCTTTTGTAGGCAACACCCAGCACAAGATAAAATGGCTTCAGCACATCCCAGCTGGGTGCAATAGGGAAAGGGAACCCCACAAAGAGGTCCACCCTCTCCCTGTACCTCCATGTCTGCCAAAATAGCCATCTACGTGGTATCCAGGGTCAGCAGAACTGGCTTGTGTTGGTGCCAAAAAGTCACAGAGTCTCTGCCAAAGTGGCCAGATTGAAGGAATATGAGTTTGGGGTGGGAGGGGATCACACATTCATCTTATGGTTGGGTTTCTTGGCATTTAGGAAGTGGGGAATAATTTTTCTAAAGGTTTTCTAAGCAATCCTGGCCATTCTCCACTCCTCCCCCTCCCATGAAAGCAGCCCTCCCTGCAACAAGAGTTTCACTATATAATCATTTTTCCCTTTTGTTTTCTGTAAAGATAGACACTATTAAAAACATACTGTGTTCTCATTTCTTTACCTCCATGAAGAGCAAACACAGAGAAATGCTCCCTAGGAACGAAGTGCCGGATTTATTCAAAGGTAAAAATCCCATTTTATGTGTCCCCCAAGACTCTGAGGGAGGTGCTGCTTTCTGAGCTGGAAAGTGCTAAGCCAGACAGCAATGCCACCGTACTGGATTCCCCTCCCATATCCAGCCTCTGCAGAAGGACATGTACAGCCTTTGCAGCTCAGCCTGGTTCAGAGACAAAATCCATGTGGGCTAGAGATGAGTGGGAAGAATGGGATGGTCTCATGGTGCCACCAAGCCCTGCAAGCACTGGGAGAATTCTTCAGCTGTATCCTACAGCACTCTCCACCCTGGGCTTGCACTGTCAGGAAGGAGGGGGCCAAGACAGTAGCCAGGTTGGCTTCAAAAAGAGCCAAGGACAACCCCTATTTCATGAAAATACTGCCTACAGCCAGATCCACACCATCCTGGCTTCTCTGCAGCAGGGACACAGAGAGGCCAAGGATGTGGAAAGATGCCTGGACTTTCCTGCTTCCTTCTGGGCTTCTTACAAAATAAAAACAATTGCCACAGCTGGAGAGGGAATACAGCACACAGATATACCACAAATCTTGCAAATATTTTAATGTTTAACAAACTCATCTCCCTGCAACGCACAAAAACCCATCATGGAAACCGAAACCACCAGAGATAAGTCATGGACCACAAACCATGACTGCATGTAAAAAAAACAAAATATGGAAAATGGGCAGTGAAGCTCCTCGGAGCACTACAGAGCAGTCGGCCTCACTGTTCTCCTTTCTGAGCAGCACAGGGTAGTTACATCCAGCTGGTGGAACTCCAGAGCTCAGCTCCATGGAAATATCCAGGCTCACACTCAGCCCTGCACCGCTCCCACTCCAGCACTAGGCACTAATGCATGTTTGATTAGGCAGCAGGAGATGTATCT
The DNA here is from genome assembly GCA_013397795.1 of Orthonyx spaldingii. Classification (NCBI taxonomy): domain Eukaryota; kingdom Metazoa; phylum Chordata; class Aves; order Passeriformes; family Orthonychidae; genus Orthonyx; species Orthonyx spaldingii. The sequence continues at coordinate 2,857,296 of VZTJ01002435.1, forward strand.
GCTCCTTCCAGAAGTGACCACAGGCTCTTGGCAGTAACACCAAGTACTTGCTCTGGCCCTCACCGCACGCCGCAGTCACACAACTGCCCTGCCAAGGGAAGGCGTCCTGCCAGACGGAGTATTCCAAATCAAAGGAAGAGCAATCGTTTAAAATAATCAGTTTTCCAAGTGCTCTGACGAAGAGGACGTGTATTAAGGCAACCTCAGAGAAAGGTAAACCTATTAAAGCAAATGCTGAAAGTGATTTTTCAGATATTCCTGCCCTTTTCACTTCTGCACAGGGAAGTCTGAAGGGATCTTACAAAACCAGAGGCTCAGCTTTATTCACCCGTATATTTCCTCTGGTTCCAGTGGCATTATTACCACAGATGGGAACTACAGATCAGGTGAGGGTACTTTCTAATTTTTTTAAAAATTTTTTGTGCATACTAACCACTCTTGGACATGAGTTAGGCCTTCCACAATAGCAAGACTGGATGACAAATCGTGAAATTAAAAATAATTTAGAAAAAAAAAAAGAAAATTCTGGATTCTAGTCATTTCCCTTTTGTCTTTCTCATACTTTGGAAATAACAGAACAAAAGGTGACAAACATGCTCACGGAGCGACCCAAACTTGAAAAGAAACAAAATGCCATCCAAAGGCAAATGGCAAAATTCCCAGTAACATCATTAATGCCAGAATTTCATTTTGTATGGTCTTCTGCAACTAATACAAAAGTATCTTAATTAAGATATCATATTATATACCATTTACAGCTACACACACAATGAGACCCCCAAATGCTGCTTTTCAGATGCAGACCTGATACTGAAACAACAGCCAAACCCCACATGTGCAGATCAGAGTTTGGCTCACACGTACACTGCAATGTATACTCTGGGATGTAAATGTGGAGCCCAGCCTGACAAACCAGCTTGTATTTGCATCACCACAATACCCATCCTAAAAATTCATATCTGGCACTTTCTAGGCACCAGCCGCTCCTCTCATCTCTGCACTGGAGATGCCTGGTTTAGGGCTGGCAAGAAGCGTGGCAGGGAAACAGCAGAGTGTGGCCCAGCACATAGCTGGAGATGTGTTTTACTAGAGGGTTTCCTGGGCTTTTGACAGGAAATGGATTTATTTTCTTGGTCAGCAATCTGACCCCTGTGCTGGGCACCCTGCCTACCGCCTTCAGGGGCATCTCCTTCTCACCTTACATCAGAGCCTGAGTCAGGACAGGGCCACAGGTGCACCTCCCCTGCCCTGCCCATCCCTGGAGCAGGGACAGGAGCAGCACAGCTGGCACTTGCCACATCCCTGGCCAGTGCAGCCCCGAGGTCACTCCTGTGCCCCGTTACTCAGTGCGGCTGGAGCCCAGCATCTTTAATGACTTCTCCTTTCTACACAGTACTCTATTCATTTTCCACTTCCCCAGTCGCAGCTGTTGAGCCCTATTAACACGCAGGGAAAAAAAAACACATTTAAACCCAAACCTGCTAGGCCAGAAATAGAAGTTCTCATTTTCTTTTCCAAAACACAGAATAGCTGAGCAACAACGAAAGGAAAAGGAAATCTCTCCCAAGTGCACATCTGGAACCAATTTGCTGTATGTAGCCACTGGGTGTCACTTTTGATATATATTGGTTCAGCCACGCAGCAGTTCAGGGAGAGAAGCGGATTTCAAGGAGGTGATCCCAAACTGAAGCAGACTGCTCCGCAGCCTCTCGCACGCAGGCTGTAATTAGCAATTAGCCAGCCGGGCTGATTTATTAACAAAATATCCTCACCACGACGCTGAGCACCGTGCAGAGGCTCTTACCTCTCAGTCTGCAGCGTGACTTTGGATGGCTCCACGTTGGGGTTCTCCCACTCCATCTGCGGGCAGTGCATGAAGTAGCAAAGGGTGTACAGAGCCTCCGGCTCCCAGTAGAACGATCCCTGCTTCTGGTGCATCGGTGTCCCATTCCCGTGCTGCTTGGCATTGAGGGGCTGGAGGTGGTGCATCGCTCGGGACACCAGGTCACCTGGGAAAAAAAGCAAGAGCCAGGTGAATGCCAGGCTTTTCAGCTGCCTCCCCTAAGCTGCAGACTGAAAGGAACGCTGGGTTGGTCTTCCCTTCCATTTAACCTCACATATGCAAACAGTAGAGGGTAGGACAGGATCCTGGGTGTTATACATGACCAAGCTGAACTCTTCCTGGTGGTTTACGTGGTGTGGTGTGACATACCCAGGCTGCAGACAAGCCCACAAAGGCCTGCAGGAGACGTGTTTCTGCAAGGATGGTGTTGTGGGCAGCATGAGGCTGGCCCATCTCAGCGCCACCACAAGAGCTGGCACACCAAAGCCAGGATCACAGTTACTTACTTAGCAGCCTTTGGAGGATGCCAAAACCCCACAGCCCCCAAAAATGACCATGCAGAGTGGCACCAAAAGCTGCATGCTCCTGGTCAGAGAGGGGCAGTGAAGTCCAGCCCCTTGGAATGAGACAGGAAGCAGTCAGATAATGCACAAAGCACTGCAGGAGAATGAGAATGAGCATGTGGGTGAAGAAAAAAGGGGAAAAATATTGCTAAGAGACAATATAAAAAATGTGCAACCAATATTAATTTTTAAGTCCAGGCTGGGCATGAAAACCTTCATGTCAGCAGAAAACCAAAAAACTGTGAAGTAGGCTCATCCGCCCCCCCCCAAGGTTTCCAGAGCACAGAATATGGCCAAAGAGGAAGATGCTCATCATCCCCTCTGCACCAACATAGTCTGGGGTGCTCCCTCACAGGGCAGATATGGGAACCCAGCCACAACATCTGGACTGGGATCAGCAAAGCCAGCAAGTGAGATTAGTAGGCAAATATATGGGCAAGCAGCAGTGCAGTCTCTTAGCACAAAACTGATTGTAACTAATTAACTAAAGCATCTCTCTCCGAGGCAGTGAATTTTATGTTTGTTGACTAGTGACCACTATATCAAAGGCAGGGAAACAATTGTGGTTATAAACTGCCTTTTTTTCACATGTTCAAATCACTCTGAGAGCGCTTTAGGGGGAAATAATGATCTCAAATCACATCAGTCGGTTTGTTTTAAATGAAAATCTGAGCAAGAGCCCTTTGGGTCATTCTTAAGCTATACAAAAGTAAGTGATGAGAAAAAGAGGACATAATTTTCCAGTATTAAGAAGAAGTCACGCACTTTCTCTTACTTGCTTTTCCCAAGTGACCACTGAGCACTGAAACTTGGAAGGAAAAGTTTAAAATGTACACCAGGGTGGTAGCATAAAACCAGCTGGGGGGGATAAATAAGGAACTCCCGGGCAAACTTAAAGAACCACTCTGACCGTGTGCATGGCTGAACTACAGGTTTATAAAAAGTCCCACCCCTTTGAACACAGCATATCGCCTCTCCAGCCTGACTCACACAGAAAAAGCTGCTGCTGCAGTGATAATGTGTACCAGGGAGAATAGAAAAGTCTCACTTAAAAATCTCAGCCCAGTCCTCCAAAAATGTAGCCTTAAAACCATGAAGAGAAGAAAACCATTGGCGTGAGGAAACTGCAGAGTCCATGATTTTGGGGTTTTGACACAATTTTTTGCTTCACTCTGCAATATTCTTCTGATTCAAAGCTTTCATTTAAAAATAGCTTCTGTCTTTTCCCTCTGCCAGGAAATTGCCATGATAGGACCAATCTTGCAGCCTTGCATGCTCATAATTTCCAAGAGAAACTATGCATGTGGAAAGTATGCAGGATCAGGTCTGCAGAAAAAACAGATGTGCCTCTGAGACGACTCCCCAGTCCTGCACAAGGCTATCTGCAGGCAACCAGAAGCAGCAGAAAAGTTTAGGACCTCCTTCACTCAGCCCGCTCCAGTCACAGCAGATGTGCACTGCCAAGTCTAGCTCAGGTCAATTTAACTGCTAGCAGCCTCACCGATAGTAAATTCCTCCTTTTTTCTCCAGAAGGCAAAAAAATTGCATAGAAGCACTGGCTGCAGCATCCAGCTTTAATAATAATAGCAAAGGCAGAGAAAAGGGAGACACACACTAAATTCAGCTTTTTTAGACCCAAGCCATTACAGCACTGAAACATGGGGTTAAAGTTAAGCACACTGCCAGTCTTATTTCAGTGGATTGAGACAGAAGGCACTAGAGAATGCCTCTGACTTCTGTAATGACTCGTGAATAAAAATTAAGATGCAATTTAGGCCCAGATTCTGGCAGCAGCATTACTTCATCCCACTCCTCCCTGAGTGCTGGGGTGATGTGACCTCAGTGACACACCCAGGACCAGAGGAAGCTGCACGGTGAATAAGAAGGGAAAGCAGCAGCAAGAATGACGTGGGCAGAACAGGCAACTAAGCAAGGCTGGAGGATCTCAAGACTTGCTGAAAGGCAAAACTCCAATCCATATAAATATGACCAGGAGTTCAACCTTTTATGCTGTATTTCCTCTACTGCTCCTAAAAAAACCCAAACAATTCATATCATTTAAGCTAAATTAATGCTTTTTATGTTTAAGCCTCATTTAATTACACTTTACTAAGAACTGATTTGCTTAGATCATTCTTTTGCCTTTGCTATGCTATCTCTGGTCACATTTGAAATAATTTCTATATTAACAGTTATTATAACATTTCTTTATCCATAAGTTGTCTTATTTCTTTGGGTCAACTCAACGCTTAAACAATCAATACCTGTAAAACACTGAGCTTCACAGAGAACAGTAAGCAAGCATAAAAAGCCCCATTATCTTGGTACACGACAGCAGAGTTACAGAGGCAAGACAGGAATCACTGCTCTGTTTTATTCCACGGCGTAACCTCGAACAATCCGATACATGCCCCAGTGCCCTTTGCCTCCTTCGGCCGCCTCCAGTTACAGCGCCGATTCTCCAGGGCAGAGACTGTGCCTTGGCTTATCTGTGCTGCAGGATCAGTGCCAAGAAGGCAGGGGAAGCTGACAGCCACATGCATATACTGCATGGTACTTAGGCAAACTCTGTAAAATGTAGCACAGTGCAACATCTGGTTCTAGGTGTGTGTGTGTGTATTGTCTTGAATCCCTACCAGGTTTTGCTCCTTCTATTGTTCCTTGCTAATATGCTTTTGCTTCTCCATTTCCTTCCTAAGAATGTACCAAGAGTTGAGATTCCCTTTGATTCCCTCCAAGGTCCCCCAAAGCCCACGGATGTGAAACCAGCTCCATGATGGGACTCACTGGTCCGCTCTCCAGCCGTCAGCCAACTCTGGTCTCATCTGGGAAACCCAAACTACACATGCTCTCCTTGCCAGCTGTAAAAGCTGTGTTGTATCTGAACAACGAGGGCAACCTTGAATTTATGGCCAAGCACAGAGAGATCAGCTCCCTTCACAAGGCTGTGCTATCTCTTCGTCAGTGTCAACCACCTCTGCTCTTCAGGGCTGTGCTCAGCACAGAAAGGCTCTGCAAGGGCAGGTTACCTGCTCACAGCATTGCTGGCTTTTCTGCATCCTTTTTGGCCCTGAAAATATGTCTTGGCTGTATCAGCTGAACACAGCCGAAGGGCTGACGAATTCCTCAGTGCATCATTTCCAAAAAGAACACATCTAAAATAAAACTCCCAGCAGCTGTGTTGACCTTGCAACTCCATGAATGAAGTTCCCAACGGCTGTGGCATCATGACCCAAGAGGCCTGGCACGGATCCCTGCCTTGCCCTCCACTGATCAAATTCTTGTGCTATACCGCTACCTGAGGAACAGACTGGGGAGCTGATCTGCCTAACAAGACAGCTTGCCAATTTTATTTTGTTTTAAAATTAAACTCAATGAAAACTTCCATAATTTATGCAACATAAGCTAAGTGAGCCAACGCACAAACTGCTTTGCAGGCACAGCCAGGGAGACGAAAACACCACATTGTGCAGGGTAAACACAAGAAAAAAGGAAAAGAACAGCATAGTGGGGGGACATTTCAGGACATTTTTGTTGCCAAAGCTGGGAAGCCACAACTAGAGGACAAGCTCCCAGAGGGCAGCAAAGGCAGTGGCAAGCCCCAGGCTGGCACTGCCTTGCAGCCCTGATCCCAGATGGGAAAGGGCTCCAGGAATGTGGCTCCACACTGGAGCTTGTCAGCCCAGAGGAGAAACACCGTGCCTCGCACACCAGCTACCAGAAACCCACGAAACCACCTCTGCACTGCAGTGTGTGGAGAGCTGCTGCTGCAGCTGCCAGTATTTCATCCTTCCCATGACTAAAGCTGGGCTCACCCATTGCTGCTGCTGTCAGTTCAGCACAGTCAGTGAATGCAAGGTCCACATACGTTTGATCTAAAGATTGAAAATATTATGTAATGTGCATGTTGTGACACGGGCCTGCTTTAAGGCAAGACTGACTATTTAGCGAACAGCTTCACTGACTTCAAGCCAAAGACACCATGTGACAGGGAAAGCAAAGCTGCTCCCATGTGCATGGGAGTGCGATACAACATACAACAACACACAACATGCAAGTGGGTAGCTTCAGCCTGAGCCCTCTCCACAGTGACCAGTGAAGCTTTTTCTTTTTTAAAACTATGTTTGGCTTCAGTAAAAGCTATTATCACTGCTTTTACTATGTTAGAGTCCGATGTTTAAAGAATAACACATCTGTTTCCAATTTTGCAATGGGGGGGAGGGGGCAGAGGAAGGCAAAAAGAAAGCAGAGAAAGAAAATGACAGATACCCAATGCCCATGTCTGAGAAGCTTCCTGTGGGATTTTTTGACCTGTCATGATAGATCTGATGATGCCATCTTGCCTGCCTAGGAGCAGGCTAACTACTTTCAGACCAATAAAGTGCCAGAGTCAAAACCATTCAGCTGGGTGCATGCCTGCAGAGCCACAACCTTGAGGTGAATGACATGGACAGATCCTTACACAGCCACTCCTTACAACACCTACCTCATGTTCTTCTTGTTCCAAAAGCATGTTCTAAACTACCAGAACAACTTAAGAATGATGTATTTGCATACTGAAAATGAGCCACACAGTGGTTCATGTGACACACAGAGTTCTCTGACCTGTGTCTTTCCTGCAAAACCCAGGGGAGAGAGAGGAGCATCTGTTTGCACCACAGCTCTCTTCCCACCTGGTGCCCTGCTGGGGCACTGTGTGAAGCAGCAGAGTCCATGTTTCTAGCATGGCAGTACTGTCCAGGCAGCACCCATCAGTTTGATAATGCTGGTCATCCTTCTGGCTGTCTTTGACTCCTATGCGTGTAGTCTGCACTTGGGAATCATGCCCTGCAGTGGGACATGTTGATAGCAGCTCTATTATGCTTTGCAGGCTACCTGGGTTGTTTCCTCCTGCAAAGAGCAGGCCAGAGTCAGACAGGAGTTGTGTCTGTCTTTCATAGCTCTTAACAACCTCCTGTGTCCTGTCCAGACCATGAAAAGGAGGAGTATGCATCAGGGAGCTGCATTCTAGATGCCAAGTTCATGTCATGGTCAGTAGATTCCCCCCTTATAAGCATGTGAGCCAGGTGCAAAACTCATTTTCTTGACCTAGATTCATTTCACACTTCAATATAAAAGTCTTGGATCTATGGTTTTGCTCACCACCAGCTCTGGGGAGGCCGTACTGAAAACATGAATTTATAACCCTGACAATAAACCATGGTTTATTTAATCAGACTGCTACCTGGTAGCCACAGCCATTCTGCATTCCTAAAGCACAGCTTAGTCTCCTTCCCTTTCTACCTCCTGTTGCCTCTGGTTTCTGCACCACAGTGACACACTGGTGCAGTTTATCCCAGTACACACCTGTCAGCACATCACTGTGGGTGAGTATGAGCAGCTGAGCTGTGTCTCCTGTACCAGGACACCCTCAGCCACTCCTACACTCTTGATTCCAGCTGTGCTGTTCCTCCACGTTCCTCTGCCTCCGGTGGTACATTAATCTCCATGTTTCAAAAGTCAGCTGAGCCAAAACTGCTCAAGCAAAACCTGTCCTCAAATGATTTACTGTGAGGTTATCGTTAACTCAACACTACTCATCTATACCAGGAAAGGAGTGTGCACAGAGCTAGGGTGGCTGCACACTGGAAAGTGTGCCGAATGTATTTCACTGTGTGCATGCTCTTAGTATAAAGTACCTTCAAACATAAAAAAGTTAAGTTGTTCTTGGCACACAGTATATTCCAGATTTTATTCCAGCTGCCTCAGGCTGTGGGTGTGCTTGGGGTGCCATAACCCACAGTCAGTGGGGCATCCAATGTGGAACAAATTCATCGTTGAGCTCACCTTGCAGAAACCTCCCTGGCTCTGCCATCTCTGCTGTCCCTCACTGTGCCCCTATCTGCTACCATAGGCAACCTTTTCTTCTCCTAAAAGCCATTCATCTCTTCCACACAAGAGCAAAAGAAGGAATTGTGGTCCCAGATTCAGAATTGAGAAGACAGGACCAGTATGCAAGCAGCCCATTTCCTGGCAGTGGCTTCCCTGTGGCCTCCCACAGATCATTTAATCTTTTTATCTTCACTTACCCCACCATCACAAGAAGCTTCTATTTATATTACAGAGTAAGTGTTTGCATGCAATTTAGTGTTTGCAAAGCCTTTGAAGACTGATAAATTAGGGATTGGATATATCCCATAAAAAAGCCACAATAATAATTAAACCCTCTCAAGTTCACATACCTATTATAACAACACTTACATGTTTAGAATCTCCAATCCAACGTGGCAAGCGTGATGTTTGTGTTTGATTCCCCTTAAGCCACGTCAACTTCAAACAAAACAAGCTTTGACTCGGATGAGCTATTCATGTGCCAACCTAATGCAGAGCCTTCCCTCTGCGGAATACCACTGCCTTATGGATCACCGTTCCTGGGTTTTCTTTGGCCTGACACAGATCCATGTCCTCAAACGGAATTTAAGAGTGCCCATGGCTGAGCAGGCCAGCTAAGAGTGTTCACCCTGACCTGACCAATTACCTGTGCTCTGCACAGCAGGGACAAGGAGGACTGCAGGGGAAGGAATATGTCATTTGAGTCCTGAGTGTGTTGTGATGCAGGGGTTCAGAGGGAACAGGAGCCTGTACCTCAAATGTGGTGTACATGGGGAGTTCTGGGGAAGTTCACACTGGTGTATCAGGGAAGGCTGGAGGAAGGTTGGAGCTCTGGCACTCCCCACCCACCACGGCGATGCCTTTTAACTCTAAGCATCAAACCTGAGTGGGCTTAAACACAGGAGGTAGAAGCCCTGGAGGAACAAAACCACCCTGGGCTTGTCCCCAAGAAAGGCAAAGGTGGCTGAGTCTCACATCCATGGAGGCACCCAGGAAGCCCCCAAAGGAGCACTGAGGACCCGGACAAGCAACAAGACAAGCTGCCCCTGTTATCCAAGACAGAAATCCACCCCCTTGGTCAACAGGGCGGTCAAAGGGAAGATACAGCCTGAGTAGGGTGTAACCTGGTATTTTCTAATTATCCTCCCTCATGCTCCATCTCAACTGATAAATAAATGTATTGTTTTATGGTTTATAATAGTGGGTATCTCAGGGGGAAGAGAAGAAAAGCAAGATGTTGTTTGGGACTATTAAGTGACCCACAACCCTTCCTGTGCACAGATGCAGACATTGAATGGAGGCTGTGGTCCATCACTTGGAGAGGGCAGCAAGGAGAACCGGGTAGCAGCTAGGGAAGCCTGCAACCAGGCGGCCCTTAACAGAGGCAAGAAAACTCCTAGCATTTAAGCACTGCATTCATCTATCTTCTGTTCTCTGTTGGGGGGTTTTTTCTCTGTCGAGGAGCATCTCAACAACTTCTGTTTCTAACTTTATACACAGACTGGATGATGTGTGGGTATCAGCAAGGAGGAACTGCAAACTAGACACCCAGAAAGTGGGTGAGCAAGGACCTAGAGATCTTGTGCAATAACCCAGTGGAGGGCCCTTGAAAACTGGGAAAAGCATCACCGTATCTGGAGAGGTGATAAACAGGCTGTCAGTCTGTGGCCAAACCCTATGCTGAAGGGAGCACTTCCATCTGAACTGCAGATTTTGGCTAGTACCTCTGCTCAGCATTGTGCTCCAGGAACCAAACCGTTCACAGGCAGTAAGCTTGGTCTTACTCTACGGTGCTGCTTAGCCTGAGAAGTACATCTGACAAACAGGGCTTTTGTTCTGGCAGTAAATTAGCAGAGCACTTACGACAACACTCCTCCAGATGCCACCCTTCCAGCAAGCACCTTTACCCTGGCATTTGCTTCTAAGCCTAGGTTTAACCTCTTATTTAGAGCACATGAATCAATTTGTACAGCTCCTGCAGTGCTCCTTCCTGTTGGCTGCAGAGGATTGAGAATAGATGAAAAGGCAAGGGAGGGGATGCTGACTTTCATCATCTCCTCAGCTGGGGCTGCCAGGAGAAATGAAGAACAGTATCAGTATGTGCAATCACATTCCTACTTACACTTGAGCAGTAACCCTTCCTTTCATGCCTAAAAGGGTGCCAAGATCCACTAGGAGGCTGTTATTTTGGAAATATAAACATTCAGCACGGTGGATGCAAAGAGAGGATGATGAGTAATAAAAAGAGGGGATGAAGGATGGTATTTTTCCAGTGGCAAAGAGGAAAACCTTGCTGAGATGTGAGTGGTGACAGGGAGGAAATACCAGCCTAAACATCATATCTGGGGACTGCTTTAAGTTAAACACCATTCAAAAGCAAAAAACCTCTGATATCAGCAGTGTTAAATCACATCTTCAGATTATCACAGTTTAAAATAAAAATTATTATTCATTGTAGTTAACACTCAGAGTGATACCACCACCAGTCACTGTAGTTTGCACAAGTCTGGGTGGCAAATTCTCACCAAGGAAAGCCATAGGAGACTGGCCATATTTTCACCCAAAACAAGCCCCAAACAGTTTTTTGCTCTAACCTGAAGACTTAAACTAAGACACACTTTGGATGACATCCTAAGCCATGATTTATCTCTCTGTGCTGCTTGAGACACACAGCCTTCTACAGCCCTACAAACACACCTCAGCACAGGGTGGTTGTCCCAGGTCAGACACCTTAACAGTCTTTATCCCAAGGCAGTGAGGGACGAGTATTTCTTGGTGCCAGGGCTGGTGCCCAGTGCACCTTAAGGCTCTGCTCTTCCTTCTCACCACCTACGTGCACACAGAAGAGAAAGAGGGTCCTCCTTCACCCAGAAAAACAGCAACGACCTTCAGTTATGAGCCTTATTCCTTCTGTGTTTGGTCTCCAAGCCAGCAGCGGTATTTTTAGATGGATGATGAATAGGTGTCTTGGAGCATTATGCAGTCAAATATAACATAAATGTTTGTGGATTGCAAACATGCATATAAAGAAGTTAGGAGAAATATTCAAAGGTCAAAATGCAGTATCATGGGATCTCTCCACAGCCAAAGCTCTCCTTAATGTTCCTGTTTTTTTCTATTCAATCTACTTATTTTTTCCCATCTGAAAGAGGACAAAAATGAAAGAGAAGATCTAGAAATCTAGGAGAATCCCAAAAACTTTCTGAAAAAACCCCAAATATATCTATTCCCCTTCTCCTCTAGGTCTGGTCTAGAAATACAGGAAGCTTCAAGTGAAAAAATGGGGAGAAAAAAAATCCTGTGAAATATTTTCTCTAAGACTCAACAGTGAAATACTGTCAGGCTACTGTTTAAAATCCTATTATTTTTGCTGTGCTTCAGTTCTTCCCAATGTTCTCTATATAATAAGCATTTCAAATGAAATTACATTATTTTAAAACACACTGTAGTAGGCAATTACAATTCCTGAATACTAAATGCCAATATAACATAGGCCAGATTTATTGTTGTTCCTTAACTTTCTGCCATGTTCATTATATTTTAATGAATAAGGTTTCACATTAATTTTTTAAGCCTTTGCCTTGGAATCACACATTACTGCCGTAATTGTGGTGCAGAATTAGGTGTGTATTTACATTCTCCTCCTAAGTCCTGCAGATGAAACCTCCCTTTGATTTTTCTCCCCTAAGTCAGCAACATCACCTCTTCTTCCACATCACCTCTTCTTCCTGTTTTCTGGAGAGCACCCGTGGGCCAGTGGCACTGCCTCACCTGGCCACTGTCAGCCAGGCAGTGTCCCAGCAAGGACTGCTGCCTGCTAAGCCTGGAGATGAGAGCAGAAGCACCAGGCAAGCAGGATTTGGCAGGACCAGAGCAGCATCCATGAGTCCAGTTGCACCTCTCTGTCCAGGAGGACTCCTCAATGGCAGTCTGGAACGATCTCCTCCACTGTAGCATCCCCATGGGGCACCGCCCTGCCCCTCTGCTCGTGTCTGCCATCCCACCTTTCCCCAATTTTCTCCTACCTTCTGTCACACACAGGGAGATGCAGCTTACCCAAATGGTCTTTTCTAATGCACTGACAGAACACATGAAAAAACAAAGGGTGCAGACACATGAGGGCCATCATGGGTAGGGCAAGGTGAAGCTACCACATGATACAAGGCTTTTCACCTTGTCAGTCTCTTCTTGCCCTGGGACAGACTGCAAAGAAATTAAGAAGATGTGAGCTGGAATACAGGTGTTGGGCAGAACACAGGCCTCATTTTAAGCTGTTGTCTTCCAGGGAATGGATTTGATTCCCTGGTCTCAAAGCCTCCAGCAGCTCAGCAGCTGGTCACACTGCTCCATACAAGGATGCCGCGTAGAACTAAGAGCAGGGAAAGCCTTTCCTCCACATGCAGACACTTGTTAATTCCAGTTATTCTGCATACTTACAATACTTTAATTATTCATGTCAATAAACTATAGGAAATCTCATTCAATTAGAATTGCTTTTTAAAATACTTCTTTTTTTCCTGAGATAAAATTAAATTGCTTTATTGCAAGATCAGTCTTTGCCCTTGTTTTCTGTGTTCTTTTGAAGAGAACAGAAATGAAGTCCTGGCTCCTAGGATATTGCAAGCTGATGGGATAGTGCAGACACAGCCTGAGGACTGCCCACTCTGCTGGTCCTCAAGCCAAGCTTCTGCCTTTGTCATTCAGTTCTGGTTGCCATCTCCTCCTCCTCATGGTCCTCTTCTCAAGTGCTATCCTCTTAATTCCCTCCTATCCAGAGAGTCTCCCTCACCACCATTTTTCACCCCCATAAAAGCAGGCACTTTTCCCTATCTAATCCTTTCCTCACATCTCACTCTCTCCATGGCAATGTTTGCCGTATTCTCTTTCTTCTCCACAATGTCCATCCCTCTCACACCACCAGGACAACCATAAATCCTCCTTTGCCTTCGACCTTCATGCCTTTATGATCCCCAGGTGTTCCCCCCACTGCTCAGCACTCCTGCCCCATGCTGTGGTTCCCCACCCACCCTCCACGGCAGAGGTTTTGCTGTAACCTCTGGCTCACAGCCACTGCTGGATGCCAGACAGACACACAAGCACTGAACAAAGAGCACACCTACTTGTATCCCCTCACGGCCCCTCTTTCCTCCAAACTCGGAGGTTTTTGCCCACCAGCATGCTGCAACTCCCTCCACGTTTCACAGCTTGGTTTTGAACTCTGCACCAGTACTTCTCCACGGCACAGATTTCTACCCAAATGAACGTATCAAGCTTTGCAAGCTCTGCCAGTTACTGCTCCTCCCACTGCTGCTTCCCTGACATGCATCTGCTTGCAGCGGCCAGGGAGGATCCCTCGAGTTGGCCACAGGGCTTTTTGGAGGGCTACCAGCCTGCTGGATGTGCCAACCTCTCCGACAGCTGCCTCCAACTCCCACTGACATGCTCTGTTCTTCCAACTGGCCACCCTGAAGAGTGTTTTGCCTGTGTTTGCAGTCAACAGATGTACAGAAAGCAAACCCTACCAACTAAGCATTTGAATCTAAGGTAGGACACTTAGAGGTCATAGAGTTCAAGCTGTAAAATGTAAAATGGGATGGTGTGCTCTATCTAAGAAGTCTGGCTGTTTGGGTTGTGTACAAAGGCCCAAGAAAAATCCAGAATAAAAAACCCACCCACCCTGAAATACCCACAAATTACTTATTTATTAAACCCCAACCATACGTACTATAAGAAAGAGAGCTGTATCATGCATAATTTAGTTGGCACACAGTGCTGTTGTGTGTTTCATGCGTATGAAATAAATGAGCATAAATTACTTAATTTGAATAACACCAAACACCTGATTCCAGAGATGGAGCAACACTTCACACTAAGGCTTGTTGACGCTGCACCAGAGCAAATTAAAATTAGCAAGCTGAAAACAGAAATTCATCTTGTGTCTTGCAGATGAACATCCATGGTGCATCCACATGGCTCATGAATGGGGGAAACTGAACCATGATGATATGATGGAGCTACAGAGGAGACTCCCACTGCTACAGAAAGTACCAAAACATGAGCAAGAGACCCCTACACAAGTTTTTTAGGATGCTGGTAACACACAATCCAGTAATAAGAACAGCAGTAGGTTGGGTAGCCTGTATCTTCATGGATTTGAGTATTTATAATTTCTCCCCAAAATTTCATAATGGACCTCAGGAAAAGAATACTTAACAGTATTTCTCACAAACCTCAGAAAAAAACCCCACGTTTTTTGTCTTAATGATTCTGTTTTCCCACACAAAGCTTCCTGTATCTAACTAGACCACAAACATGTGACTGGAATGCTTCTCTCTTAAGAAAAAAGAAGTTTAAATAAACCACTTCTGGTAACTTTATCTCCATGTCACATAAGGATGCATATGGCCTTTGCCCCCTACCATTGTGCCAAAAGCAAAGTTCTCCGATTTTGACAAATATCACTGCTTCCCATATTCCTCAAAAAGTGCTTTGATTAACAGCAAACAATTTATCTTTCAGGAGTTAACTCCTCTGGTGTGGATTTGAGTTGTACGGCTGGAGAAGGAAAGGCAGGTAAAGGATCTTCTCTAACAGAGATGGAAGTAGCTCTGCCAGAAATGTGTGACAATATTTCCTTTACTTATTGTAGCCCTCAGCTTTCTGCCTGCCCACCATAAAACAGACATCCCATTGCATTGAGACAGGACACCGACACCACAGACATTTGTAAGTGTGGCCAGGCTGAGAGGTGCTCTCAAATACAGCATAGGAAAGATGATTTAAAGCATCTTTTACCGTTAAAACTGAGAGGAACGTATGCAAACAAGCCGTAGGCATTGCTACAAGTCTGCACACCACTTCTTTCCCCCTATAGCTTCAGCTCCTGAACTAACAACAGAGCACAAACACAGCTAGATCTGCCCAACATCTCCTTCAACATTACACAGCCCCCTCACCTCTCCTCAGCAGAACCAGGCAATGCACTTAGCTTTGCTTTACTTTGAGGAAAGAAATCCAAACATTCTCAACAGCCTTGTACTTACTGAGTTCAGCAATGCTCCCCACGCGTGTGGCAAGTAGAGACTGCTCGATGGTCCTCAGCTCTGACTGGCTGAACATCTGCACCTCCCCGGGCTTGTTTGACCTTTGCTGGTCCTTGTGAAGGTTCAAGCTGTCTGGCAGGCAGAGAACACCTATAGTGGGTAAAAAGAAAGGACAAGTCCCATGTAATTGCAGCCAGTATGGTAACTTTGCTGCCACCACCGCATCGTTTTGGGGACATTCCAAGACATTCTAAGCCTGTGTGTGCAGAGCTCAAAGACAACCAATATACGTGACACAATGTCACAGATGACTCATGCAGAAGTGGCCCTTGTTAGCCCTTCTGAATATCTTCAAGCTGATTACAATGTCACCTCAGGATAATTCTTACAGAAAAACCTAGGAGGATTGCTCAAGGAGGAGTTCAAGAGGGTTCCAAAGAAGTCGCCAAGAAACTACTCCAAACTTATACAAAATTATTAGAAAATAGTATCTAATGGTTTCTCAGAATTCCTGAAGATTGGCTTTAAAATTATATATGAGACAGACAACACATTTACAGGATTTTCCTGCAAGGGGATTTCACTGTCAATTGCCAAAATAAGGGACAGCACCAAGATGCTAGGAGTGTCATTGATGGCTGATTGAATTTCTTTTGTAAATACAGCTCCCAGCAATTGAACTGCTTGGGCTTCAAAGGCCCATTATGCAGAAGCCCTTAGAGCAGTGAATTTTTACGGTGCAGGGCAAAAGTAAAGCTACTGACATAAAATGATTTACATACACATTCATTCAGGCACAAAAGTCACTTTCTGCCATGACATCTAAACCCTCAGGAATAGATGGAGGGCATATATTTATTCACCAAAATAATTGTCATGCTAAAAATCAGAGCTTATTTACAAGAGTAGACACTGCATTACCAGCCTTGGGCAACAGCTGCATTGGTCCAGCTTGGAGAGCAAGCTCTCCTCCCTTCCCAGGCTCTGTGTACACTCAGCTATGGCAATGCTTTTCACAGCATCACCTTCCCAACTCCTCTGGGACATACACAGGTGGAGAGCCACTGGAGACAGTGGAATTTTACCTCTTTATGATGATTAAATGTCATGTCATCTCCAAATATTACCTTTGAAATAACACCAGAGTAGGAAATCTATTTTTTCCCATTAGTTTTTACTACTCCTTCCTTTAAATACAAAAAGTAGATTCTGCCCTTATAGGCCAAGCAGACTTTGCAAAATACGTTAAGGAAGAGGTACATATTTAGCGTTCTTCTTCAAGGGAAGAACTTGCTTAGTTTCCCAGCTGAGCAAATATATGACATCCAACTCTACTAACCAATGATTCCGTCAATGGATTTAACATTGGAGGCCCAGGAGAGAATGGCTACCTTAACCTGTCTCAATTATGAAACAACCCCACAAACACCACTGCTTTGGAGCACTGCAAGACCAGGAAATGCACGTGAAAGGAGACGCTTCTCAGACATCTCGTTAGCTTCACCAAACTGCCTTGAATTCCCCTCCTCACATCCATCTCCTCCCTGCAACCAATTGAGTCTACAAGCTGTATTTGTAGCACAGACCTAAAAACCATCCATCCTGGGAGGAGAGAGGTGACACAGGTTCCATGAGCCCATTCCAAAGAAAAAAGCAGGGGTATACACTGGGAAAACCAAGACTGAAAAATCCCTAACAGCTTGTTTGAATCTTGCAGGTAGAGGAGCAAGAACAGATGTAATTCCCAGCCCTGGCTCTGGTCCCAGGCTTGTAACAACCCCATGAACATGTAGAAGGTCATGAGAGAGTAACACAACTTACACGGAAATGCCCTGGAGAGAAAGACCAGGACACCTGACACAGCAATAGGGAGGGAAGAATACAAAGCAGAGAGGTAAGGAATGAAAAGCAACAACAGCTTATCAAACAAGCTCTTCAAATTTTCCTCCCATCACTCAGTGGCTGACTCTCATAAACACTTGGTGCACTTACCAGCATTTATATTCTGTGGATGTACAGAGCTTGGGAAGTACAACACCTGCATTTAAAATGCAGGCTTGCCCGCATATTTTAGTAAGTACTCTCTTTTTTTTTTAGATTCTTCTTTATAATTTTAATGGATAGAAATTAAGACAAAATTGAAGTGTCTTCCCTGAAGAAAACAGATGCAAAAATGATCTAATATTTTAAGAGATTTCTAAAAACAAGAAATAGAGCACAAAAAGCTTTATAGCATCTGTAAAAAATAAACTGGGTAATTTTTCTATGAAAACACACCTTAAGTGTGGAGAAAAAAAAATACTGTTTTAAGATAACTTTACAAATAAAATTCACATAGTTTAAAATGATAATTATGTACAGAAGATATTTCTCCAAGTGATTTATGCAGTGGGATATAGACATTTTATTCTCTACTTTGCCTGTGACTCAGTTCCCAGAGCCAGGCCTTTTCCTTACAAACGGCCCTGATGATTAATTACTCTCGTCTTTAGTGAGGGGAGCATATTCTTAGCTTCTTGGAGAGAAAAGCGCAAATGAAATGCAAAATGCGCCATTGTTAGAAAACTTAACAAATTATAGGATGTGTCATGCCAAAGGGTTACACTTGGGTTGGAGATCAGCAAAGACACACAATAGCCAAACATCTGATTCTTGCATCAGCTTCAAAACTATAATTGACCACAGCGAGTGACCAGTGGGGTGATGGAAGGTTCGTTTGTAACTCATAATTTTGCTGGATCAAATCTGGTTTTCACAAGTATGGAGAAAAGGAATGTTATGGCTCGGGCATGCAACTCTGCCAATCTTCTGGCTTCAACCGTTTCCCCCCAAAATATTAAAGCAAATAAAATGCTTTTTTGAAGAAAAACCCACTCTCTTTTTATTAGTGTTTGATGTAAAGCTCAAAATTTCTGATGAAAGGCTACAGAAGGGAAGAAGAGAGCAGGCCAAATTGAAGGGGAGGAGGAAAAGATAAACACTTTGTGATTAAAAATATCTTTTTTATAGATAGAAACATCTAAAAGGCCACCATCATGTTTCACTGGTTTGGCTACAGTTCAACTTCCTTATTTTAATTCTCTGCCAATTGGTATTATTCACTTGCTTTTCTAGCATTATTGTGTTGAACTTGAGAAACAGGTGAGGACCTCAAGTTTCCAAAGGCCTGAAAACCAGGACTTTTCCCCCCTTCCTTTTCTGGCTGTCACTGCCAGTTTTATCTGTCATTCCACCCTGAAGATTTCTGTGCGGTATCTTCAGAAATCAACAGTGGTACCTGTCTTTTCTCTCAACTGGCACTGTTCAATGCCCTTCCTTTCTGCATGGTTACTCAACCCTGTGCGCTTCTTTGCCCATTGTTTTATCTTTCTTCTTCCCTTGGATCCACCAGAGTGGAAATTAAGCAGTCAGTTGTTGCCCCATGAAACCTGTGCCAGGTTCCCTCGGTACATCCCTGTCTGCTCTGTGCCACCCAGCAATGTGCAGCAGCCACACACCAGCTGCTGTGAAGTGCTGGAGCAAGGCAGGACAACCACAGCACTCCAGTGCATTTGGGTTTTGCCACCTCTTTTGGTGCTTCCCCTTGTCTGTGCCCTCCTTGGGGCATGGATAAATCCAGAACGGGTCACACCCAACACGGCTCTCTTCACTTTGCCCTTGGCCTCAGAGTACCCTGCAATCTATAGGTAAAAGACTGAAGAGAAATGCATACATTTTAAAATCAGCAGGATGCAAAAAAAAAAACCAACACAGTGATAAGCTGCTAATGCTCTCCCCAGCAAATCTCTAGAGAAAAAGCAACATCATAGAGAAAATCCGATGCACAAGTAATACATTTCACATTTTCCTGCCTTCTGGGCTCAGCTAAAGCACAAGCTAGAGCTCAGTCCCTAATGACTTAAAAATCCCAAACCAAAGACGTATTGCACAAAAAGACAAAGTGAAGGTGCCCAAACTTATAAAAGGAGCAGTTATTTGAAACCTTCATGCAAACTCATCCAGAGACTGGGGCACCTGGTAACTCTTCCAGTTTCCCTGTGCACATTCCCACCTCTTGGATTTAGCTGATGCACCACCCTGCACTGCAAAGCAGATTTTGGCACAAAAATACATGCTTTCCTGCATACTTCTTTCAGAGCTTGCCACAGAGCTGACCAAGGCTGTCCTTGCAGCACGACAAGTGTGTGTGCATCACACAGATATCCCAAACTCAGCACCCAGCAGCAGTCCCAGCAGAGCTCCTCAGTTCCTCCCCAGCAAAATAGCCTGAGGGACCTAAGAGTGAAGAGGAACTCCAACATAAGGCACAGCAGCCATTGTGTGACCTCTTACAGCTTTTCAGGGCAGGAGAAATACAGGGTTTGTAGCTCAAATTTCACCTAAATACAGGGGAATAATTTTTAGAGAATTTTTTTTAAATCTAAGCTTTCTCCACTGCGTCTCAGTTTCGACAGATACCTGCACTTACGTACCAGCTCTTGCCAAACACTTGGTTCCTGAAGTGGTGGCACCTATGGTGCCAAAACCCCAGCACTGGCAGACGTCACTCTCTCTCAGGCATAGGAGCTGCTGGCTTTCCATGGACCACTGCACAGCTGTGTGCATCATGCAAAGGCACATCAAAGGGCAAACCAGGAAAAAACAAGCCAAGCAGCCATTTGTATCCCACCACGAATAACTACACAAAGTGCACAGCAATAAAAGAGCAACGCTGTTTATCTGGGATAGGCAATGAAGTTTGGGGCAATGCTGTACTGAATGCCCAAACATCCCATAGTTCAGTTCCAAACCACCTAAAACAGCATTGTCATCTGCGAGTCCATCTCAGCAGAATCAGAGATTCAGAACCTAAACTTGCAGTTCCAATTACTGCATGTCTGAAGTTACTGCTCCAGCCTTCCTCTTCTCACCCATCCTAAACATGTTTCAGTACCACACACCTCCCATACTTGAAGCTTTTATTTGTATTTCAAGGAGCTTGAAACATTTAATCAACCTATTGATTGAGAACACAGCAAAATCACCAAGACCAAATGATACCCTCAACTATTGCTGATTATATATATATATATGCATATAAAGTGATAGAACAAGGCAAGTAACAACTGCCTACATTCACGGGTCTGTAATACCTCATGTGATCCACATTTCAAGTTCTTTGCCTCCTCCCTCTCCTTTAGTATTCTAAACAAAACAAATTTCCAATGACATTAAAGTAATAAAAATGCCCACTGGACAATGTGATTCAAATTGATCCATGGCTGAGGAATCCAGTAGAAACCTAACACAAATGTGTTTGCTTTCACTAAAAATATAAGTGCTGTAAACACCATAAAATACTTTTTTCACATTTCACCATTCATTCCTTTGGAAAGCATGCCAGACTTCTTTATACCAATTTAGAGTCTGAATAGAAGCATGAATGCTTTGCTGCTCTCTTGTTATTTTTAAGTGCTCCTACTTTCAAGAGAAAATAATTCAAATAATCTTTGACCTCCCTCTTTATCTATCTATTACATCTTAAGGAAATGTACATATCTGGAAATGAGTTTATACTCCCACTGCAAGCAATAGTTGGATCCTACTAAGAGTTTATAGAATTTAAGCGTGCAGGACAGATATAAGGCAAATTGCTATATAAAATGAGCCTGAAAATGGTAGTTAACCCTGAGCTGTCCCCAGTACATGGTGTTGCATATTACATTGCTCAAGTAAATGCCAACCTTACCCAGGAGGACAACCTTTAGGAGTAAGTAATCCCCTCAGTCATCACAATTTGTAAATTTTTTTACATGGGAACACACGACTAGAAAGTCTTTGAGCCCAGTCTCCTGCTCTCATAAATAATCATGTGAAGTTCAAGAGCTCACAAAACATCCAATAAAAAAAAAGAAACCCAAACCCTTTACTTCCACAAGCTCATGTATAAAATACTTTCCAGCAGCAGACAGCGTTCGTGAGATCAACAATATAAAGATCTAAAGGAAAAAATAAAAGGGTCAAAAGTATTGCCAGCTGCCTTTGCAACAGCAAAACACTTGATTAGGTGCAAACCTCACATGGTTGGTATTCCAACATGCAAAAAACTCTCCTGATCCCACACTCTGCAGTCGTGGCAACCATGAGTACATAAAGAAGGATACTATCCAGGTACTTAGCAGATTTTGAGGGACAATACGGGATCACCAGCAACCCAAGCTCAGCACCCCAATACCAAAGCACAAGAGACGGTGAATACAAAGTGACACAAACTGCTACAGTCAGAGTTCACACCTGGAAAGAAGCCCTACGGTCTCATTGTTTGAAACAACCTGTGCCCTCATTCCCGGGCTCAGCCTGTCCACCTGATGGGCAAGGCAGATGGAAAACATTCTCCTTACAGAAATGAGACAATGAGGAAAAGTTTAAAGTGAATCATATCAGCCACTGCTTTCAGCTAACGGACGACCTGGAAACCATTCAAGGCAAGAAGAGCAAAGTGTCTTCTTTCCACACATTCCAACCCAGTTAAATAACAGGGAGCGGCTTTGCATGGAGAAAATGCAAAGCACTTGGGAAAGCAAGGTGGTGAGATCAAGTTTGCAGAACTGGAGTCTTACAGTAGGCAGAGCAGCCCAAACGAGGAAGGGTGGAGCAGGCACAGGAATCAGGAAACTAAAGGGACACTACTTTGTCTTTTAACACCCAGTACCCAAAGACATGAATAGGCATTACAAAGTTCTGTACTTCACCTCAAGGTACTGGCGTTATGTAGGTAAGGTAATATTCATGTCTAATGCATAGAGAAAGTGGAAGTAAAGCATATGAGAGTTTAGTAACTGATTCAAAGTGAAATAAGGAGTGTCAGAGAAAACCAGGAAAACCAGGAAAAGACCATAACGCCTCTAGTTACACATTTTAACCACAGGAGATCACCCTTTCTCTCCTGGAAAAACCGGGAGAAGAGCAAATGAATAATGCTTAAAAATTACAGAAGTGAGAGCCTAACTAAATCATCCAAACCAGAGAGCACCTCTGTGAGATATCAGAGCAGATGCTACAGGAAGACAAGATAATAGAATTATATTGCAAAACGGGACTGTGACATCTTTCCTTGTAACAAAGTTTCTTAGCACAGCACATTCTACTTAACTGGGATGTCCTTCTTATTAGGATCCTTCTAAAGGCAATAGTTTCTGCCTAATGATAATGAGTGGCAATCACTGCTGCTTAAAAT
Source organism: Orthonyx spaldingii (assembly GCA_013397795.1). Classification (NCBI taxonomy): domain Eukaryota; kingdom Metazoa; phylum Chordata; class Aves; order Passeriformes; family Orthonychidae; genus Orthonyx; species Orthonyx spaldingii. The sequence continues at coordinate 2,879,832 of VZTJ01002435.1, forward strand.
GGCATACAAGTAACAACAATTCAACTAAATTGGGATATATTCTGCTAGCACCAAGCAGTTAAGTGGTGCACAACCAAGTGGAACGCAGGATGGATTTGATTGTTCAGGCTATATATTACAAAACAAAGAAGAATCAGAAAATTAAATTCCCCTGAACATAGAAGCTGAGCTCCCAAATCACCAACTACAGCTTTACATTTATTTTTACTAGGATATAGAGAAAAGAAAATCTTAAGTCTTGCCAAAATTAACTGCTAAACTTCAAAATCCTCAAAATCATCACAAAAACAAACTACAAAAGCAGTGAACACGGAGTAAGCCAGTCCACAAGAGAAGAAATGGAGATCCATCTCCTCATGCTTATCCCCAAAGTCTTTCCACAATTCCCTAAAGTGGTCTTTGTGGTACTGTTGAAGATGTTGCTTTCCGGCATGCCTCCAAGGGCTGGACAGCCTACCTGTGTGCTGACAGCACAGTGAGAGGCAGCTGATGCCACAGCTGTATCCCTGTCCTGTCCCTCAGTGAGGGCACTGATGTGTACCCTATGCCTTCACCTCCCCGTGATTTTCACCACTGCTCACTCCCTGTTGGCCACAAAGGGGCATTTTATCAACTTCACAACAGGAAAATTGCACGACAGCACACTATGCTCAGTAACGCTGTTCCACTGTCACAGGGACCATAAAAGTTTCAGTGAGAGCTGTGATTTTTTTGGCAGGGAGATGTTAGAGCTGACATAGTGCATTAATTTCATGTTGAGTACCCATCAGTTTGAGATTACCCAGATCTAAGCTATGCTGCCCTGGAACTAGTGATATGTGGGAAAAAGGTTTTGTCTCACTCTTTGATAGGAGGCATCCAGATTAAAAAAAAAAAGAAAAAAAATATTAAAAATTCCAGTATCATTGTCCTTCTCTACTACATGTAAATAAATATAACATAGGCAGCCCTCAGTGTGGTGACCTGATAAGAAGTTGAGAGGTTGTGGGGAATCTGGTGGAAGAAAAGAATGTGTTGGCAGTACCAGCAAGTGAGAAAGTTCAGAGAAAGGCAGATTTGCTAGCACCCAGCATAACCATGATAGTGTCTCTTGCAGCAAGACGTAAGACACATACTCAAGGAGGAAAGGATGTGCACCAGTAGAAATGTGACTCTGGGCATGCACAGGAGTACAAACTCATGCAAAAACAGGTTTGGCTAAAAACAATCACAAGTTCCTCCTAGAATGAGAGTTCAAAGAAGGTCTACGTCTTTGAGTCACCAAAAATGACTAAGAACGCGTTAATGGGTTTTATTTTACGAAAAAAGACCTGTCAGCTGATAACAGCAGAAGGAGAGAGGATTCAGTGATTCATAGCTTATAATACACTCTCCCAGAGCCTGTAATTTCCTTCATTCATTACCACCAGTTCCCTGAAATGCCCAGCCTGGACTGAAGGCAACCCCTTCAGAACCGTGACGTGGGCACGGCCTGCGAGCCCCACGGTGCAGATATGGCACCCCTCCTGACCCAGTCCCATCTCCTCCAGTGCTTGACACAAGGCACCAGCAGCTCTTCAGGCACTATTGTGTATGAGCAGTGAGCTTCGTGTAACAATGCTGGTTTGGGCGTCTTGAGAAGAGACACCGAGTGTCAAACTGCAAATGAGTAACCCCACGCAAGTACGTAATCTTCCATTTTTGTGAGACTTACAATCCAAACAGGCTCATGTTCCAGGTACTGCAGCTACTGGTCTAGTAAAGCAGCACAAAATGCCTGATCCAAAAGAGCACATTTTCTGTTGCTTTCTCTGTGTGCCACCACCCTTTTGGCATAGGCACCATGCATCACATGCCTTCAAGGGTCAGGCACATTTCAAAAACACCCATGCGCTTCCATTTCTGAGCAGTTGCACTAATACTCTACAAAACACTTTGCAAGAATATTTTGAAAACCCTAAAAAATACCTCCTCCGTTTGCCTCAGTATTTGCAAAGATTAGTATGTTTTTTACAGGAGAAGGAGTTGTTTGCCAAAAATCCCTCCTTTCACTTTGGAACACCATCAGCTTATACAAAATACCATGAATAATACGCAGCAGAGCAGACACATGGTGCTGAGACTGAGCACAGGGCATTCCCATTGTAGGTACCAACTGGACCTTTCCCATTTCCCAGGTGGAAGCAGCTGGAAACAGGATTGAGATGAGTGTGACAAAGTACCTGTGGTCTACAGAGCAATCACTTGCACTTGGGAGCCAGTTATGTATGAAAAAGCTGATGCAAACCATACGTACAACAGGAATAAGGATGGTTTTCAATTCAAACTGGTGAGAACACCTGACCACACAAGGGTGGGGTGACTGGTTGATGGGAGAATGAAAACTCTTCCTGGAGAGCTGGTGCTTGCTCTTTGCTTTGTAAGTCACCTTCCAGGAATGCCAAAACCTTGGACTCTGGCCCAGGCAATGCTACCATAATATCAAAAAGCTGCTAAAATCATCACCATTCTTCAATTCGAACCACTAAACCATCAGTCCCAAAGGCTTCTGGGAAGGCACTAGGTATGTGTTTTAATGAAATAAATATAAAATAAATAAAGTTAGTTAAGTCTGCAGTTGGTAAGGCATCAAACCCAAAAACACATGACATGTAGGGGCTGCCTTTGGACACATGTGAACAAAACTGCACTGCTGCTGCATGTTGCCATGCTTCAGCAAGAAAATGCAGGCAGCTCTAGCAGAACTCTCACTGACTTAGGGTCGGGATATCAGCCCCCCTAGGAATAAGTTTTGGGTAAACTGAAATGTGTGGAGACCACAGAAAAGGGTAAGTAATTAGGATTTCCTTTCAACTGCTTGCACAGATGACTATCAGATTAGCCACTTCACCCTCACCATGAAAGCCCATGCTTAATGAAAGTAAAGAATGAAAAGATAGTTTAGAAACACAAGCTGCTATTTACTGGCTTTAGGGAAGTATCCCATCACTCCAAGAATTTACTACACTCCCTCCCACCCTATTAAGGATGCACTAAGCAAACGGATTATCACAGCAGGATAAAAACCACCTACCCACGAAGTTTACGGTACAGGATTATGGCAATCTCCTGAACTGCCTCCAAGCCCACAGCAGGACGTGCCCCACAGTCTCTGTGTGGTTTGGTACATCACTTGGGGCATCCCCAGCAGGCCAGATGCCCCCAGCTGTAAACACCTGAGCTCAGGGACTGATAGCTGTGACCCACACGGGACCAAGGTACCCATCCTCCCTCAGTAAAGGAGAAACCTTCAGCACGTGCTTCAATGGGGTTTTGCCATGTATTTAAAGCCAAATACTCAGCTAAAACTTTCACTGACTGGAAACCCTGGATGACAGCCAGATGACAGTCCTTTCTAAAAGTAACCCTTACATTCTTCCAAAATTCCTCTTGGCTTACTAAATAGAAATTGCCTGTTAATAGCATGTATTTCACCATTCAGACCTTTGATATACAGACACCTACAACAATAAATCAGCTCTGACCAGTAAAGGTTAACCTATATAGATATATATGGCAAAATCATTACAGACAATGAAAAAAAATTACAAGACGAGAGGTTAGACTATGCTGCTACCACACATTTATGATCGCTTGGCCTACAGATTGCCTGGCTGAACCGATTTCAAATAATTCAGGTTTTATAGAGCTGATGGACACCCTCTTCCCTACCCAGCTATAATACAAACTAACTGTGTTCATGAGCATGAACTCACTATATGGCTACCAGTTTATCTGAAAAAGACTTAAGTTTATTTTACAGACATCTAATAGTTCTTTCTAATCCATGCAGAGTATGCATATGTACATTCTGGATTTTATATGAAGATACACAGTTTTATTCCTAAAATATCTCTTAATTTTTTAAAAAATTATGCCCTCTATTACTTTTCCCAGAGAGAAATGGCTGCATATTTATTCTCAGAGTGGTTAAAGGTCAAACACAGTTTTCATTTATGCATAATCTGAAGATTTGAATCTTTGCATTATTAATCTTCTCCTGTGTTTCACCTAGGAACTCACAGATCAACACAGACCAACAAACACCAAAAACCCTGTGGTAAAGGAACATGATCATTTCTGTGTCAGAGCCTTCTCCAGAACACTGAGCAGACAGTGGTTAATGAATAAACACGCTCGCTATTTTATCTTTGTGGTTCAGTGTGGTTTCCAGCACGACTTTGACATGACCGCATCTTATCCATCCTCTGCTTTGAATAAATGCCATTCCCTGTGGGCTCACATCTTCCCACTGGTGCCCTTGCAGGGACTGAGACAAATCCTCAGCAGTGCCTTGGCCATCCTGTGGAGCTGCTTCACTTCCAAACACAGCTCCACCAAATAATCAAGCACCAAACCCAGGCTGAGGAACAAACCACGGAGCAGTTCTGTCCCCACAGCCTTGGTTTTAGAAACAGCTGAGACAACTCTGCTGAAATGACAAAGAAAAAACCAAAACAACAAAGAAAAAACCACACACAAAAAACCCGAACACTAAAAAAAAAGGAAAAATAAGTATTTTTAAATCATTTTGGGAGAACTGACTGCCCTCGAAAAAGCTAAATACTGCTGGACCATATCAGAAGCAACCGAAACCAGGAACATATAATGATACAGCAGGTAGCTGTAACTGCCTTGCCAGCTACCTCACATCTGCTGATTTTATTTAGCCTTTTCTCTTTTAAGCAGACTGAAAGAAACCAAACAGTGTTTGGAAACTTCCAGGCAGGGCTTCAGTGGGTCAGCATTACATAACCGACTGGCTGACTAAGCAGCACTGTATGCAATGAATGACACAGAAACTGAATATGAATCTTCAAAATTGATTCAAGTCAAAAGCCTAGATAGGAAAGACCCCCAAATAATAAACTAGTAACAATAAACTCCATTTCCTTCACTCAGGTACAGTCCCCAAACAGATGTGTGTTCGTGGCATCATGCAGGTGGTTATAGCTCCTAAGCTAACTGAAGTTGTATTCCAACCACATTCTCTATAGATAAACACCAAAAAATGGTTTAGATTTCTTAATACTAACAATTACATGAAGCACAGGGAATTACAAGAGAATTATGAAGTTCATTTTATTTGGAAAAGACATGGATTCAATGAGAACTACTGTTTTGCAGCATAAAAGCACACCATGAAATTTAATTGCAATGCACAACACTACAAGACCTACAAGCAAGTTTTCATTGCCTCAGCTGCACATCAGAAGGAAAAGGAACAAAAATAGACTACATTTCTAGTTTGAAAATAAAATAAATTTGTAATTAATTATTTTAATTCTATTCTAGTGAAAAGGCAGAACTCTGCAATTTAAATCATTTGCAGATTTGTGGTCTCCAGCCATGAGAGGACAACACACTACCATTGACCCTAGCCACAGGGACTGCTACACAAGGCCAAGAGTGATCTGTGAGCTTCATTAAGAGATTTAAATAGAGTTCATATCTATCTATATATATATGCACACACCATGTGAAATTAAAGCAGGCATTTGTATCCATCAAACTTCCCGGTGAGTAGCCTCTGTTGAAAAATTGTCACTTAATTTGAGCTCATTTGCCCAGAAATATGTAATCAGGGAAGTAATTCTTGCTGCTAAGAGCTGGAGCAGGAGTTAGACTTGGCTGTGCAGAGATGCCTGGAGGGCCACCTCCACATGCCCCTCTTGGTGGGTGCTTGCTGGAGCCATCTGACAACATGCAAACAACGAGTTACGATGCCTTGCCTCCTTTTCATCTGTGCTTCCATTCCACCTCAAAAGTTAACAGGCAACAGGATCTGACTCTTCTCCTCAGAGCATTTTGAGCAAGGGCTAAGCCACAGTAAAGTGCTAAGGATGCTGCCACACAGGCATCTGACAGCTTCTGAGCACAGTGCCCAGAGCACTAACCCATCAGCAAGAAAATACCGTATTAAGTAAATCAGTGCAATTTCTCTTACTGCTGTGGTCTTTTAAACAAAGTTTTAATGCACTCAGAGACAAAAATATACTAACTAGTCTATGCACAGGCAAAGCTAAACTGTTCATTTAAATGGGAAACTATAATTTTCTCTTGCACCATTACAGATTTAAGTTACACAGATGCAACATATGCAAGAGATGTAGCACATAGGTCATCTTTTCTGACATGAGGTTTACATAATGAAGAAGGTTCTTTTGTCCAAATTCTTCATGTTAATCATGTCTCTAGATGACTAACAATGGATTTAGTGGTCACTCAAAATGGTTTGTTGTGTAAGAAAGTTGCTTCTAACCCTGGCAGATGTGGAAGCAACCTCCCTCCTACCCTGCCAGTGGAAGGGTATGGTACTTTAATGGTAATATTCCAAAAGATGCACGTCACCAAGAACGTGGCTGCTGTGGGCAAAGCCTTCAGTATGAGAAGTGAAAGGTCGCATTCAATTCAGAGGAATTTTGACAAAAAAGGTGGGCATCTTTTCTATTTCCACATGGTAATTGTTCTTGGTATTTCCACAGCACAGGAAAGTAGTGAAACCTTTTCACTTCATGTATCTAAAGCTCCTTCCTTGGACAATTTCATCTTTATTCAGCACTCAGGTGGTATGCTTTGTCCACTAAGCTTAGCTATGGAATTTGACACATTTTTATTTGGTTTCTGGAATCAATTGTGTGTACACACCACCCATACTGACTTATGACCACGGCTTCTCTCCCCATTCTGCTAAGCAGCCACTATTTGAAAGGTTGAATTCAGAAAAACTTTATGGTCAACAGACAGGGAAAGAACCTCCAACTTAAGTGATTTAAAGTAATGAATCAAACAATCATGGCAAAAGCAATGACAATGTGACAATTTGAAAGCCTTCAAGACCAGTTCTCGAAATTACAAACACTGGGAATAGAGGGCAGTTTTATCCTACATTGAACCCCATAAAGATTAAAAATTCTACCAGTTCACATTTAAGAATCCCCAAGTAACCTTGACTTTGCCCTGATCAGATGGGAACAACTGGAAATTTTGAGACAAGGTTTTCTTCTTCAGAGAGAGCTGGAAAGAGGAACTGAGAAACTGTCCTTTGGTTTTGGGTATGGATTGCTTATAAAGCTGCCACCTGGAAATTCCACCACTGGAGTTCTGAAGCTAAAAAATGTTTCAGAGGGGATCTGACTCAGAAAGAGCAAGTCCAGCAGCATGGCTTTCCCCAGCACACTTTGAGACAGGGAAACAAGATGCAGATGTAGACATCAACTGCCCTGAACTCATGTCTCAGCATCCATAGCCATGATCTTCACAATCTGAATTGTTCATACAACAAACAACACATTCTGGGGTCTGCACATCATGACAGGGGGTGAAGTAAAGTATGACTGCTATAGACAGTGCTTGAAAATCTCAGAAAAAAACAAATAAAATATTTTTGTGATGACTTCAGAACTATGGGAAATATGCAGGATGAAGCAATGGCTTTCATGTGCCATAAAAGTATGATTAAAATGTCCTTAGGCACATAATTCAAGAGTTAGCACAGACCAATATGATGTAGACAAGAGAGATAAGCAGCTCGTGAACTGTGGTTTACTGATAGGACATACAAGAATAATGCAAGCAGCAGTAAAGAAGGAAAACAATAAAACCATAAATGATGGAAAATAATCCTCACACCAAGCCACTCTGCATGCTTTTGGGGAATGAACTGACAGCTGAGTGTGTGATAACATTCATGTGATCTACCAACCTCTTACCTTTCATGAGTTAACAGCAACTTACTGGGGTGTGTGGCACCAACAAATAATGACAGCTCTGCTGAAGCCAACACCAGCTTGCATTTCATTTTAACTGTACAGCAAGCCTTAATTTAGGTGCTTCAAAAGAAGATTGACCAAGAAACCACTCTGAAGCAAGCAAGGAGAGATATTCAAACTATGTAATACTACCACAGAGACAGATTACGCATCTTGGGGACAGCTGGAACATGCAGATCTTCTTTGAATGAAGGTAGCATTCAAGACAACAACTAAGACAATGTCTTGTCCAAAGATAAGAAATATATTAATAGAGATGTTCTGCATCCAGCTCGGGGATTCTCAGCACAGGAAAGACATGGACCTGTAGAAATGGGTCCAGAGGAGGTCACAAAGATGATAAGAGGGCTGGAGCACTTCTCCTAAGAAAACAGACAGATAGTTGGGGTTGTACAGCCTGTGAAAGAGAAGGCTCTGGTGAGACAAGGAGAGTTGATCTAGGTTAGTTGTAAGGATAAAATTATTTTATAATGAGGGAGGTAAAACACTAGCACAGGTTTCCCAGAGAGATGGTGGATGTCCCATCCTTGGAAGCATTCAGGGTCAGACTGGATGGGGCTCAAAGGATTCTGATTGAGCTGAAGATGTCTCTGCTCATTGCAGGGGGTGTGATTAGATGGCCTTTAAAGGTCCCTTCCGACTCAAACCACTCTATGATTCTATGAACCTAGACTGGGTGGAAATGTGTTTTTGTCGACTCTCAGCTGGATAATTGCAGTTCATTTACTGACCATGAAGCCTTCAGCTTCATGAAGCCCCAAATTGTGCAGCCCATCATCTCAGCCACACAAACCCCTGCAAGCACTTAAGCCACAACACTGAACTAAGAGCCCCACAGTGTCCCACCTTGCAGTTGAGATGCAAGATACTTGACTAATAACAACTAAATTGTTTGGCTAATACCCTGTTTTGATATCAAATGCAGATCTTGTGGGACATGTCAGAAAAGCTGCTGCTAAGCTGGGCAGACTGGGGAGTTTTGAATGTGGAAGGTGACTCCCACAGGCCTGAAGCTGCCTGCTGTGCTTGAACTCAGCTGGTGACAAACACCAGGGAACCGGCTGCCTGTGTAAATCCTGTTCCAGCAACAGCTCCCCACCGGTGCGCCTGTGCCTGTGCCAACACCCGCTCTTTATTCAATTCTCTCTGTCAGTTATTTTTGGCTGCCGACCAAATCTCCACATGCCGTAGCCTAGAGCCGGGAATCTGTGAGGGTGGCCAGGGAACAGCAAGGAGGCTGATGACACAGCCACACCACTGCCAGCCCAAAAGCAGGGAAACCAGCACAGCCCTGAGCTGAGCTGGCTCCTCAGCGCTGCAGCAGGGCTCTGCAGCCACCCCAGCCTGGGAGAACGACCTGCTCTGCCCCCGCAAGGGACGTACGTGACATCCGTAGGTGCTGTGTGGTTTGTGGGCCGTGGCTGCAGCAGGCACGGAAACGGGCTCGGTTTTCAGCTCGTGTAGCTGCATGTGCAGGTGAGCATCCTCTGGCTTAGAGAAGCCACCAGCACAAACCAGCCCTGAAGTTTGTAAAGCACATTCATGGGTTTGCTTCAGCACCACAAACTGAATGCTGCTGCAAATGACTCCCATAAAATGAGATACATTGCTGTAATAAAGGAAACAATATTTACCAAGATACTTAGAACTCTTATGTTCAATATATTTCTTCAAAGCAATTAACTAATATTAGAGCATTAATTTTCTTCAGGCCTCCATGACTCCAGTGGGTATGGTTAGACCTCTTAGTTTACACAATTAAAGTGTACTACTTCAAATCTGTTGCCTTGAATAGGAGCAGAGGTATCAGTACCTACAACAAAACCAGAGCTAAGAGGTCTTAATTCACAAGCCCAACCCTGCTCGGGCTCCAAAAAGACCAACGCACACTCCTGTTTATCCCTCTGTAAAACAAATGATGCCAGGGAAGCTTGTTTCAGTGACATTTAGAAAGCTCCTTGAGAAGCACTGTCACATAAACAGCTCCCTCAGTAGGTTTTATCAACAAACCAATTCTCAAAAGAAACTCTGAAAATGGAAAATGGGAGCTTCACATGGTGGCTCATTTAAACCTGGGGCAGATGACATGGCCTTGGTAGCAGAACGGCACACGCTCTGCTCCTCGGGGGCATTTCAAAGATAACTTGGCTATCCAGAGATGAAAATGAAGTGCTCTTAAAATAAAATGCTCCCTTCACCCAGAACTGTGACTTTAATAAATCCAGATGTCTAATATTTCAATTCTTAAAACTGTGCCTTGTTAAAAAAAAAAGTTCAAAAGAAAAATGCAAGGACAAAAGCACACTTTATATTCATTAAAGAGCTCACCAAACTGTACATCCTACCCGGGAGAGTCAAAGGAAAAGGGGAAAAAACCCCAAAACTAAAGTACATACATTTCAAATCATACAGAGCAAATATTCAAGGGCAGTGAAATGTTATGAAGTAGCTTAGGAGAACTGTTTAACAGTCTCAAAGATACTTTAAAACATTTCATTACTGGGAAAACCAAATGTCAAAAAGCCCCAAAACTGGCCTAAAAACAAATAATTTTTTATGAGTAAAACTGGAGGTCTTTCATTTGCTACTCTATTTCCACAGCTTTCAGTGCACACTCTGCTCATGTTGTTAAACTTATCTCTTCCAACAAGAAAAACAGAAATTACAATCTCCTGCATGCCAGAGTAAAAGTTCTCAAGAAAACCCAGGAATCCGAGAGCTGGAGCTTTAGGAATACCATCAAACAGTCAGAGAACTTTACTGACCACATCAGACATGGTTTTTAACTGGATCCTCATTGGTATCTCAGCCATTCAGTCTGAGATTTTTAGTAGCACCTTTCATAGATTTACAGGCAATAAATCTATCAAAGCTTTCTGCTTTTCTTTCATCTTTTTTGGGGAGTGGGGGAGGGGAAGATAAAGAAGAATGCCAAAGAAAAGCTTGTATTGTCTGCTAGAGAAAGAGAAGACAGTGAAAATAATTCATTGCCACAGAAAGGAATCCTTATTGACAGAGTTTATAAAAATATGGAGTCATAGACATACAATTCATGCAAAAGTTCAAAAATGAAAGATCATTTTTTGCAAGTTGTTTCATGACCTTATCATTATTTCTTAAATCACTCCAGCACTATGAGTTTTAGTGGTATGAAAACAGAAGAGAGCCCTGCAGGTTTGGGGACAGCGGCAGAAGCTGGGGGCCAAGTGCTGGAGCAGGGTCCCCCCCCTCTCACTGCTGGAGCTGCCTGGTGGGACTGGAGAGCCCAAATGCTTTGCACAACCCCTATCTACATCATGCTTTGAATGCAAACATGCCACAAAGGACTTAATAGAAATTAATAATTGTGTAAAACATGGTGATTTTAAATTTAATACAATTTGAACATTTTGGCTTGGGTGTCATAGTATTTCCCTGCTTCCAGCTCTTCCTAGAAATGTAAATGCATCATCCCCTCATTCTTAAGAGAAGTTTAATAAAAATGCCAAAAGACAGTGACAAATGACTTTAACACAACCATGGATTCAGCAGAATATTCTAAACCAGATGAAGCCCGCAGGAAACAGCTTTCAGACAAGGCAAAACAAATACTGATTTTATCATCAGCACAATAAAGATTAGTGATGGTGGAACTTTTTTTATATGTCAACTCACCTGCTTTTTCGCTTTTTAAAATCCTACCACAAAAATAATGTACCAGTTCAAGTTCTCCATCACTACAGTGAAAAATGAGGAGCAACACCAACAGAGTCACTGAGATGACCACTGACCAAAACACTTGGGAAAATTTGGTCCCCTCTTTCTTTTTTGGGTATAACTAGATCTCATCAGCAGCTTGCTAATCACTCAATTCCAAAATCCCAATGGCAAGAAGCCGATGCCAAAGAAGCCATCCAGAAGGTATGTAACTCATTCAAACAAGAGGCAGAATACACTTATCTCTGCAAAGCCTTTGTTTAACCACCCCAGCTGAAAACACACGCAAAAGACAAGTATTTACAAGTAATTTAACTTAAAATTCATCTGGGGTTTGTTAGTCTTTGCTGGGAACATTTGGCAGCCATACCCAGCCTCAGTGATGGGTACTCACAGAAGGCTGGCAAGATTTAACACAGTTTGCTGGTAATTTTTTCAGAAATGCTTTTCTCTGTCATTTTATGTAAACTCAGCATCAAGTTCCCTAAACTTTTATTTAGTGTACTCAAGGAACTCATTTTAACAAAAAAACAGGAAAGAAAAATACCCATTAAAATCTGAAAGAGGAAGGGAGTGAACAATTTGACCTGAAAGCTCATGTGTTGACCAGATTTGCACTGTAAGGCTAATCACTGAGGAAAGCACCGAATGGCAAAATTCACTCATCATAAACTTCAGAGATTTCAAGAAAGCACTTGACAGACTCCATCACTATTCACTCTGGAACATCTTGAAGTCTTAGGCTTGCCAACAAAAATAATTACATCATCAAGCCTTTATACCAAGCTGCAGCTTGAATACTTGGAGTAAATGCAGATTTAAGTACAGGGTTCAACACAAAGGCTGGTGTCAGATCAGCAAGAAATCACTCACTTCTAGAGCTGGGCACTGCAATTGACTGTATTAGGAAAACAAACATAAATGTAACAATATAACATTTAACAACAGTTCTCTTAAAAATCTGGTCATTGCTGCTGTCCCCAACTCCTCCAAGTGTACCCTACCCAACACACAAGACTGATAAAGGCCAACAGCTGGGTCCAGCACTGCAGGATGGTGAAGTTCGAAGACTGCTGGACATGAAAAAGTGTAATTAGAACACAACTTCCACCTTAGAAGTGATCCAGTTTGTACAGTAATTGTGTGTAGTTCACAGTCAACTGGGATAATTTCACCAACTGAAAAGAGGCTATTTCTCCTCAGCATCTTAAATAGGATTCACTAATTAGAACAAATTACCTACACCTCCAACTCTTCAAGACTGCAAGTGTTCAACTCAAAATGTTATTCCTGCCTTTGATACACAGACAAGAAAGCTGTAAATCCATGAATGGTACAGACAGACCAATGCTTTTTAAAGTATACCATAAAATGAATTGATAAGAGATACAAGGATTTAGTCCAAAGGCTGTCTCTTATCTGAAGGGTGACCAAGACAAGAGGGTGGAAACATTTGGCAAGTGCAGTGGGAATTAAGCAGAAGGAGGTGGGGGGGAACCTGGAAAAAGTGGAAATTACACTGGAAGTTCTGCAAGCACAGGTGGCTTTTTGGAGTAGTTCCTCCTAATGTCCAGCTACACAAGCAGATAAAAAGCGGCATCATTAGATCCTGGCCGCAGCAATACAGAAACACCAAAAAGCTACAATTTTGCTCGTGTAATGGAATCTACCCTTGGGGCTTTTTGCTGGTCAGGCTTTGCCAGCTGACAGCCACACCAGCAGGACTTGGCAACACCAGCACAGCTCCAGCCTGCCCTACGCTCGTCCTCAGCAACCATGGGCGGCCACTGAGCCGTCACACGTGTGAAAATACAACCCTTGGAACCAACCCTCACAAAAAACTGCCCACAATCAAGTACCTGGGGGAATGGCAATAAATCTGTCTCCCCATGTAACTGATCTTCACTCACGGAAAAGTTTTTATAGAGCTGCAGAAGAGACGAGGCACTTACCAACTAGAAATGCAATGTGATGTGAAGGGCTTCCTTCTTTTCTATTCTTACAATTTTTATGTTTCTATAAATGCTTTACACACACATACTATCTGTCTTTATTGTAAGGTTGTAAAACATAAAGGTTTATTTTAAAAAAAGAGTGATTTTTTAAAAGCAATGTACATCTCTCTAAATGGCAAAAGCAGTCTATACCTTATAATATACTGCATCTACTAACAATCCACTAGTGTTTAAGTGACCAGTGTGAGCATGACCTGGACTAAAATTAAATTTCACAGCCCAGTATTACGTGGCTGACAAAAATTGCACATATTTTAAGATATGGACTAAATACAAACCAAAGAATCCTAAAAACTTGGAAAAAGCCACACACATGCAGGAAAATGACTGAATTCATAAATATATAGGTAACAAAATAAAGAAACTCATCAGTGCTTCTGCGCTGATAATTCACAAAAGCTACAGCATATTCCACACAGATCAGAAAACACAACTTTTAGAAACAGCTTAGTTACTGTATGTCCAAACCACACCAAAGGAAAATCAAAGTCACGAAGCCGCGTATTTCAGAATTAGGAATTGCCAGATTAAATTTACTACTGCAATCCTCATTTTGTTCTCTTGTGCATGCACACTGCCACACATGGGTTTATTTCACTGCCAGGTTTTGGGTTTGTTGTTTTTGGGGCTTTTCCACGAAACTGAGAGAGACCTGCAAAAACTACTGTAAAGTTGGAAGAAAAGCAGAAATAACAGATTACAGTGATTAGTCCCTCATTCTACAGAAAAACAATAACAAAGAAAGAGAAAGTAACCAAAACACCCACTGTGTTTCTTTGTCCTCCTGTCACTGAGATAGATGGCTTCACATCGATGTGTTTGCAATGTACACTTAGCCACCTCTTCTCTGGCTGAACAGCTACAGAGTGGTACATTCTCCTGGGACAAAAAATAAAAAACCATAACAGATTTTCCATCTGTAACAGGTAATATTCCAGGCAATCTGGAAACACAGGACAAATCTGCTTTTGTGAAATACTGCTCTGCAATGCCAGAGTTTTTGTTCACCTTATTTTTTTTCCTGTTCGGCTGTAGGACAGCCAAACATACAGTAAAAGCCAAAAAAGGAAGCATCTAAAACTACATCTCACACTTTATTTGCTCAGCTTTAAAACGATATCCCCTCATTAGAGAACCACCTCATTAAATAGCCCATCTGGGTCATTGTGCAGGTTCTCTGCTTTAACAGGCAGCACAAAACCCCGGAGAATTCAGGGACCGTTGACGTCCAAGAGCTTTTTCTTTGCCACAGTGAGCAAAGATTTGTCTGCTGTCTCTAAGAACCCTGACGCCAGGAGGTTGGGAGCCTTCAGTTTGTTCTCTCCATCATTAAATCGCCAAGGGGAAGCACTGTCTTTCACTATCATCATCATTAGCACTTCCTGGTGACTTTGAATTCAGTTCCTTGAATCATCTCTCACAGCTCTACTACTAAAATCCTCTGAAGGAGCTTGCTGACTGCTTCTAATCCCAGGTTAAAATGTTTGTATTGCTAAGTTATTTAAGAGGATCTTTACACAGCACACAGACCATGTTTCAAGGACAAGGTTCACCAACAGAACAAGATGATGAGCATTTACAGCAGTGCAGCAGACATTTTTTTAACACCTGAAGAACCACTGTGGGCCCATACATCCCAAATCTCATGGGTTTTTAGAGGTCAGAAGCAGGGGTGACTGAATCGAAACTGACATGTGTGTCCTCAATGGCAATTCTTCAGTCATTTAATGATCCTCTCTGACCTTCCCACAGGATCACTCGCATGAACTTCACCTTGCTAAAACAACTACTTAATAAATCCAGAAAATCTGAGAAGGTGCAAGACACGAAAACAAAATGTCCTAATGGCATTTCTCTCCCTGAACACCACTAACACAGAAAACAGGACCCCACTTGCAGTTCCAAAGGCAACAGACATTAAAGTGCCCTTCTGATCACCTTCCACATATTTCCATGTGTAGTTCCAAGCTCAGGAACTCTCAGCTAATATTGACAACAGACCAAGTGAACATTTAAGGCTTCATAACCTTCAGAAGGTAAATGCTTCCAAACCAAATGGTTTCAAGATTGCTTACACCACAACAGACCTTTATGGATGTATTTAGAGCATGCGTGTAGTAAACAAACAGCTCCAAATGTCAAAAAAACTGTTGATATAAGTCCTGAAATAAAGAGGAGATCCTGGAGTTCAGAGTTTCCCCGTGAGACAGCAGCTGGATGCTGCTACAATGCTGGCACATGTGCTTCAGGACATCAAAAAAGCGAAACCTGACACCAACGGCTTTGAAAGCAGGAACAAAACAACACCTTGCTTAAGTAGACAAGGAAGCACAACTTAAAAACTCCAGCTTGAGATTCAAAGTGTCTTAATAAAGCAGCATGTACACACGTAAAAGCAAAATGTTTTAACCCTTAGAAAGTACCCCCTTGAAAACTCTTTATTTTATTTTCTAGGACATGTACTTTGACCCTCATGTCTTATGCCACCTTATTTTGTTTTGTTGTTTTCTGTTTCATTCAGAGAGAACAAGAGGAACATGAGTGGCTCAGACTTGGAAAGAACTACCCACATCGATGGTCTTTTTGCACCTCAACAGTGCGCAAGAGCAAATATCCCAGATGTTCTCCACCCCTCCCTCCCTCCGAGACCATGTCCTCTCCTGGCTCCAGCTGTGCCCTCAAAAACCCAAACAGCCTTTCTCCAGCTGCTCATAGTGGCTCCTGGATGGGGATGGAGTCTCCCAGTCACACAAACAGCAAGGTTCTGGAATCATCACGGGCTGGGGAGCAGGCTGGCCAGCCCGGCCATCGACAGCTCTACAGGGGGCTGGCATTTTTGGGAAGGTGCTTTCACAAATACCAGGGCAGCTGGCACAGGGAGAGGACTTCTGCCCATGGCTTGACCCTCTTAGCAGGTAGCCACCACATCAGCTGTGACCACCTGCATTCATGGGTCGAAGGTAATTTCCTCCTGACTGGACCTGGCACGACCCCAGGAGAGCAGCTGGCCCATGGTACCTGTGCCTCATGAGCTATCCAGAAGCGCAAAATGTTGCAAGTCAAGCCAAATCCTCCAAGTTGAGTGGCATTTTTCTCAGCCCTCAGAATACTGTGGATGCCATTCATTAGCTGCAGCCTTCACCTATTAGCTTTGTAATCTGCAAAGGCAAAATACTGCTGAGCATTCACATTAGCAGGAAGTCTTAATGAGAGTAGATGCTGGGAGCATGCCTCAAGAAAACCAATTTCCTAGCTTAATTTGGACAAGGTGAACCTGACAAGATGATATTGCAGTTATACTTACTCTGTTGTACATACAAGCTTAGTGCAGGTGGAGGCTGCTGGCTTCAAACTCGGGGCTGCTACATTCACAAGGAGTCTACTGCAGTAGACCTCACTCGTTTTCCAGCAGGTTAGGTTTATTCATCCCTCAGAAGGAGGTCAGGGAAAGGCAAGATATACAAAGCACAGTCCCACACCTGACACTCCTAGAGTAGGCATGTAATGGGGACATCTTCCTAGTACAAGGCTTACAGAAATGGGCTTTTCCTAACACTTAGATAATTTCAATCAACTAGTGAAAAATTTTACACTTCAACCTTTTTTCCTCCTGTACACCTAAACCAAAATAATTAATCTGACAATAGACATAATTTGCCTTTATGTCTGCACTTAGGCATGGGGCTTCTACTGGCATAGGTATCTCAGCTGGAGTTAACACAAAGTTTAAGGATTTGGTAATTTTAGCAGAAAAATGCAGCTGATGCAAGACTAAGCAATAGTGGTGCAGGCTTTTGAGGAATATAGTCCTGAATTCCTAAACACTACCTGTCACACATACTTCCATCATCCTTTGTTTCTTCTTCATGTACAGAAAAGTAACTTGAATTATCAGGAAACCTGTTTTCCATGCAAACACAAGGCAGATTCACTCATTTACCAAAGAATGGCTTTCGGAGTATTCTGACTATTGAGAGACATGGACTCTATTCTCAACCTGAATAAACCCTAAACTTCCAAAATTAACCTCAGGAGGAGCACAGTGTCTTCCACCCTGAAAATACATGCATATGTATATCTTTGCTTAATTGAACTGTTATTCATACATGCAGATGTTTGCAGAGCTAGGGCCTCTACCTCTTTGTATTCAAGTTGCTTGACAAGTAAAATGCAAATGAGGTAATGTGCTGCAAATGCAAATCATGTATTATTGATAAAAAGTTACCATTCAGCACCAGTCTATAAAGAGAAAATACTGAGGCCTGTACTAAAAGAAAGGAGTGAGAAAATTAGAGATTTTAAAAAATCTTTTACATTTTCTATTTATTTCCACCTATTAAACATTTTTCTCTTTATTATTCCTCAAAATGGAGCACCTTGCCTTGTTTGCCAACTTCAGACTGCAGACAGATGCCGAGACACTATTCTGCCTATCCAGATGTGCTTTTCTCTACACTATATTAGAAAATTCCCACAGAAGGCACCAAAATGGGGTGATGGCAAAGAGGTGAGAGAGGCAGGAGAGGCTGCTGTACTCAAAAGCTCTGTTGTGTTCAGCCACATATTTTTCTCATTTGTTTAGTCTGAAATTCCTCCTTCAGCGACTCTGGATTTGTTACTTTTTCAGAAGGCATCGGGAACATCTGGACTCCATATGGCTCACACCTACTCTTTGCCAAATGAAGCTATATTCTGTTTTCTAAACCCCTTATTTCTCCCAGCATTGCCACCGACGGGGTTTTAAATATCTCCACAACGGACTACAATGTAACCTCAGAATCACTCAGCTTGTTGACACAAATTCTAGGGTACTGCATTAACTGTGTCTGGGTTTCCCAGCATGTTTTGCCTTGTCTTCTTCACTTTTTTCAAGGTTATGATAATACAAAGGAACACATACTAAGAAGGCAGTTCAGCAGTTATGCCACCTGCACTCAAAAAAGCCACCCCACCAAGTTAAAGGAGGGAGATAGCTCACAGCCCTTGCGAAAAAAATTGCACTTCTAGACAGAGCTAAATTTCTTCTTTGGTATTCTGTCTTCCAGCTCTTCATGGAGCTACCTTGAGTTTTCTTTCAAGAGGTTAATGATTTTCTGAACCTTGAATACTGGGGAGCATGGCATAACCTTGTAAAAGTATTTCCATCTTCCTCGGCTAAAAAAAACAAGAAATGCAGCTCTTTTTTTGCCCCTCCTTGTTAGACATTTCTGTACCATAGCACCTTCCACAGGCCTCTCCCAATATCCACTGCTGCTGGAACTGCAGCTACTGCAGTTGGGGCTGAACGGAGGTTTCTGCCAGTCAAACCCACTGATGCAGAGGTTTGTACCACCTTGAACCTTGACACAGGGTTGTTTTGCTGTTCCTTGCTCTCCAGGAGGGTTGCAGAGACACAGAAACACTCTGCTCATTATTTGGATACTGTTCCACAGCCAAATAGGATTTGAAATAATGTCTCCATTCTAGAATAATTGGATATCTGTATCTTCTTCCTGCTGTACACCAAGTTGATTCAGAGGTGTTAATATCAGCAAAAATAATTGGCAATCTCTAGTTTTTCCTGTTGTCCACAGGTTTGATTCAGAGGTGTTAAATCTCAGCAAGGAATCTACTCAGGCTCTTTATACTGAAGGAAATACCAAGCCCTGGATCCCAACAACTACTACAATGCATCTGTCAGTATTGGAGATGTCACGCTTTTTCCTGAGCTATTACATTTTGCTTTGTCATTAACAAGTATCACCTCAGTATTCAGGCACTAGCCCGAAATAGGAAAGACAGGGGTTCACTTCTACCAACTCCTCAAGGGGCCGTGGACAAAGCAGCTCTGAGAATGTCCAACCTCCAATCTTCTCCCACCCCACATCTGCCCACAAGATACTGAGCTTGCAAGAAAAGGAGTCAGTCTCTCTGAATGCCAGAAATGTTCCTACCACCGTGTAACCACCAGCAGCAGAACCTTCTGGATAATATAACAAAATCAGTGACAGTCACACTACCCCCAAGGCCCAGTTGGCATACAGGCTATTTTCAGTGTTATTGGTGAGGCATGGGCACAGGTTGCCCAGAGGAACTGCGGGTGCCCCATCCCTGAATGTGTTCAAGGCCAGGCTGGATGGGGCTCTGAGCAACCTGGTCTAGTGGAAGGTGTCCTTGCCCACGGCAGGTGTGTTGGAACTACATGATCTTTGAAGTCCCTTCCAACCCAAACCATTCCGTGATTCCCCAGTTACGGGTCAAAACTCCAGCTATTTAACCCAGTATCCCAAACACGTATGGTTCATGTAAAACCCACCGGTGCTTTGGGCGTGAATTTGCTAAGGCAAATTTAATCCTCACAAATATCTCTCTGTCACTAAAGACGTATTTAAATTCTGCAGTAATTTTGGCATGTATTTACCGATGTACAGAAGATTGCACCTTCCTTTTCTTCCAGGCCAAGCACCCTCAGTGCTATTAACCTCCCTGCTGATTAAGATAACAGTGCTTCAAGAGGTGTTTGCACACAAGACTATATATTTATAGCAAGTTGTCTACACGGAGGTGTAGCTGTTCCACCGCACAAGCGCTGGCATCTCCCCAGGCATTGCACAGCCCTTCACGCGGTCGTAGCAATGGCAGTGCAGCCTTCACAATGTCACAGAGAGGTCACCTCGGAGGTGAACCAGGAGGGTAATGCATGCTGTCCCTGTCACATCAACACTCCTACGTGTCACCAGAGCAAAACCTGGGATGGTTTCAGCAGCTTTTTTCTTCCCAGCTCTGTCACACACCAGACGTGGGACTCATGCTGCATGGCCAGGTGCACATGAAGGGGGGCTGTGCTCCCCCTTCCACTGCAGATGATTCCTCTTGCTCTGGCCCCATCCAACGAGCAGCCCAACAGGCTCCTGGCTCCTGCAGGGCTGCCCACAGCACTAAACTCCTACAGAACAGAGCCCTTGCACCAAATGTCCACTGACCCTTTATCACATATACTGCTTGCCAGATGCTGCACAAGAAACTGCTTCACCTCTGCTGCTTTCGGCACCCACAATCTCCTCACCTCTGCTCTTGGGGTTCAGACCCAGTAGGTGCTCAGTAATCAGGATGTCATCCGGGGAGCCGCTTAAGGTGTCTCCTGGAACCTCCTCTTGCTGTTCACACCTTCTGAGTTTGAAGTCTTTGCCCTGTCAATGCTGCAGCTCTGACACCCTGTGCACCTCTTTATGACCAGCCACGCACACATAGGTGACATCTCTCTCACTCACAGGCACATGCACATCACCACCCCTCCAAAGCACAAAGCAAAACACAGAGCTGTCTGTACACAAACATCCCCAAGAGAAGAAACCACATGTGGCAGATGCTACTGCATTGCTTAATGCATCATTTAATGTCTTTTGGGGACTGTACCACCGTGATGAGTAATTTGGCCAGAATATTGTCCGGAGACCATATTGTGTAGATTAGGGTACTCTGAAGGTCACTAGCTGGGTTAAAAGCAAGAAAACTCTGCTAAAACCAGAGCTTACCATCAGCAGTTTCATCAGCAATGAAAATGAGAGCAGAAATGGGCTCTGTAATGCAGAAACATTTATTTCTTTCACTGCTGAGCCTCCCTGTGTATAAAACATGCTGCAGATCTGTTGGAAAGCAGAGGCTGGCAGAACGCTGCATGTTTGCACCCACACTCGACCCCAGCTTCAACTGCTCTGCCACTTGGGCTGGGTACAAATTCAAACCCAAGGAGATGAGCAATCACAAACCACATCTCCACCACAAGCACCTCTTCCTGCCCCACAGCAATGCAAACACCACATCTGTAAACGAGATGAGACAATCTTAATTTGTCTTTATCAAAACGAGTCTCAGGTCAACAGGGATCGCGACTGCTCAAGTGCCACCTTGATTTACACAGCTGTAAACTCTGGTCACATATGAACCCAGGCAGAAAGGCAAGTTCATGAATTATGAACAAATAGTGTGCCAAAACACATCAATCATCATCAGTCACGAACAAGCAAAGCACCATCAATTCGTAATGTTGACATTTGCACAAAACTTATACAAACAATCAATCGGGTTCTGTGGCTGACTGCAAAAGGAAATGTCCGGTTTATGTTACTTAACACAAGACTTTTCACTGAATGAGAAATGCTGAAAGACTTTAAAATAAAACTGATGGAGAGTCAGTGCTCTAGTCAAAAGTCTGACAAATTGTCTCTGAACACTAGTGAAAATAGACTCATTTACCAGGTAATTCTTTTCTTCAAAGCCTGCACTCTTCTCCCAAGTAAGAGCAAAGAAAAAGCTGTAAACATAAATGTAGGTAACAAATGTTTTAAATTGATACAACAAGGCTGTACAAATTATATAGGTAGCCAGAAGTTGCAAGCTGGCATACCTAAAAGTAGCAGGACTAACAGTATTTAATGAGCTTAAGGAGTTTTGATGAGAAACTTGCTTATTGGCATGTCTTCTTTAAATTACTATTGTCAGCTACTTGGCACTATTAGCCTCATTTTAGGACTACTGAGGGTTGCATTAAGACAGCTTGCAAAATGATCTAGCCTCATGTGTTTTGTGCTACAAACTGCAGAGCTTCCAGCACTCTCTCAGGCAGGAACAAGCATTTCCTGAGAGCGTGTTTTGGGCAGAGTACATTAAAAGGAGAGGAAACTTCTGTGGTTTTCTTTCCCAACTGACACACAAAAAGGACTTCCTTGTGTTTGAGATGAAAAGGGAAGACACGCTTTCCAGATAGCCAAGCAGCCTTTGCTGTAAACACAAAGTGAATGTGGCTCTTGTTCTAAAAGAAGTTGCCATTTATTCGCTGGAACAGTTCTACGAGGCGCCTCAGATCTGTCACCACAGCACGGGCCAGTGCAAAAGCAAATGCAAAACCAGTTCTGCAAGCAACCACCTTGGTGAGGTGCATGGTTCTCACCACCCCAGAGAGCATCCCCAAACCACCCTGACCCTCAGCTGGGTCTTGTGCTGCTGTCAGAGCCACCTGACCACGTGGATGCAAAGCTGTGTGAGCACACAGATGAGATAAGAGAGCATCTGCAATATTTGCTCTTCAGCCAGCAGTCCTCTTCCCTTCTGCTACATACATATAAAACTGGGCACTGATTCAGCCAAGCACAGAAGTATGCACTTACATTTCAGATAGTAAACACTGATTATAGTCACAACACAAGTATTGTTGTTGTTATTGTCAAGGGGAGGCACAGGATTAAATGCAAGTGCTTTTCTGGATTGATGTTTTGATCTCTTTTCACTTCTATCTAATCCTGTGTCTGAGCCAGACCATAAGCCCTGAACAAGAAGAGAAAAAACACCCTTCTGTGACCTGAAGATATAACACACACAAAAACAGGCATGTGACAGAAGGGTTAACTATTTATAGAACACTGGATACAACTTCAGGTTTCACTTCACACTTGCGTGAGATTAAGAGCAACTCCAAAATAAATAAAACCCAAGCTATCAGATATTCTCCCTCTCTCTGGGAAAAATAAAATAAATAAAAAAACAAAACAAAAAGAAAAGTGGAGTGGGGAAGGCAAGGGATGTGCATGTGCTGGCCAGAGCTGTACAACAGGGTGGTGTTCCTGAGGTCGGGATGAGGCTCTGGGAGCCTCATGGTTTCCCAGTTCCACTTCGTGACAGCTGTGGGACCAGTCAGGCCCCACTCACCAATCTCCTGCCCTGGCTCCAGGCTCTGCCAAGCCTCTCAGCTTGGGGGCTGCACAGCAAATGCAAGATGCCAACAGCATCTCCCAGACTTTTCTCTGGAATGTGAGACCTGGCCATGCCAATGCCTGTGAAAACAGCAACTGTCCTTTGTCACAGTGCCGACTGCCAAAAGGAAAGCTCCAGGTCAGGATCTTGCATCTGAAGGGGCAGGAAAGCTTTGGTTTAGCAGTTAAACCACAGATGTCCATGGCTGCTGCCAGAAGGAGGGGTAAAGAAGTGAGTTCTGTGGGACACAGAGAGCAGCTCTTCGCTACACCCAGCTCCAGACAGCAAGTAATTAGTGCATTTCAAGGTCGATACACTGCTATTGATTTTCCTCTCACTTACCACCGCAAACTGGGAATAATTCCATCACAGTTGATGTAAACATTAGTATAAAACTGGTTTAAGTCAGACAAGTGCTCGGTTGATGTGTTACTATATCTAAAAGCTGGTTTCAAAAGAACGGTCCTTATTTCCTTGTAACTATATCTACCACCAATAAAATTTCCATGATTATCTTTGCTCGTTCTAATGCCATTGCTCATATTCAGACTGTAATAGAAAGCACTTTCAAGTCAAAATTCAAAGGCCCATAAAAATCCACAAGCTTCCTTATCATGCATCACAAGTTCTACTCCTGCAGAACACTCAGGCTGAAGGCATACCCAGCACCCTGAGTGATCCTCAAACATGAACACCATCATCCTCTCCACCTCTGTGCTTCTCCCTCAAGAGAAATGGAAGTGCTTCTCCTGTTTTCTCTAAGGAAAGCCACAGAAACTCTTCTGTGCATGAAAGAGGATTTCTTCCTGATTAAGGCAGAGCCTCACCAACACCAACATCCCATAAACCAAAAGCAGATGTTCCCTGCTCCCTGTAAGGAAAGTACAGGTTCTTTGCCACACTCAAAAAAAATTTTATATATAAAAGGCAAGTCCCCAGCCAGGACTCAATGCTTGCCTTTTGCTGTGTGCTTATGCAGGATGATGCCCCCACCACACTCTGATAAGCTCAGGGCTACTCTGGTATCTTGCAGCAAGGTACGTGGAGACTGCAACTGTGACTTGTCCTGCAGGACTCACAAAGTCTGAGTTTAACAGCCAGTTCCCACCTCCAAAGCAGCAGAGGAATTTTCTAAACCACCCCAGAATAAAATGAGAAAAACTTATTGATGTACTTTGAAAAGGAGATGGCAGATTTTCCTGACTGCTGCTGAGCAGAGCCGAGGCATCTCTGCTGTGTGATGCCCAAAGCAAGGGGCTGTCTGCTCTCTGCAAACAACATCCTGCCTCTCATAGCCTAGATTTATCCTGTTGGAAATTTACCCAGAGATGCTGCTGTCAAAGGTTTAAGCCCACAGTTGCCAGGAGAAAAGAGATTTCTTCTCCAGAGGTTTCTAAAGCTAGCTGCTATTTTCTCCAAGCTTACAGACAATAGACGATCATGATACTTCTTCTTGCTATGATCATCTTTATCATTATTGTTTAGGCAAACCTATCTGATGAGTGCTGAAAAAGACAGAACACAAAGCTTGAGCTCTTTATTTGGGTCAAGTTTCTCTCAGTTTAAACTAAGTATGTAAAAGCATAACAATGCTATCAAACACAGATCCAAAGCTTAGCAAAACATTTGATTCTCACACCAATTATTATCTCTCTGTAAGCCAACATCTGTGAGATCACTCCTGGGTCTTTTAATTTAGCATGTCTTCTAATTAAAGAAAGATTAACTGTACTTCCAATAATTGCTCCTCCTACCTCTGCCAGGCTTAAGCTTCTGTCTTCCTCCCAAGCTCTGAGGGAGGGGAGCAACCCAAAAATACATCCACCACAGTCCCCCTGCCACCTGCACGGCAGAGCCTCAAGGCACCTGCTCCACCACAGGCGTGGTTCCCCTGGAGAGCACCTTCTTCTGAGGAAGAGACTCTCCCTGTGGCAGGACAAAGGCTGGATAAAGCCATCTCCAGATACAAGCTTGAACCCTGCTGCTTCTCACAGAGTTGGTGATAGAAAATTTACTTCCTCCATCCAAAGCTGTGATCAAGTGCCTGAACTTAAATGGGACAAATCTGGGTGTTTGTGCTGAAGATTGAACAGGCAGTCTTGGATCACCCCACAACCATCTGCTCTAGCCCAACCCTACCCTTATCCAAAGGAACATGCCATCCAACTCTGCTCCCACCCATGGTCCTTTCCTGTGACTCCCTGGAGGTTTCCCCAGCACTCTCTGACCCCACAGCTCAGTTTCCACACAGATATTTCAGGCTCCATCTCCCTGTTAAAAATGCTGGGGGGTTACACACCTATATCAGTTCGGGACCTAAACTGATCAGACAAACCTACCTCGAAACCCTCCCTATTGCCCCCAAACTCAGCCATCCTGGCAGATGGTCAGCAAACCACATGCACACAAACACAGACCCACAGCTGCTCAAACATAATAATGAGGTCCCCATATGCAAAAAACAGAGCTAGGAAAGATATGTCTAGATCTCATTTATCCCAACAAGGAAAAGCCCCTGGTGTTAAATGAGTTTCAGGAGTGGTAAAGAAAAGCCTCGACCCTGGCGCAAATCCCACCCTTGCTAGGTTCCCATGGTAGTGGATTTTCTGTCACCTGCCCAGCACACCATCCCTTCAAGACTATCATAAGGGGACAGCTGGAGCCAACAGAGACCAGCCCTGAGAGGGGTCTGCCGAAATTTCCACTTGCAGAAACATCCTATAAAAGAGCAATCCCTTTGATACACACCTTAGGGGACACACACACAATCTTTCCAGACCAGTCTCTCCCAAAAAGTGCAAATATTCAAGATTTATCTGCCTGCCAGTGTGATCTCTCACAAGTGGCATGCACAAAGAGAGAAGTGCTACACCTGAGGGATGAGTGTTCACTGTCCATCCATCTGCCTGCAGCACAGAGATCACAGACAGGCAGCACAGGCATTCCCATATGCAACAGCCTCACTGCCTGCAGATGACACCCACCCCCCTGCTCCTGATGGATTACCAGGCTTTTTCCCACACTGCCAAAGGGCCAGGAGCACATCTGCTGGGCTTAGCCTGCACCCATGCAGCTTTTTGCAGCCCTCCATCCTGCTCGGCTCCACTACGAGGTTGCTCCTCGGTTCTCTGGGAGACTTACTTCCTCGCCAAGAAGCACATAGAGCTGGGAAGAATCTGGCAAGGGGATGTTGGGAAACTTTCTAATTACAAATAAGGAGCTGGAGCCCACGTGCTGGGAGCAGCTGTGTGCCCAGACAGGCTTTCACACTGAGGTGGTGTGAGTGCAGTAGCTCCAGCAGCTCGCAGTGTGGGATTTTAGCAGGCTCGCTCCACCCAAACCTGCTGCGCTGTAACCCACAGGACCATGTGCATGCTGGGCTCAGCCTGTGGCAGTTCTTGGCCTCACCCCTGCATCTCCTCACTGTGGGGACACCAGGCTTCCTTGGACCAAAGGTATGAGCTGGTCCTGCACTACCTTCCCATCAGCAGAGCTTCCCCGGGTCCACCCAAATGCCCCCACGGCCAAACTCTGCAGAGCTTCTGATACACAGTTTTCTGAGACAAGCAATAATAAGCTAAAGACAAAACCTATTCACAACTTTTTCCAAATATGACTTACTATGAGAACAGCGGCTAGACAGCCCAGGTATAGTAGTTGTCCCAGTAGAAGGGATGTGAACAGGTCACTCCACCCTGTGCCATATCAAGTTGGAGATCAGTACTGATCACTAACTCCACCAACAGCAACAGACATTATTCCCATGAAAGCTCATCAAAATGAGCAATACACCCATTCCACTCAAGAGAATTTGGTAGTGGGCAATTTCTTAATTTCTCCATAAAACAGACTCTTGCTCACTCTCATTTAAAATCGAAGAGCCACTTCATCAAACACGGCTTCTCCTCTACAGACAGATTTTGCAGAAGGCGAGGGGGTTTCATGTTGGATCTGCTGCAGACTTTGCATGTGACACTGGTACGCTCACTGCTCACAGATCTCACATTTGCAACACCATGAAATAGCACCTTCTCCCCACCACTCCTTTTCCCTTCCTGTTTTATCTGAAGCTCACTGATACAGTGACTTCACTGTCACATACCTCCTGGGCCAGGCAAATGCTCAGTCACAGCAATAACAAAGGTGGGCCGTGACTCACTCCTGCCCCGTGTGGAACAAGACTTCATCCCTCTCTTTCTCCTTCTCCACCCATCATTTCAAAAAAACCTCTCCATATAATACACAAGGCTCAGTACAGCCCTGCTGCCGGCAGGGCCAGTCCTGAAGCACAGATTACCTTGGCTCACAGACAATGCTCTGTGAAGATGAGTTTCTCCACGACACTTTAAAATCTGTATTTCTGGGTGGTTCCCTGCAAGCTCAAGTATGAGCCTTTCTTATGTGGGAAAACGGGGCTCCTTCTAATCAGACAGCCCCTAACTAGGGCATTTTAATTAAGGGCTCAAGCCTGTTCCAGCTTGTACAGTAACAGCTTGTAAAATAATCCCGTGTAACACCCGCTCATGTACCTACCCTGGCGCAACAGTGGGACAGGGACAAGGAGGTACCGTACCACTGCAGCTCCCCACCACCAACCCCTTCTCCTGCACCACCCTGCCAAAATGGAGAGGTGTGGGGGGCAGAGCTGGGAGTAGGTCAGCCCTGTCCTCAAAGTTGTTTCACCACAGGGCAAGCCAGCTTCAATCTACAACCAAGTGTTGCTGCGAACAGCATCACCTGCACCGGTGCTGGCCAATACTGAGGTCAGTACCCTATTTTTCGGAAAGAAGGGGAGAGTAGCAGGGGGAAAAAGAGAAAGGTTCATCTTACCTTGTGACTACTGCCACAGAGCTTGGGACCTTCATCACACACATGTTAAAGTCAGTGAATTCATATTTACAGGACAATTTTCATCTTCTCACTCTGCTCAAAGCAGAATGACTCCTCCTCTCTATCCCTTAGCAACTCCTACTCCTCAAGACCTAATTCGACCTGATTTCTCTTTTTCTTTTCTTTTTTTTTTTTTTTTACTTTTTCTTTTCCCTGGTCTTGGAAGTTTGAATGAAAAGACAAAAGGAAAGAGTTGACAGAAGAACTAAATATGGAAATGTGCAACCTCGCTAATCAACATGAAGAGCTCTCAGACATGAAGAAGTTCTGACAAGGGGACTTGTACAGATTCCAGTGTAATGCTTCAGACATCCTCTGTATTTGTGCATCTCCCTGAGTGGTCTCAGGGGGCCCACACTCCACATGAACTCCAAGGTGCCATTCCTGGCCATGCCTCCCACATTCCCTCACCTCCCACAGCTGGACTTCCCTGACAGCACATTTACCCTGGTGCTGCAGCACCAGGACAAAACGTGGCAATCCCAAACATTGCCTATTTCTCCACATGACCTTTTTCACCTGTTCAAACTCCCAGTCCAGGAGAACAGCACAGATTATAAAGCTTTACAGTGGAAATTCATCCCTTAATTGTGGTAATGTCCCTCTGCTCCGCCTTACTTGCTCTTACCCATACCCAGACCTAAACACAATCACATAAAAATCCAAAATCCTAAACCAGAACAGGGGCAAAGGCCATTACAAGTGCTTCAGTGAAGCTGAACTAAACACAACCTTTTATTCTGTGTTATAACATTGCTTTGTCATTCACCAGTGGCCACGAATGATGCTGCTGCTTCCCTCAGAAACTTGTCCCAGACCGAAAATTGTAAAATTGCAAAATCCTTTCTGTGCTAAACTGCCTGAATATAGCCAAGTTTCACTGTGAGGTTCAATCCATTAGCTGATTAAAAGCTATAGATCAGGCTGTCTTGGACACATTCAGGCCGTTATGAATAAGACCTGTCAGAAAAGCTTCTGGCACAACTGGTATCTTTGAAATTGCTAGGGCTCCAGTTAATAAAACTTCACGTTCAGTCCTTCTCCAATCCTGCAATACCAACAGGCAAAGAAATTTATGGTATTCTTTGAAATTACACATTTAGAAGTGAGTTACAGGTACAGAAACTTTAATTCCCAAACAACAACAAAAATAGCATCCCAAAAGAATACCCAAGCCATTCTTGCATGCCAGAGACAGCCTGCTTATGAGAACTGTAAAAATAATTAAAAAAAAAAGAAAAAATCACTGATTAATTCCAGTGCCAACTTTCAGATTTGCTTCTGACAAAGGAAAACTTTGAAGTTTCTCTACAGAGATCTTTCTTCATATCCATCTATTTATCCCCATCACGCCTTAAAAACATCAAACACCCCTCTAACCAATGCATCTAACTACTATTGACTGCTCTTGAAAGTCATCAGCTTCCCAGAGCAGGATTTTAAATTAATAAAAAAAAAATCAGGAAAAATAACAGAGTTTTTCAGGGTTTGCAAATAAATGCTGACTGCCGAACAGCAGTCTCTGGTCTTGAGTGTCGCTATGTGTGTGGAGCTCTTTCCAATTCACCCCCACCCCATATGCAAGGACAGCCAGTCTCTGGGACTTCCATTATGCTTAAAATTCAGCTGTACCCCCAAGGATGGGGTGGGAACCTGCACTTGTCTGGAAGGCCCCATCTCTCCTGTGTTAGCACCAAAATATCACTACCTGTAGCCAAATTAGGCAAGCAAATTAGGAGAATGTAACTAGGTTTTGAATACCCTGAAGCTTACTCTGTTGTCGCTTCTGACATCAGTTCTGTCTTGACAGGGAAACAAGAAGACCACTGTGCCTCCTCTGCTCAGGTAAATTCCCCCTCATTTCTGTCAAGAGAGAACTCATTCCCTATAAAAGGACTCTGTAAATGCATCTGGACATGCTGCTGTCTTGTGTAAGTGTCGAGGCAAGTCCCCTATTACAGGAGATTTACAAGACTACCTAAAGGCTCAGCAAATCTTCTCACTCTTAAAATTCGTACGGTAAGTAAGTCAAGATTTTTTCATCTGTACATTACAAGGACATTTAAGCACTTGCCTCTTAGAGCAGCAAACCTAAATCTTGTCCAATTGCTGGCTGCACATTATTTACCTAAATATTTACCCTTATATGCTTCAAAAGATCTTCAAAGAGGCTGTACAGGTTCCCAGTGTGTTCAGCCATGAAACAAGTAGTTTATGCAAATATTTTTAGCTCAGTTTATGTTTACCAGGTAGCTGCTGTGTTCCAATCCCAAACTCACCAAGGCAAAGAAAAGACCCTGTAATTATTTGTTACTCCTTCTTCACCTGCCATTCTGTATGAATGGTACCCTGTGAGTATTTGCAAGTGTTCTGTGACCTTGTGAATAATTTTATTGTAGAATGTAAAAAAGCAGCTTTTCAGAGTGACAGGGAGTCATTTATAACCTGCATAGTCTGGTAAATTATTTAAGTGCAACTCCACACACATATCAGTGTTCTTCACATGGTATTATTTTTGAATGTATGCTTATTGTTAAAACATCCTCCACTTTCAAAAGAGAAAAAAAATTTTTTGCAATTACGGCTACACTCACTTTAGAAAAAATTCTTATCCCACAAAATACTCTGGGCTTTACTACCCCATTTAATGAACAGCTAACAATAAAGTTATCATATGTTGTCTGTTTTGAACACCAAAGAATTTAAATAACAATAGTCATCCCAACTGACAGATCACAATCAAAACATCTAAAACTGGTTTTTTTCTGATGAAACTCTGAGGATGAAGATAAGTGCTTCTCCAGAAAAGGAGTTAAGAGCTACAGAATATGAACAGCTTTTATTTACTTTAGAATGGGGAAGGACTTTTGGAGCAGTGAGAAGGGTGATTTTATACTCTTCACTTCCTAAAAACTTTCTAGTTGCACCAGAGATTCACAGTTCAGTTGATTACAAGCAGCATTTGCAGAGACCTCATAGGTAATACACTATAAAGTGCTAAACAGAGGTTGGAAATTACTGTGCAAATGGGCTGGGAAGCAAAGCAGCCATTCCAGTAAATACCACAGGGAAGAGGTCAAGTAGCGCCTGACTACCACAGACTTTGAAAGAGAATCCAGGGTTTACTGGATCATGTGATGATTTATTGTTTAGACTGTTTCACTCCTTTGCCCATTATTTTTATGCATGAATATTGTGATGCACTTGCTGATAAACTTCTGTCATCTGTAACTGGAAAGAAAACACAGTATTAATCTCAAAAGGAAACAGGTGATCACCAATATTCCTAGAAGCCTTGACCTTCAAAAATAAGAACTTGAAGTCTTGGGGCAGCAAGACTGTGAAATAAGGACATACGAAAATAGAATGGCAACTTGACTGATAGTACCAAGTCTGTAAGAGGAAGTTTCAAGACTCACAAGCTACTTCAGTCAACCAGATGCACTCCTTAGTTGAACTCATACATATCTAACAAACTAGGGTTACCAAAAAAATCCCAAATCTGTGCCACCTGCACTTGGAACAAAAAATCAGGTAACTAAAGGAAATACTTTGATGAGGACAAGAATAATTGAAGGTCTGGACCTGTGAGAGATGAGTGATCAGATTTGCTCTGAGGTCAGCAAACACATCAAAGATTGCCACAAATAGAAACAAACTGATTTGTTCTCCACAATGACAGTGTGCAGAACAGGAACTTACAGACTCAAACTGCAGCAAAGAAGATCTAATTTAAGCATTAAGGATGGCTTTTCTCCAATGGTAAGGATAACCTTGGGCAGGTTTGCTGAGGGAGCCTGGGGAATTTCCCGTGTTAAAGACTTTTGCAAACAGAATGGGCAAACTCTGCCAAACACGGCAAAGATAGTCCAGCGGGTGAAAGGAGGGAGACTCCTGAAATAATTCCCTGAGCTATTCTTATGAGTGTATGACAGATTCCTGGACTGAGAAATGGTAAATGCTACTATCAAGAGCAGAGGAGTTACTCCTGTTTGCTGGCAAGGACAGGAAGAAGGAAAATGCTGACAAAAGGTTGGAAGAAACACGATTTGCCTTCAAAACTCTTGTTGGCTGGCATTGCTTAGGCTTAAGAAGGCAAACTAATGACTCTGTTATCACATAAATGTTAAACCATAATATATATGCACTGCTTGTTTAGTGCTAAACACAGACATATCATTAGTGAAAGAATACAAACAAGGTTTTAACAAACCTTATGCCTCAGGACCTCAAAGCACATCAACCAGGCTCCCACTGCAGGCAGTGACATCCCCACTTTACACAGAGAGGTGAGGCAGACAGCGCTTGGTTTTCCATCTCCAGTCAGGTCATGGTGATGGGAGGTACAGACACCCCAGACTAAGTGTTCACGATTTTCCCATCCTCCCAGCACTACTTTAACTGCCATGAGATTTCCAGCTGATATAAATCCACTGACTTCTTAGTGACTACCTGAGGTCACAGAGCATCTTACCTGAACTGAAGAATGGCAGGGACTCCAGAGGATTGAGAAGTAACTCACTGGGGGAGAATGTGGGTCTGAAATGATCTGACAGAGGTGGCTGCCAGGAGTTCAGCAGGCCCTGGAACTGCATTAGCTTCCAGATCCAGATGTCTGTGTCTTTGTTTTTTCCACTAAAATGGGTGTTTAGAAGACTAGAAAGCCACTGATGAACATGGGAACTGAGGAGAACTTTTTTTTGACCATGAGATGATATGAGCAATTTTTCAGCTACCTCTGTCTGCCCTCTGTTTTGTATTAGAGGACATTTATTTTTAAAAGAAATAAAAAAGGAAAAAGAATTTGACATGTAGGTGTATTTATAAACACCAAGTAACATTTCCACCCAAATGTAATCCTAAAATCACAAGTACACTTCCAGGTGAAAGGAATGACAGCACAGTTACCTTTGCAGTAGCATCTGCTCCAAACACTTGCTCAGTTGTTTGCTGTCCCCAGGGAACAAGACAATACTGCTTCAGTGCAAACGGAGGCTTGGGAAAGGAGATAACGTCCCAAACCATCATTTCTCAGGCTCGCTGAAGAGCTGGTACAGATATGATAAACAAACTATTGAAACTCCTTGACAGCGGTCAAAAAGAAATTTATTCTTGGAGTCTCATTTCCAAGTTCATGAAATATGTTGGACTCAAAAAAAAAAGAAGAAAAAAATCACTCCTTGCACACTAGCAACACCTAAAGAAAGACCTTTTCAAAGTCCATCATCGTAAGCAGCCAAGGACACTCACTGCCAGATGTGGCTTCCTGCTTATGAGGACTTTTCAGACGATCCAAGGTAGGAGCCTTGTCACCAGAAGCTTTATGTACACTGTGCTGAAGAAACACTGAACCAGTGCATTGGGTTTGTCAAAGTGAGAAAGGCTTGGCACCATGCAATGCATGCCTTGTGCAATGATGCTCAGCTCTGGACTTTTTCTGGGAGACATCACTTGCTCGCACTGGGTACCACTTTGCTCTACAGTGCTGAACACGGGTTTTGGCAGGACCCTGGTTCTTGGGGTCTGCCATCTACCAACAAACTCTCATTCAGTCAATCCATCCAAGTCCCTGTATGCAACATGACCACCATCCTTCTAGGCAAGCAGCTTTCAGGCTGGTATTTCATTCCTTGGCACCACCTTTCAGCAGTAGGTTCACAAATGAGGACACATTTCTGCCCCATTTTTAATCCCTGAAGGCTTAGCCTCTCATGTCTTTATTTATAAGCATGCCCATTAGATCTTCAGATTAGCCATCCTGGGACATCTTCAATACACTTCCATTGCTAGACTGCTCACAAAGCTGTTATTTTCCTATCTGTTTTAGCTGCTGGAGTTACCTGACAACATATTTATCTAAAACCTCCTCCAATCTAGTGAGATTTTACTATGTGCTGCATTTAGTATGATACAGCCACAAAATAGGGATTTCTCTTAGATTTCTTCTTCTCACTCAAGGGATCACTCCTGCCCACACAGTAAAAGATGTTTTCCTGTCAAACCACTAAATATGGATACACCAATACTATCCTTCAGGGCAGGTCCCAAAGTTTCCAAGCTGCCTAAGAAGGAGCAGCTGCTCATTAGAATTTTTTTTCCCAGGAAAAATACTTTTTCAAGCTGAGAATTAAATTTAGTTTACCTCTTTGGGATCTCTCTGTGCCTGGTAAGTTGGAAGCTACAGGCAAAAGTAACAGCAGGGAAACAACATGGGACACAACAGACTGTACAGAACAGATTTTCTATTTCTCTCCCCTTTCCCTTCCTTCCTCACCCCAATACATCTCTTACCACCTCCTTGGAAGTCATGGGGTGGTAGATGATGAGGGAGGGATCTTGAATCTCAGAATTTAATATAATGCTCCTGAGACAAAAACATCTCAGTGAAATGGCTCAGCTTAAGCATCGTTAATTATTTAGAGAAGTGCCAAAAATATTCCAATTAGACTCAGTTCTGTTATCTTCTTGCTGCTGCCTTTGCAGAGGCATTTCCAGAGCTCTTTACTCCATGTACCTGAAATCTTAAAAGTTTTCTACAGGAAAATGAGTAATAAAAAACCACCTAAGTGACTATCTGAATACTAAAGCTCTGGACCACCTACAAAGACGTGGCACTTTGTGCCCTGTGGCTTTTTGCTTCCTCTCAGTTGCGAGCACACACTGAATCTAAGAAATTTATGTACAAGTTTGTGTTTTCCATCTTTTGTGCTCATCTTCTTCAGGATGCTGCTGCTATATGTGCTGGTTTTAGACATCAACATTAAAAAAAGAAAATATGCTGACAGCTAATTTAATTTAAGTTTTCATCATCCACCCTGATGGAGTGGATCAGGTCTTCAAGTCTGACTGGCAGTACAGAATGTGGTGACTCCTGAACCTATTCCTACACCCATAAGGCTGTATTTTAACTATAGCAACATTAACACTGAGCCCACTGCTACCTACTGAAAACTAAAGGTAATATACTGGATTAAGTATCTCTGAACTACAGGATATGATATAATCATCATGGCATTTTTCTGAATGACAATTCAATTGTCTCTATCCTAGAGATACACAAGTTTTTCTCAGGTCATTCAATCTGTTATCAAACATAATACAGCTATTTGGAGTACCAATTAGCAATGAAGATTGGGTGAATATCAGTTTAGCTTTTTATGTATTTACATATAATTAATTTTCATGCACAACGTTACTGGATAAAAAGATAGTCTTTATGAATGCCTCCTTTTGATTGTCTTGCAGGGCGCTGCACCTTGCTTTTCACTCATCTAACACAGCTTTACTGAGTGTTCAGGCAAGCATTTACTTATTTTGAATGGAACTATTTATGTTAAATATTCATTCGAGGATGTCTCCTACCAAACCTACACACCTGACGCAGGTCAACTAACATACAGGCTAGAATCAGATTACACCAATTTTTCATGGGTTTTTTTCAGTGATTTTCTTGCCTACCCTCTAGAAACTGAAAATACCACCCAACACAGATAACAAGATCTCAGACTCTAACAAAACACAACAATGGCAATGGGCCTTACATTAAGAAGCTGCAAAGCTAAGAACAGGCCAAAAGAGAATCATTACTTTAATTTATTAAATCAACAGCATAAGGTACTTGGAGAAGGTCTGTTTAGTACTGCACTTGCACTGAACATTATGAAATTGCACCTCAACTTAAACAGGGTTTCTCTGCAATGTCACACACTAAATCACTACCAGCAAGTGACTGGTAACATGACCCATGGCACATCTTACTGCTAATTCTGCAGTCTGGAGAATGCTACCCATCCTCAAAAACTTGAACTGCAATAAGGTAATGCCAGGCACTTCAACAGTAGCTAAATTCTCCAAAAGCACAGCCGGACATCCCTGTTCTCTAAAGCTCTTCCCTTCAGACATCATCTATTTATACACACTTGGGGATCTACTCTAGAAAGTAAATTAGCAGGTTCTGCTTGCCACGGTGGGGGGCAGAAAATGATGAGTGAAAGCATAATCTGGTTTCAAAACCTGTGTTTTCCTGTCTTAACACAGGAAATTGGAGGAGAAAAACACACAGCCCTCGGCACATCCATCCTGCCCGTGTTCCCACATCCCACAGCTGGGGCACCCCAGCTCCTGCCCCCCGGGGAGCCCAGCTAGGATGGCTCTGTTCCCTGGACCAGCCTGCGGACAGGACCTTATTGAGACAACCCCATTGTTCCTGACCAGTTCTCTCCTGTTTAGTTCTGGGCTATCAATGTCCTCTTAAGAGAAAATGCCTTTACAAGCTCCTCCAGCCACTTTATTGCCTTTGGGATCAGTTCTTTGGCTACAGACCATAGAAGCTCCCCTTAGCACCTCAACCTGCCACGTGTGCCAGAAAAGCTATCCCCACAGACTCTTTAATAAGAACAAGCAATGACTCACTGAATTAAAGCACCCTTACTCCTGGTGGTTACAAATTTAGCACACAACTGCTAAGTTTTTGGCTGAGCTTCAGCCTGCCCTTGATTTTCAACCAGCCTTCCAGTGAAGAATCCCAACCCGAAGTGGAAAGGATGCTTCACCCCACATCACCCTTGTGGGTGAGCAGAGGGAAAGGCAATAGAAGGAGGCTCCACACAAGCCCAGCGGCTCGGTACAAAGGCTGGCCAGGCTGCTGGGGGAAGGAAAGAAAAAAAAACCACCCCCTCCCCTCGTTCACCAGCTGGGTCCCCAGGGCTGCCTGCAGCCACAAAAATCACTGCTCTGTCCCCACAGCCTCAGCCCTGCAAGAGACATGGGTACAATTGCCCAAAAGCCCTTCAGTTCCACCGATCAAGGCACTACCCTCTGGCAGGGTCTCTGGCTCCCATGCCACAGTGCTCAGCTGCTCTTCTCCTCCAGGCAAACATTTCCATTTCCTCATCACATCTGAATCTCCCCCGCAGTCACTTCCCCGGCAAATGTGATTAGAGCTACACATTCTCTCACATCCTCTAAATAAAGAGTGGAGTTTTCACATCCACAGTCACTCTCCCATACGTTTGTTTATGCAACTATTTACATTGGCAAGCAATCATCCCTGTAACCATTACAAACTAACCACTGGCGAGACCAAACCAGTGTGTTGTCCTGCAAAGGGCCATGGCCCGCTAGTCCTGCTGCAATAACTGGCTTTTTGCACATTCTCATTTAAGCTGACATTTCTCCCCAGCAGTTTCATTATCGCGGCTGTCAGCCAGCAAGTCCATGCCCCCTTGGGAAAAGTCTGCCGTCTTGATTGCCTCGTTCCTTTGACCCTTGGCAGGTCTGGTCCTGTTTGCATTCAGCCTCCCCCAGGTCATGTAAAACTAAGGGGGGAGCAGGGAGCTGGGGGGAGCCCTACAAGAGGTGCGGGGTTTCTCTACTAACAAGTCCCACATTAATGCTTGATGTCTGACGGGTGTGGGCAGTGCTGCTGCAGGGCAGGCTTTGGGCAGAAGCAGGTGCATGGGGCCGAAGGCATCTGTGCTCCTCACTAATGGTCTTCAGGCAGGACATTCCAGCACCTCCAAGGTGACCCATTAATGACTGGCAGGATGCAGTAATGAATATAGGACAAAGAAATCTGCACATGTCCGACAAGGCAGGCTATTGAGCCCGCACTTCGAAGGCAAACCTCAGAAATTAGACACCTGCTGCCTTAAAATAATTGGCACCAGTATATAAATGTCTTTTTATACATTTATAGACATTTCCCTCACTGCTACCATTGGCTGTGCATGTGCCTGAATTTCCCTGACTAAATGGCAGAAACCTCCACTGGTACGGCTGTTTGAAGCCTATGAGGAACTGAATGTGTGCTGGGTTTGAAATAACATCCAGTCTGTGCCATTTATTCATTACCAGGGTGCTTTTTCACAGACCCATTTTGCCGGTCTTGCTCTTTGTTTCAGCAGCGCTCCAACTAATTAAGAAATCAGGAAAGTTAACTCTGGGATCGAGGAATTACTTAGGCAAATGGAAAACTGGAAAATGACCTGAAAATCAACCAGAAAAAGGACCTGACATTCTCCTTTAATCACTCTTTTGATACTATGATGCTAAGAGGCTTATTTGTACCTTGGAAGGTTGAATTTTCTCATCCCTTTTGAGAAGCAAAGCATAAGCGGCAAAACAAAGAGTCTCAAAACCAGGTATGAAATGTCACCAGGAAAATACAGCACAGTTATGCACAGATAAGCAACAAGAAAACACCAGTGATAACAGGTGTGTTTGACAGGGAGGGCACTATTTTCAAACTGCAGAGAAAAGCAATTAGAACTATCTAATATCCCCACCACTTTCAAAGGGCTAGTTTGTTTGATCTTTTTTCTTCTTTTGAAATGGGGACAAATTTTGCCAACATTCAAAATAAATTTTTGTGATGCTTGTAAGGCTTTCCCACTGGAAACAGAGGGCAGGTTGCTCTCCATCAGCATCTACCCAATGGGTTTCCCCTGATGCATGCAGCACCCATGATGTATGTTGCTCTCACCTAGAGAAGAGGCGAAAGAGTTTTTTCCCTAGATAATCTGAGGCTCACTAGGGAAGCCAATGTATTATTCACTAAAAACTTTTAACATCCGTTAAATTATTGCTTAATGTCAACATTTAATATTTCCCAGAAGAACAGATCTGTTTTGCTGCCCTTCAGAATAAATGTTTGCAGTAAAATCTCTCTAAGCCCAGGTCACTCCCCACAAAGAGGAAGAGCGAGCCAGCTGGGCAGGCCCTCCCCACTGTTTTCCACTATCAGCTTTAATTTTACTGTTTTAACTCATCCCTCAGTGCCTGTGGTCAAAAAAAGCATCCTTGACACGACATAGCAATAGCGGGACTGGCTGGGGCACTCTGGGTTTAACTTTTCTTCAGAGAGGAAGGGGGACACCTCTTAATACCAAAGAAAGGATGGGGAAGCCCATCTTTCAGCCTGAATTAGCAGATGGAGTGAGTCATCTCCCCAGTTTCACATCCACCATAGCAGCCCAGAGGTCAGCAATGTCGTGGTTTTACACACAATGACGCGAAACACCTCGGGGTTGGGCTTTCCTGGGGGACTGAGCTTGCTTCTGCTGTACACACAAAGGTAGCAGCAGCTATGGCACCCTGTGGAAGGGAAGAACAGCTCAGTCCTCAGCAGTTTTTGCTTCCCACAGCTGTGGTTACAGGAGACATGTCCAAGCAGTTCTGTACAAATGTCCCTCTATTTTTTTTTAACTCCTCATGCTGCCAAACGGAAGACTTTCAGCTATGTGGTGGTTCTTAGGATTTCTGCTCCTTTTCTTAGGTTGTCAAGAACACGGAGATATAGCATCCTTGCCTTAAGCACTCCTTTCAAAGAAGCAGCAGAAAAACTGCCTCTGTCTCCAAAGGCAAGGACTTAACTGAGTATCTCACTGCAAGCATCCTACAAGGTGATGCTGACAATGGTGCCTGCAGTTAATGCAGCTGCAATAGCTTATAGATATATATATCAGCATAGGTACCCAGCTGGAAACGGTCACAGGCATCAATACCGAACTCCCCAATGCTGGCACTAAAATTTATGGCTGGACTACCTCCCAATTATCAGCACGTACACGTTGCCTGAGATGGGAGTATTTGCCATCACCTCCCAGTCAACTACTCTTGCTCCTGAAAAAGTAGTACACTTAGAATGAGTGGGATCTGTGCAGCAAATTTTCACTATCTATTCCACCCTTGATAGTGTCTATAAATTACTCGGAGAAACCAGCTGTAAAATTGCTAAATTGCTGATGACATGAAACTGAAGGGAGTAGTAAATACAAAGTAAGTACAAGAGAGATCCAGAGGGATTCGGATCATTTATGTAACTAGGCCAATACACCGAAAATTAAATTTATTGCGGAGCAAATGTAAACTATTGCTCAGCTATTGGAAAAGTGCAGAAGCAAAATAACTGCACTTCTGAACTGAAGCACAAGAGAACAGGACCGTGAAATAGCAGCAGACACCTATCAAAAATCTGTCTTGAAGGAAGAAAGCTAATCCAGCAGAGCCACTGCTGTGTTGGGATCTGCAGTAACTGCGAACAGCACAGCCCTGGCAAGGGGTTGAGCAATTTGCTGATCACACTCTGCTCAGAGACTATAGGGCAGGTATGAGAGCAGACTGCACAAGGAGGCTGCAAACAGAAAACACCTTTTCTAAGCAGGCAGAACTGCTGTTTGACTGCGAGCAAAGTGAGCTGCTTGGGAATGGGATGAGAAGCTCCCAGACCCACTGACCATGACTGGAACAGCCGGGGGGAATCCCAGGCACCTGAGCCCAATAAAAGCTCTGAACTGAGAAATGCATTGAGGCCTCAAAATGGGTGAAGGGGTTGTGGATATAGATTACAGCTTTCCCAGATTATCTAAGCGAGAACTCATTTGTCTCAAAGAGGCACGTTAACATCTGTGTCTTACTTCACACATCTGTTAAACCCACAAGAGTTCACGGAAAATGGAAGCACCAGGCAGCGGCCTGGAAACAGCATCAGGGGCAGCTCCACCACAGCCGTGACACCACCCAGGCAATGCTGTGACAGGGACACTGGGAGCTCAGGGAGCAAGGCAAGGGCACCTGCCTGCCCCGGGCACCAGGAGCCCAGCAGCAAGGGCTGCCCCAGCAGGGATGGCCACTGCCTAGCAGGCTGGAGGAAAGGGAGAAGCCAGCAGCCAAATCTGGTCTATTCCCAGCATGACATTTTTCTGAGGCTGTGCACTTCACCTGCTTTGTGCAGACCCTTGGGAGAACGGGGAGGAGGCATGCCTGCCACCATGCAGCTTCTCTGCCAGACTCTAAATCCTTACTCCAACAAATATCTCACCTGGGCCAGGCAACTTATTTCCTCTAATCTCACTCTTGGAAATATCTGAGCTATTTTGGATGTAATTCCCTCCCATTCCAAAATAAACAAAATAGGCAAAAGCATCACTTTGGCTGACTTTCTTGGGAAATTTCAGAACAGAGATTAACAATCTGGCAACCCACAAACAGATTATAAAGTCACAAAGTGCAAGAAGTCAGTCAAAGGACTTTGCAGAATTTGCTACCTGCACTGCATACTCCATTTTAAAATTACAGAGGCAGAGACAGGATCCCCACCATACAAAATGCAAGAACTGTCTAGTGGATAAAGAGAAGTTTGTGCTTCGCTTTAACACAGCAGTTAAACCCCCAGGTCAGTGGGTTGATATTTCTGCCTCTAGCAGTGAGCAATACCTGATACTTACAGCAAAAGGGGACAGTCTCAGGTTCCTGTGCTGCCAAAGTCCTGAGAAATCCTGTAAAGTGCTGGGTGCTCCCACCTCCCCCAGCCTTCACAGGGCACCCAAGGATGTTCAAGCTTCCTTGGCCATTTGCAGGACCAAGGAACCCAGGCAACTGTGCAATGCGACAAACCGTCTCTCCTCATCTCCACACAAGCAGTTATGTCCCGAAGGATAAAACTTGTTTAGTTCTATTTTCATATGAATAACAGAGTATCTGACATAAAATTACATAATCTCTATAAATACATAAATAAATAAATAAGCAGTTTTGATGCTTGGCTCGACAGCACCTACCAAACATGAAAGAAGAGAGGAAACTTAAAGAGAAGATTAATTTTTAACTGGAAAACACAGAATGGTCTCAAAAAGTAAAACCATTATGCTAAAGAACAATATTGAAAAAGTAATTAAAAATGTTATTGGACATAGTTTCAGGAGACTAGAAAATGAAAAAATTAACAGCATTGATAAGCCAAATCTCCCACTTAACGTGAAATGTTACTGTTTCTAAACCTGTACCACATTTCAGCATACAGAGCAGAAAGCATCACGTTTTTAATTGCCCACTTTTTTCTCATAAATAGAATATAGTTAGCTGACTGCATTAGCTCCATCATTGCCTCTCCATCCACACAGAAATTTCCCTGAACATTCTTCCCTCTTGTGCCCCTCAACACCAGTCTGCTATCCCAGGGCAGGAAGTCTCACACCTCCAGGCTCCCCTGGGGTCCTTTCTGAACCCATGACCACCCTCAGTCCTGTCTGAGGGAGAAAACAAGGTTTCCAAAACGTCGAGGCTCTCCAAAATGAATGAAAATTGACAATGAGACACAGGGTCAGAAGGAGCCAGCGGGTGCGCTGCCTCTCGCCTGCCTGCAGCGCAGGGGATGGGAGAGGGCTGGATGGAGCCTAGGGACATGGGGACAAATAGGGGACATGGGGGGCTTGTCAAGGAGAGATTTAGGATTTCTGTGCTTGGGTAACACAGGCATGCACAAATTCATTGAGAAAGCTGCTTTCAACACCTAATCACAAATTACTCATTTTCCATCTGAGGCTCTGCTGGTTTTTTTTCCCCTCTGTCTGATTTTAGCTCATAATTCCACCACGCACCAAGGCTTCTTCTCTAGGATCCTGCTGAATCACAGTGCTAAATTGGGAATTCTCCCAAAATGTATTTTTCCTTACAATGCCTATTGCAGGATTTCTACCAGCAGCACCCAGTGGTGAAAAACAACCCAGCAAGAAAATAAAGAAACTGATGGGTCTGGTTTTTTTTTCCTTCTCCTCCCATCCTGATGAGATTTCAAAACAGACATCAGTTCATGAATAAAGAAAGGTTGTTTTGTTTTTGTTTCCAAGACAATGAAGTTTTGTGTATTTTTAGTGCCAAGGAAAATAGATACAGAAGAAAAGGAATGACAGCAGCATGGGTGCTGTAATTTCCATTTTCCTGAGCTTCATCATCTCCAGGCTATGCTTCACAAAGGGAAGGACTGGGTCCTTCCTAGGTGTCAAAACTGAGGATTTTATGCTATACTGAAGTCAATGGGACAAAGGAACATACTTAAGTTTCAACAGACTCTGAAAGGTCTTCACTCAGCCCAGTGCTTCCTTTTGATCGGAAAAATTCAAAATTGAACTACCATAGGACCATGAGCCACAGTAGCTGATGGGGATTTAAAAGCTCTGCAGAGGAGGAATAAAAAGATGGTAGGAGAGGGTTAACATCTGTAGCAAGGCTTGAAATGTAGCAATCAGAATAACTGCATTTGGATGAGAAATGCTAAAGATTAAGAGCTTGCCTTCTACAGCAGTGATCGGGTAATTGAGTCTTGGTTCTTTGCAGCTTACAATGAAACCGAAGCGAAAGGCGAGATGGATGGTAATTGCCACAGGTATGAAGTCTGGGTGCAGCTGTGAGCACACCGGGTCAATAGTGATAAACACACCAATCTATATGGGTTCTGACACGAGGTGCTCTCCTCTTATGTTTGCTGAAGCTGAGTTACTGCCATCTCTCACCCATTCATTCTCTTCCCAGAAGGAGCAGCATGCAGAGGAACACCATTGTCCAAACAGGGCTGGTTTGTTCAAACACACACAGCTACACATCCCTAAAGACACGTTCCTCAGGAAACCCCAAACTGAACCCACAGCACTGGACAAGCTCACAACTCTTCCACAACCAAACTGGGCTTTTAGCGTGGCAGCTACCAACAAAATAAAGTCTACCCCAACAAGCAAATGCATATTTAGGATAACAGCTAACACCTTTACAAGTCAGATGTCTGCTCAAAAAGTAGCCTTACCAAAGGCCTGATCTTACGAGAGCTTAGTACACCCAGCTTCAAGTGAAGTCAACATTTACTTTGTTGGCAAGAGCCCTGTGGGAAGAGCTGGTGGACGGGTTTCTGAAGGAACAACATTCATTTCTAAAAGCAGACTGCACTTCCAAAATAAAGAAAATAATTTCAAAAAATTAAAATCTCTGAGCATGCTTGCATAGACCACGGCTTCTACCTCTGGTCCCAAGCCCATAAGAGACCTCTTTAGCTCATTCAGATGATGGCATGCCGTAGAGCCACACTTACAGAAGTAATGCTCAAGAAAGTATAAAAGGAACCATTAATTTCTCTCTATCACTAGCATGTTCCTCACCATCGACCAAGTTAACATCTCAGTACCTATTTATATCCATGGCACCCAAGCATTCATTCCAGAGACATAGAAATAACTTCCACCTCTTGAAAACAATTCTGCCACTGACTACCAGGTCATTTCAGCTTGAGGGTCTTTAAATACACAGCTCCTGGAACTAATGCCTCAAGCTCCAGCTGCCACTGCAAACATCTCCTTCCATGCTCTGGGTTCATCTTACCATTAAAAAACTCACTTAGAAATGATCTCAACTTAGGAAAATTGAAGAGTTACATTTCTGGGCAAACGCCACCTGGGGCACGACTCAGGAAAGCAGGTACTGACTGAGCTCCTGCTGCCAGTGGCAGGACTTCAGCATGTACCTCAAATTCAGCAGGTGCTCCAGTGTTTCCTGAATACCAGGATCTGTGTTTAAAATAATTTCTAGCCCCTGGGCCACCCATGGTGGTACCCACTGGCCGTGCCCCACAAAAGGCAATTCCTGCCTCCAGAAGCCTGCAGCATCTACAGTGGAGGCTCTATGGCCCTTCCT
Organism: Orthonyx spaldingii; assembly: GCA_013397795.1. Lineage (NCBI taxonomy): Eukaryota > Metazoa > Chordata > Aves > Passeriformes > Orthonychidae > Orthonyx > Orthonyx spaldingii. The sequence goes on from VZTJ01002435.1 coordinate 2,924,410, forward strand.
GAAGCACTCTTCATCTTTTTCCCATTTACTCCACCTATTTTTCCCCCTGCTGCTTCATTCATCACTATTTATATCCCAACTGACTGGAAATAATTGATCCCTGCCCACTCTGAAACTGTTCTTTATGTACTTGTAGATATTGTGTCTCCTCAGTTGAATCTTTGCACAGAGCTCATCCTCAGCCTTTTTTATTACAAGTTTTCTGCTTCCAAATATTTTTATGGTTTCTTTTGTTGATCCCCTCTGACTATTTTCTAGCATATCGATTTAGATTAACAATGGTATCCAAAAATTAATACAGCATTGGAAGCAAAGCATAATAAATTACCCTGCTTTGCATCCGACATGCCTGCTACTCGCTAGAGACCAGCGACTTTGGATGCCAATTCCAAGGGAAATGGGAGAGGTCTGGCTTTCAAAAAGCATAATTTGTCACCTCCCAGAAGCACAGGGTGTTTTTTACTCAAAAAAAGTACCCAGTATCAAGGACCACTTCTGAAATAAAAGCAATAAAAAAACCCCATGTGGGTATTTTAAGCAGACTTCTTACAGCTGGAGATGGAGGTTCAAGCCTCAGTCCTCTCTGAGGACCAAGACATGGGTTTGTACAGCAGGTTGTTAGTCTTCAAATAATAAATGTATTTCATGTCTTTGATTATCAGCTACTGCTGCTTCTCACTGAATAAGGATTTGAGAGAAAAAGGGAGTCAGTAACAAATGCAGCCATATACATCAAGAACATCAAGCTATGTTTTGGTATTTCAAATAAGAGCTTAAACAGCACATGAATCCTTCTGTCACCTGTCTCCACCAGCATGAATTTAGCACTGACATATGGGGGAAAAACGGGTCCATGGATACCCACATCTCTGGGTGATGTGGTAAGAGAAAGCGTCTGCACAGGTCTGGGCCTGAGCACAGCCAAGACAGCCAGGTCCTGACAGCCTCTCCAGGCTGAGACCAATGCAAAATCCACTCAGCAGTTACAGCATGGGCAGAAAAGTCCTGCCATATCCCTCCATGTATTTTCTCTATGACCTTGAGGACTCACTTGAATAAATTAGATGACATTCCAGTACATCTTGGATCAGTTACTCTTTGGGCAAAGCTTATGTTTTAGAGGAAACTGTGGCAACAGCATTAGGATGCTAAGGTTAATTATTTAAATAAAAGACTGTTTAAACTTCATTTATAACAAAATGTGAAGTTCATTCATGTTTAACATGTTCTCCAACACTTTTCCCAATGTGCTGTGCTTGCCTGGCTAAAGCTTCTTTGACATGCATAACCAGTACATGGGGTCAGGGGCTCAGATCAGCCAACCACAAAGTTTTTTATTTCCTCTGCCAGCCACCCTCTTCTCCCCTAATGTGCGACTGGCTGAAAAAGCCCAGTGTATATATTTTCAAACCATAATTCTTTTTATTTGCTGTCAGCTTTCTGAGTCTCTGGAGCACACATGCTTCATATTTTTGAGATCTTTTGCACAGCCACAGCACGTTAAAAACTGATGTGTGTGGTGGGGGTGGATTTTTAGAAAAGGAAGAAAATTAAATGAACACAGGAATTCTTCTGAAATCTCAGGGCAGTAGCTGGGACTTTAGAGGGAGTAAGGAAACAGTCCCTGAGACACCAGCTGTAAAATCAAAGAAGGCAATAGTGTCACTATTCAAGATGGTCACAAGCACCACCTCAGTAAACTGGTGGTGTACAACCATCATCACCAAACACCACTGAAAAAGAAAAATCCTGTAGGTTATATACCAACAGCAGCATGTTTTCAGTGCTGCTTCTTCTGCCAAAAAGGGAAGCAGGTTTAAAATCTACAGTCAAAGACAGACTTTGTGGTCACATTTTCAATCCCACCAGTTCTGTCCCCAACACCATTCAAGCTGATGTGAAACAGAACAATGTCAATCTCTTCCATCTGTTTAGCTATTTCTTCTTACTCTGAATTTCCAAGTTCTCCCTTGAGAGGCCAGGAATAACTGGTTAATCAAAACCACCCTGTGGTTTGGGATAAAAAAAAACATTAATTTTTTTTTTTTTTTTTTTTTTTTTTTTTTTTTTTTTTTTTTTTTTTTTTTTTTTTGAGTCCAGCATTCCTGCTTGAAATCTGCACTAACCCCAACTTTAGTTCCATGATGGTACCACCCTGCTTTGGGTGGCTGAAGAACTTGTATTTTCCTGTTCATACTCAAGTTATCAGCTGATATTCTAGAAATAAAAAAGTACTTAAATCCTTCCTACACAATGCATTTAAACCACCACTATATTAAAAGTTACATCATTAAAAAAACAGTTCCCATGATCCCAACTAACCAGTGCTTTCCACTGAAAAATTCTGCTTTTTGTTTTGGTTTTGAAGGCAAGTATTTAACTAATAGCTCCTTGGTTTATCTCTGCTTTTGAGAAAAGTTGTTTTAAGTAACCAGATTAATAATGTTGCAACTCTAATTTTAATTTTCATGGGAAAATGATTTACATGCTTCCATTGTTGAAAACTGATGGAAGATATGAACCAGCCTCTCTTTCAGAGCTGTTGAATATGCAGAACCTCAACAGAACTGGTCTATTTGATTATATATCAATTTATGTTTATACAAAACTTAATGGGAATGTATCTTTACCTTAAAGGCAATAATCTGTTCCTTGCATATACACTTCATTCTGTTATTGAATGCCTTGCCTAATGAATAATTGCAATAATTAATTTTTATAAAAATGTTCAGGAAAACTCTCAGGCTATTTTTAAAGCAGAGGATATCACCACATAAAAATGCTGCAAAGAGAAATACTGTTCAGCTTTACAAATTGCTATTAAATGCTTTGTAAAGCAGTGGAGCAGCTAACTCCCTGCCCACCCTTTTGGGCAATCTATTTCTGTAACCTCCACATCCTTCATGCAAAAAAAAGCAACTTATTCCTACAGGAGGAAAAGGAGAGAATTCTATAAGGGCTTCCCATACTGCAAGAGTCTTTATCCATTCAACATCCATGAAAATCTTATTATTTATGACTTGTCCTTCAAGGAAGGCCATTTCTGGAAATATAATACCTAAAGTACTGTTTTAGAGGAAAAATAACAAATACGCTACTCAGGATCACTAAAGTATCTTTACACACAAAACTCACATTGTTTTCATTAGATTACAACTCAAGGAAATTCCTGTGTTGGGGAAGAACCCAACAACCACAGGAGTACTACTGACAGCCAGATGTGCAAAAGCTAAATTTTTTTAAAGATCAGATCCTCTAGTAGTAGCAGCATGAAAAACCAAAGCATGGGAAATTCTGTCCTAGGGGAAGAGAAAAAAAAATAATTGACAGACAGATGTAAAGCTGAATCTAGTTGTTTTTCATAATGTACCATTTTAAATTGTTTTTCAGACTGTAAACAAAATACACACGTAGTAGAAAATGTAGATTGAATAAAAATGACATTTTTAAAGATAGTAAAAGCCAATTATTAGAATTTTTTTTTTAAAGTTAGATGCGTACATGAAAACTTCCCATGAGCTACAAATGTTCTAGCCCAAACTTTTAAGATGTGCTTTTTCATTTTTTTGCACTGACAAATTCTCTTACTCTTTCTCCTCATCAGGCCATGCTTTTCCTTCTACCTTCCTGCTTAAGACTCCCCTCACAGAGCTAATGTGCAAGTGGCAGCCAACATCCTGCCACATGGATTTATGAGGGTCACTCTTTGACATAAATGAGGAAAAAAGGCATTCAGACCTGCACCATCATTCTCTGGTCCTTTTTGCCTTCCCCTGCCTGCCTCCTCATCCCCCTTTTCTGTGCTCCAAACTTCTCCTTTGCTAAGTCCTCACTGTACCACCACTCACCTGTAACTCCATCATCATGCCTTGAAAGTCGACACCCAGAGAGGACAGACTCAAGTTATCACTCAGTTCTCTGTCTCTCAACAAAGCCTAAGGGCAAATGGGGAAATGAAGATGAGCCCAGCAGGCAGACACACAGGATTAGCTTCAAGCACTGCCCACCTGCAGGTTTCTCCATACAATTCCTGATAGACTGGTTAGTGCTTGACCTCTGCATCTTCCTAACAACACTTCCCTTCTTCAAAGGGTTGTTTTTCAGCTGACAGTAACACCTTCCATGATGAAAAGCACTAAATGCTTGATGAAGGTCAATGTCACGGTGCCCATGGTGAGCAAGCTATTTGCATGACCTTTCTCCACAGCACCAGAAACACGGTGGCTTCTTGGGGTTTTGCAGGTGTTACAGCTGACTTAGACATCATATGTTAAACTCCAGCACTACTGCACAGGCATGACCTTCCCTGGGCTCCAAAAACTAGACTGAGCACCAGTTTGGCACACATACCATTTCTGAACCCATTCTTGGTGCCTGTAACCCATTAGAAGGTCATCACAGGCAGAGAAGCAACTTGTGTGAGCAAAGCTGTGTTTGCATCTGCAAGGCCAGTAATAGGTGTGGAAAATGGGGCACATGCTTATTTTGAGGTGGCACAAACTATTCTGTACATGCTGCAAACATCAGTGGGACTGCAGTTTTGCACATGCAGAGCAAACACCATCTGTCACTCTGCAACACCACCAGCACATACACGCAGTCCTCTTCAAAGCACTGCCCAAACACTCACCCATTAATCCTGCCAGCACTTCTGAGAAGCAGACACCTCTGTTATCCCCAGATTACTGACTGGGAAGGCAAGGGATAGAGCTGGAGGCTTGAATATTCAAGGGAACCAAAAGGCACAAAGGGCAGCATTCAGCTACCCCAAATTCCCAGGTACCTGTGCACCTAGAGACAGGGATGCAAGGACCACGCTTCTGAATGAGCAGTCCCCTCAGGACCAAACAACTGTCCCCTCTCCACACCATCAAGCTGCAAAAAATAAACAAACCCAGGCCTCTGCTGGACAGACACAACAAAGCACCAAGATCAAACAACCAGGAGAGCAGACACCTGTCTGAACTCATACCAGTAAATACAGGTTGCACATCTTCAGAATTTTGACCAAAGCAAAAATATGAAAGCTCTTCCCATGGCCTGAATAATTCACCTACACTGGCCAAAACAGTTGTATTACGTATTTATTTGCAGAGCAGGAACACAGGTTCTTTTTCTTGCTCTTTCAATTTAACACACTTGACTGGATAGCCTTTGAGCAAAGTGACCTAAATTTGAAGTTATTCTTGCCTCGAGCCAGGTGTCGGACTAGATGCTCTCCAGCAGTCTGTTCAAGCCCCAATCCTTTCCTGGCTCTCTCCACCACGGCAGTGGAGCACTTTTGGCACTGGTGATTTGCAAGGCTCAGAGTGCAATGCTACAAACCATGCAAATGTCCATCACCCCCACCTCCCTTCTGGCTCCTTTCTGGTCTCACGTCCGTTAAACCCACTATAGGGAACCACTTGTGCAGGTGACTCTGCATGGGGGGGGGGGGGGGGGGGACAGACACATCTGAAGGCAATCCAGCCCTTCTGAGGTTTGTCTTAAACCACCATCAGGTGAAAAGCTAGTAAAATCATGTATTTTGGAGAACAATAGGACACAGGCCACAAACACAGGAAGCTGGAATAGCTTCAGGCAACATGGCTCACAAGTAGGCAGCAAACTGAAGAGCATTCAGCTAGAAGGAAGGCAAACAGAGCCAGTGCTGAGAAGAGGGAACAACAATGAGACAAAAGGAGAGAGATGGGAAAGGAATGAAGGAAGCTGCAGAGCAGAGTGAGGATTTTCCCTGGTCACTCAACAGAATAAGCCAGATTGGCAGCTGGTGCAAACTGGTCAGACGTGTCTCCATCTGCAGAGCTGGCTGTGCTTGGGGATGGGTGAAACTCAACCATTGGTGATGTGGCTCTAGGAAGGAAAGCTGTTGGGGCACCTGGTATTTTACCAGCACACACACCCAGATGCTGACAGTGCTGACTGTGCAACATCCAGTGCCATTTTCTCCCCTTTGTTATTTAAACAGTTTCTACAAGTATTTAAGTTTCTGCATTCAGAAGCCTGTGATGAGCACAATACATGAGTTTTTACAGCAAAGAAAGGAAAAAGAAATGGGATGGCTGATCTTTTCTGATCTAACCTTTCCTCCGGCTGTGCTCCTTGCTGCCGGCACACACAAATCCGGTGCACATGAAGCTCGAAAATCTACTGCAACAAGCCTTCTCTAGTCCTGAACTAGTTTAGTATTTCCAGTCTCTGTGCCTAGTGACACGCAGAGTACTTGTCTTCTCACATGGCACATAACACTGCAGGCAGCCGCTCCTTAAACCACTGTACTTAAATACAGCTGATGTGGAACTAGTACTATCCTGTAAAATGTTACACTGAAAGAACTACCAAAGCCTTTTAGTACAATTCCAGAAATTATAGAGCTCCTTCTTCCTTCATACACTAATTGCACTGAAATTGCATCCAATGAGTCCATGCATATTTAATCAGGTCTGGGGCTGCTGAACACACTGCTATTGCATAGGGTGCTATCAGCCAGAGCCATAAATTATTAACTTTGCCAACTAAACTTCTGCTGAATAATTTTAGGTTGGCGGTGTGTTGTTCGACTGAGGCAAAGCTTGCTTTGTGTATCCCCTTATCATTAATATTCTTCCTGTGTTTCCTACAGCACCAAAGTGCTGGGAAGGGTCACTGCTCAGCTCGAGACAAGGCCCCCAGGGAGGATGTGGTGCCTCAGACAGACTGTATTATATGCCATCGCTGAATATTTCCCTAAGCAAAGCACCTCCTCTCGGGTCATGTCTAATCTCATCACTAATTATACCTCTTTGTTAAGGCCAAAGAACATATCTGGTAGTCATCTTTATTAGGCAAAGATTAATAAATAGACATGATCCTGCTTTTCAGCCTTCCAAGTAACACGTAAAGCACAGCTAAGCGCTAGGGAAAAAACCACAGGGAACAGATCCAATAAAAGAATCTCTGCCTTCACAAAGCTTTGCTCATTAAATAAAATGAGGCTGTGAGAGCTCTGCTCTGTCCTGGGTACTCTCCACAAGTTCAAAACCCACAGCCCATAGCAGGAATGAGGCTGAGCACACCAGCTTTGTCCCTACTTTGACACCACCTCCACTGCCCCCTGCCTGAGTGGCCTCACCATCGCCTCCCACTTGCTTCCACCCCAGGAAAGAGCACCCAGGTTCTGCAGGCAGCCAGCAGGCACTGACAGGCAGGGTGCCAGCCCTGGCTGCTGCCAGGGGTGCACACAGGGCAGCCTCACGCTGCTGCTGCTGGGCACTGGGGCTGCTGGGGCAGCGATCACAGCCCGCCTGAGCTGTGCAATGGAGCTCTGCTGACCCATGCAAGAGCTACAATAATAGACACCAAATAGCATCCACAACAAGCAGCCTGATGTGGGTACAAGGGGTGCTACCCACAACTTGCTGCTGCTGAGAAGCAGAATTGTCAAGCTCTTTATTTCCAGCTTTCACACATATTTCATTAGGGAACAGTGGGGTTAAAGCCGTATCAACACCAGCTGCATCAAGATTTATTCCAGGTTGCTAGCCCACAACTACATGCATTTTGAGACTCTCCAAATAAATGCATTGTAGACATACAAACTATCCAACTTTAATTATTATTAATGCTAATTACTCCCTAATATGAAGTGCTCCCCATGGAAGATGCAAAACATACCCTTAGCTGTCAGTCTGCACAACAGCTGGTGGAGCTGAGAGAAGCAGGCATCTGCTTACCAGGGCTTTTTCCTGACAGGGAGGCAGCTTACAGTAAGGGTCACACCTCGCATTACAAATCAGTGGACTCCCAAGAAAGAAATGGAAATTCTGAACCAAGGAACAAAGCACAGATTGTAGGCAGACCAGTATTTGCTATTTATCAACCAATATGTACCAGCTCACAGTTGCTATATCTCCCTCTAAATAGGCACTCCTTCCCAAAAAGTGAAGGCAACCAATGCTATCAGCTCTGTTAAGTACCACACAAAAGCCGTGCCCAGCCTAATGTTCAGTGAACTGAACTCAGTGGAAGTCCCATGGAGATTGGCACCCTGGACCATAATCCCCCATGTGCATTCCCATCACTAGGTTTATATATAATTTGTGTACAAATTCAAGGAAACCAGCAAAGGGAACAACCCTAGATCAGCTGATGGAAATCTGGTCCAGGCAGCCCTCAAGTCAGCCCAGCAGTACTTACATGCAAATTTAACTGGTTTGAAGTCATGCTTTTGGTTAACCAGATGTAACCTGGAATAGGAACCAGCTCCCACCTGGGCACCCCAGCAATCCCATTGACCTTGGTGGAAATCCCACACAGAAGCCTACCAGCCCAACCCTGGCCCTGGGGAAGTCCTATGGGACCGCTTCCAGTCAACCTACTGCTACCCAACCCACCCCATCTGCAGGTAACAGCAGAGCCTTGCTATGCAAGAAGAGCATAAACCCACATTTCTGGCACCCGGCAGCCAAAGAAAGGGATCCTACTGATTAGAGCTGTCGTGCAGGCTCGTGCCACAATCTCTTTTTTCTCTCAACAGAAGCAAGTCATTGGCTCTTCCCCAAGAGTCAAAGAAGAAAACTAATCTTATTTGTCACTCACAAGATCAAAGTATCAAAGGATGGTGGCAGAGCAATTTGGGTGCACAGTGGTGGAAATGCTCCCAGAAGCAGCAACCTGAGAGCCGAGTGTCCCAAGCAGGGGAAGAGGGCTTTTTCCCTTCTGGCCCTCTCCACAGCACTTTGGGATGAAACCGAGGTCTTGGGGTGGGGGGAGAAGGATGAGTGGGTGGGAAGAAAAGCTACTGAAGGAAGGGACATGAAGCAGCAAACCATTGCAGGGTCTCACCAACCAACCCCACTGTCATCCTGAAACTTGTACCGATGAAGACCTTCCATTTCAGCTGCAATGCTTCTCCAGCTGTTTCCGGCATCCGAGACATCACCCTGTTTTGAGCTGCAATGGCAACCCAACAACCACTCTGAAATAAATGGATCTCCCTGCGACAGGATCCAGTGACTGCCCTGCATCCTTACAGGCTGCCCTCCGCTCTGTGTGCAGCCCCAAGAGAAGCACATCCCCAGTATCTGTGTGCTGTGACACAGGATCATGAGTGCACAAGTACTCCTGCACCAGATGTTGGATTTTGCAAGGTCATGACTGAACACAGTTTTGGCAATTTGCACCGCTAGGTGGTATGGTATTTTGCACAAGTGTGTTCACAAAGGCCCAGTCAGAACAAAAATCAGCATTTTCAGCTAAGGAAGTCTGAAGGGCAGGCAGAAGTTGACAGAGGGAGTGAGCAGTGGGAAGGCATTTAACTGGAAGCACAGGGACACCAGACAGAGGGCTTGGTGAGGAAGCCAAGAGAAGCCATCATGACAGAAAAGACAGCAGCTGAAGACCCACACTATACTGATACTGAAATACAGCACACGTTCAAATCACCCTTGGATGGAAGAAGGGGAGGGTTTGAGACAGCTGCAACTAAGAAGCACAAAAATTGAGCTGAAGCTATCGAAGTACTATTGGTATAATTTTCAAATACAGCTGTGCAATCAAAGCACCTCCCATCTGAGGCATGTAGTGAGAAGCCAGCCCAAGCCCACTCATGTGGTTCATGAGGTCACCAGAAGCAGCAGCACAATTACATCCTTCTGTTGGAGCTACTTATTACTGAAGCACACCGCATCATGTCTTCTCTTGGCTCACAAGTACCAGTATTTTAAAAGTCCTACAAACACACTGCTACTTTAACAACTTTCCAGGAACAAAAACCCCCCACAAATTAAACTAGGAGAGAGATGATTTTGCCCACCTTATAAGCTTGTCTTCAAAACATACATTTATGACACAGATCCCAGTTTCTGTGCTCTTATACTGATTTCTTTGGAGTCCCATGGGGTGTAAATACATCAGAGCATTACAGTTTAATAGCTCTATTTCTCCTTTCAGTTTTTTAGGAGAGGGATCTGCTGCTTCAGTAGTTAAAGGCTAAGCCAGATAAATGCAATGATTTTAGTCCTGAATTAAAGATATTGGACAGATAGGACATTAAGTACCATAGTGAGGCACCAAGTCAGACAGACCCTCATGGTCCCATACAGGATCAGCATCCAGGATCCATTCAAAAGTCTTTGGAATCAAAAGAAGAAAACATTAGAGAGAAGGCAAGGACACATACTTCATTCAGAGCACAAAAGCATGATTACTGTCTTAAAAGGAAGGGTTAAATTCACATATATTATGTGGCAAGGTGAGCAGCTCCAGTGCTGCACCGTTTTCTGAACCAGCGAAACCTCAGGGTGAGCTGAGAGAGTCGATGGGAGCCCATCACTTGTGCAACAGCAATTTACAGGAACTGAGTGAGCCCAGAGGCAATGGCAGCCAAGCCTCCCCCCCTTTACAGAGCGCCAGTGAGCAGGGTGGGCAAATAGGGCATGGTGGGGTAGTTCCTGTGGGAGGGAGTGCAGGAAAGAAAAGGTGTTGCAGCTGGTACCAGCTGCAGCCATGAGCACAACTGTGGGAGGGGCACCAAAGTAGAGAAACTTCTCTGCTTAGCTAAGGAGCTCCAGGAAGGTGTGGGTAGGTTAAAGAGTGTCTGGGAAAGCAAGAGAGACACAGTCCTGGGATTGCACCCTGCCTTCCCTGGACAGGGCACATCTTATGGAGGATTCCTGATCCTATCTCTGGCTTAACACAGGGGCTTAAGAGATAGGGGGCAACTGCACCAAGTTCCTGCCCAGCACAGGCAGGGGCATCTCCTCTGTGACTACCCCACTTTCCAAGGTGCCCTGGCGTAACAGATGTGAGGCTCTGCAAGTGGAACCAAAGACAATGGTTCATGCAGCACGGAGATACCACTAAAGTTAAGTTCACAGACACCCTGTGTTGTGCAGGAGTGTTGATCTCCTGAAGGCTCCACAAAAAGTAAGCTGGAGAGGTGGGACAAAAGCATGCTCAAAAGAGCATGTGAGCACATCATACAAGCTGCAGCAGAATGACATGACATGTCTCCTAAACTGCTGCTTCCTTTTGAAATAAGTATTTACTTCCAATAATCACAGTACGATGATACTTAGATCCCCCAAAAGGAGTAAGTAAGAGAATGGGGGAACAGAGAGGTGGACGTATTTATTACAGCTTAGAAAGGGGGCAGAGGGAAGCTAGATTGGCAGTGACAACATAAAATGCTGCATAAACATATACAAATAGCTCTTTTCTAAAATGAAAGGAATATATGCTTTGCTCATGGCCACAAAAAGCACTGCACTCAGCATATTTATGGTCTGTGTGTTAGTTTTCCACATTAAGATGACTGCCAGTGCCTTCCAGGGCTCTGAAAACTTCAACTCTCACTGGAACCCAGGTTCTGCTAATTTATGTTTGCATCATCTAACCTCTGTGAACCTACACTGGTATAAATGACTAAACTGTTCTGAAATAGGATTATATCACTTCTAGCACGAGCAGTGTGTGTAAATATTGGACTTAAGTTTCCAGAGCAGTCTAGCCAGAAAAAAATAAACCTACGTTTGGCCAGCTGGAACTGGAAACAACACATGCTTTTTTTTCCTTTTTAATAATGCAAAGAATTTACTGTCACAATTTGCTAAATTGGCATAAATATACATGTTGCTATACACATTTTTATGTATGCACATGTATTTACTATATTTTTACGTAAGAGTGTTAGGTGTGCTTATGACTACCCATACCTGCATTTTCAGAACCCTTGCAATGCCCCCAGACATTTCATACAAAAGCCAACTTCTGCCAAATAGAGGAAAAAAAAAAAAGAAAATCACATCACAACAATTTCATCTTTCAGTGCAAAAAAAAAATTTGTTTGCAATCTAATTCCAAGCGTATTAGCCTGTTGAATGCAAGCCTGTATAAAATCCATTTTTTGGAACTCAAAGTATTATCTGGCTCCTGCAGTAGTTCTTGATCTATTGGTTGTCCTTGGTTCTGCAAGAAGAAGGAGTTTGCCAATGGCCACAGAATGCTCCTCGAAGATTAAACCTCTGGGGGCATCTGATTCATTGCCTGACTTCTGCCAAGCCACATCCTCTCCACGTGTCCATCAAAAACCACTTCACTGGCCCAGAGGCCTTGCCTGCAGAGCTGCAGCACAGCATATATTATTCTCAGTTTTCCATACCTGGGTCCTTCTCTCTTGACCTCTAATTGACTTTTCCAACCGGGCATGGCTGCGTTCATCTCTGGAGCCATCACATTCCACACTGGGATGGCGAGAGCAGGTGGCTGCGTACCTTCCACTCCTGCACTATTTTGGTAAGCTTGCTGGGACACTTATGTATCAAGCAGAGAGCACACTATATATGGGAGCATCTACCAATGCATTCGAGTCTTCCAGCCCGTAAGGAGCAATCTGATCCTATCCCACAGAATCAACAGGCAGTAAGTGCAACTTCTGTCACAACAGCTGACAGACTAAAGCACAAGTAACAGCACACCAGGCAACGGGATCCCCAGCAGGTGCTTTCCCCTGCCAGCTGTTGCAGGAAGGGCAGGAATGTTTCCCCGGCCCCAGTGCACTGCCGGTGAGAGAATACTTCCCATCACCCTCAAGAATAGAGCGTGCAGCACAGCTTTGGATGTCAAGCTAAAATAGTTCATTTCAGGGTGGAGTATTAGGTCCCATCCCTCCCCACAGGCAAGTCACTCTGCAGCATCTTGAAGTGTGGGGCCCAAGCCAGCTCCAAATTAAGACAAGAGCTTTTCCACTGAGATACCTGGGAGCTGCCTCGGACCACAGGTGACCACGAATGCTGTCCCTAGAGGCTGGAAGAATAGGTGGACATTTGGTAGGTCACTGATGACCATCAAGGACCAAGCATTAATTCAATACACAGAGACATCCTTCTATATGTATCCAAAACATGCTTTGCCTGTTCTGACAACTGAGGTTCGATTTCAGTTACTGATAACAAGGAGGCAAATGCAATACAGCATATTAAGTAAAAATAAAACAATCTTTTCTTCAGATCCCCTCTTGGTAAACTTTTTCCTGCGAAGTAGAAGGAGGCTAATTTTCACTTCATGTGGGAATTAAAAAGGCATTGCCTATTAACACTTTTATTCTATTTTCTTGCCAAAGCTGTCATTTCTCATAAGCTGTATTAAACCCTAGGCTCCGAGTCTGAGAAGATGGTGCTGCTCAGTGCTGCGAAAACAATAAGACTATGTGTGTGCATCCCCTGCCCTGCTGGAGCTAAGTAAATTATAACCTTCACTACTTTCAGAGGAACAGTCCCAGCTGCAGAGAAATGATTCTTTCAAATGACAATATAAAATGATACAGTCAAGCTGCCCAATTTCATTCCCAGAGAGATTTTCTCTCGGGATGCAATCTGGTTCGAAGTAGAGGGAGTTATCTGAACACTGCATCAGAATACAGAGGATAGAGCTGTCAGCAGTGGTTTCAACCTCTGGCAGAGAGCATTCCTCAATATACGTGAAAACACTCACACATAATTATTGAAAAGGAAGGGAGTCACCTTAAATGTTTTTCTATGTCCCTGAAAGGCTCCCTGAATGAATAAATATTCTTTCATTATGTTTCAGCTGTTGCCACTGCAGTAGGCTCCAAGGACAGGATTTAAACTCAGGAGGAAGGAGGGGAAAACCATACCACAAGAAAAATAAAATGCAATTTCCAGTGGACACAGTTTGAGCCCTGAGGAACTCAAGGTGGGTGCTCCAACACCACAGTGTCCTGCAAGATGTACTCCCCAAGCCTGTTCTCTATGGCTCAAAACATTAAGAGTGCTCTGTGACTGCATCAGGCCTCAGTATCCCAGGAAAGTCTTCATGTTGTCCTACAAAAACCTTCAGTCTAACTGGGATGGCAGTCCTATGCTTTGCTTGAAGATAAGATCAAGGAGCTTGGAAAGATGATAACAGAAATATTCATGGCAATTGCAGAAAATATTGGGAAGCAATGTAGTGCAGAGACTGGCTGAAGGTGCCAGTCCCAAGTACCAGGTCAACCTGAAAGAGTCTGAAGGTGCCTGACAAAAGCTGCCCAGAAAGAAAGTTCACCTTGCAACAGAAGAAAAACCCACAGCTGACTTGAAGAACTTCAGGTGCTGTTGATGGAGGTTTTGTTTATTCGTTTTCTGGGGGCTTGGGGGGCATTAAAAGAGGCTGCCTTGCACACATCCCAGCCGGGGGGTTCAGTTTAGGAAGTGTAAGGAAAAGGAACTGGCACTGGTTGACTCACACAGTTGAAGGTTACCTCATGGTCCTACCAGGAAGAAAGCAATGGCTCTCTGCACCAGCAAATTCCCTGTGTCACCACCAACAGGCTGGCCAGTGCTCACAGAGGGCAATTGTGGCAAAATGGGCTGATAGCAGAGAACGGTACAAGTCAACTAGCTGATCACATCTCACTCCCTCACTTACACATTCATCAAACTGCTTTTTGAGTCAAAAACCTCCTTACAGTCAGTGAGTTTGCTGGAATAATTGGGTAACTGTAAACCAACAAAGCAACAGTGTTACAGGTATTTACCAACACCCTCATTGGTATTTCATACAAAACATTTTGCAATATCATAGATGAACATGGAAGAAAAATCCCACACTATCAACCTATATTTACAGGAGCTTCTTAGAAGCACCACTGGCTTTTCGCTTCCAGCATAAGACATAAACCAAAGGGCTGGGCTGCTGTATAGGGTGATTAAAACCACAGTAAACCAGATTCAAATCAGAAGCCTACTAACTCAGCTGATCCATGCTTATCCTGAGTTACCCTGTTGGAAATGACTACCTGGGCTTGCAATAACTCTTTTCCAAGAAGAACTCACTCATCACTTAACCTTCACCAGTTGTAAATACCCAGGAACAGGAGATATGACCTTAACAGGATCCAGGCACACAGGAATAACTGGAAGGGCCATAAGGCACACATTATCAGCAAATGCACCTGAAAGACAAGATCATTTGAAAAGAGAAGAGCAAGTCTTTGCTGGCACCCTGGCCATAATCCTCAAAAGCTCTACCTTGTGGGCCTAGCACTTGTCTCTCCATGCCATGGGTGAGTAGATAAGAGGACATTTTACCTTTTTTGCCTTGCGAGCATAGCGGGGGGGTGGGGGAAGAGCACCAAAGCTTTCCTCATCAGGTCATTCATGCAATGCAAGCAGCAAGAATTAACCCATCCACGTCAGCAGTGGGAACAGGTTGAGAAGAGTCTGTTCAAGCTGGGAGAGCACCCAAGTACCAAAGCAATGGATCAGTGGGGTGACCCCTCAGCCAAGAAACAAGACATTGAACATCACTTCCTCTTCCACTTTCCCAGGTGCTTTGAAACACGGCAGATAATTAAGCAAAATACCACTGCCAAAGTGATTTCAGTTTAAAGCTGCTTCCATGACAGAAGAACTTAAAATAAGTTTAAGTGTGACTTCCAGCCAAAGCTTGTTCCCACTGGCATAACCAACATCAAGAAAGAAATCCAGGTCCTTTCTCATGCTGCCTCAAGTACAAACCATCTTATTTTACCCCAGCATGCAGGAATGCTAAGCAGGTCCACTTAAGAATGCATTATTTGCTCTTGGTCATATTCTCTTGTAGTCCTGGAAGGCAAATAACATTTGCTTTCTGCAGCACATCAAACTGAATACTCACATTTGATTAGCTAGTTATGGGAGGTATCCTCAGGCTTTTTCTGCTCCTCTGCATTTTAATAATCTCTTTTTAATTTCTGTCTGATAGTTATTTTCACCCCCAGTGTATTAGTATCTCCACACACCTATGCTAATTCCAGCACTGCAAGCAGCTGCCCATTCTTCTTCGCTGTCCTGGTCTTCCTACACTTTCCATCCCAGAGTTCCTGCTGCCATGTGAAAAGCACGCCCAGTTTGCCATCTTCGGATAACTAGGTATTATACACCTCACTCTTGCTTCACCCAGGCTGCTTGTTAATGCACAGAACACTCCACCGAGACACTGTCAATATTCTTTCACACTATACAGCCACGTCTCAAGATTTTTCACAGCTTGAGCATAGATCTGCTCAAATTATGTAACCAATCCATTAGTGCCATATGAAAAGCAATTTTTTAATCTTAATTTTCTGCAGAATGAAAAATATAATGCTAACCTTGAAATAAAATTATTATTTTTTTAAGAATGTGAGTATTTTTTCAGATTTTGCTTTAAGCCCCTGCTGGTACATGCAATTCCTTAAAGCATTCTTACATTAGACTAGAGGAAAGTAAACTGCATTTATCCCCTGCAGAGTCAATTCTGCACACCAACAATAAACACCCTAAGCCTGCTTCTTTTAATATGCAAAACCCTGACCTCAGATGTATATGCAAGGTTGCTGCTGGCTTTAATGAAGACAGGAGCATATTTAAGGGCAAAATTGGGAACAGAGTCTGGTTTTCCTCAGTATTTCATATAACCATTGCACCAGACTCCTAAGAGCCTTTTTACCCAGGCTTCTGTAATGAGCTCTTGTGAGCTACACCTTCCAGTAAACTCCCTTCCCTCTTGACTCTGAATTTCAGAAACCTGAATTTAACTCTGCATATAAACAGCAACTCCAGAGACCATTTCAAATCCCACATATTCTTGTGATGCTGCTTCATAGCACGTTGCTCTTTCACAGCCTTTGCTCATCCATTTGCTGCAGCACGTTGAAACAATCCCAGCCAGATGTTCAGCTCCCCAAGGGTCAGGCACATAGAAAGCTTTAGGGCACATACCAAAACCATGGGTAAAGCAGGGATTTAGGACAGCACATGATCTTGCTCTTAGAAAACAATGGAAAAGCTTGGCTCAGGTGATGTACTCATCTCACAAGTCCAGCCCACCTCGAGGGGTAACATCGCTCTAGGACCTTGACACCAACCAACAGACATATAGTATAGTCCCTAATATATGCACATAACTTCACAGATGCTGAATTTTGGGAAATAATAAACCAAACAAACTAAAACAGTCAGATGTAATGAAAACTCTTTCCAAAAAGAGGCTCCTCCAAAAGCAGCACTGTTGGATTTACACTCCTCCATGAACCAAATCCACATTCAGCCTTATCAAGTCCAATTCTACACCTGTGCCAAATGCCCCACTCAAACAATAGATGCAAGCACAAACCAAGGATAATTAACACAACATGGAGTTTCCTCTCAAAGGCAGTAAGCCCAGGGAGGATGGAGGCAGAGACCCCTGCTGTAGGACGGCAGCATCCCCAGCATGGTTCTCCTCCCTGCCAGCACCCACGGGGTGATGAGGCTGTGGTTGTTCAGGGGACACGGCAGTGCACCCTCACATCTCCTTGCTTTGGTCTGTGGCACAAACTCTTGAAGTTCACCAGCTTCCTGATTT
This sequence comes from Orthonyx spaldingii, assembly GCA_013397795.1. Classification (NCBI taxonomy): domain Eukaryota; kingdom Metazoa; phylum Chordata; class Aves; order Passeriformes; family Orthonychidae; genus Orthonyx; species Orthonyx spaldingii. The sequence continues at coordinate 2,941,756 of VZTJ01002435.1, forward strand.
CTGCCTCCTCCCTCATTGGCTGCAGCCACCCAGGGTCTGGGCAGGGCTCCAGGCAGTTCTCCCAGGCAGCAGTTACAGCCCCTTGCCCTCTCCCAAGCCCACAGCAAGCACAGTCTCCCAGGGCATCCACCTATGGTCTACTCCCCCTGACTCCCAGAAACATTCCTCTCCTTCTAAAGCACAGGAATAACAAAGCTTCACCCGTTCACAGGGTGATGGCAAGAAGGCAAGACAGGTTTCCCCCAGCAGCAGGGTCCAAGGGCAGCTCCTGGGCACAGGAGCAGCGCTCAATTTCGGAGGGATTTGGGGTTTTGCAGATGCCTGCTGCTGAGAACGCATTTCTATTGTGCAGAGGGTGGGACGGTGAGTAAGAGCCCTTCATCACCCAGGACTACTTCCCTGTTTTCTGGGTGGAAGGCCAAGAAGGGATAAACTGGGCTGCATTATATTGTATAGTTATGACAGTGGCACCGCAGAGAAAGAAATGTGGGTTGTTTTTTATTGCTCCAGCTCCCTGCTGTAACTTCCATTAGGCACAGAAAAATTCAGCTAGCACAACTATTTCCAATTCAAATGATCCTGCTGTGCCCTCACCAGGACAATTCCCCAAGGAGAAGTTTCACTATCACTGTTGCTGGAGATTGATAACAAGAGAGTAAACACTGTATTATCCTGCTTTTAGGTGTTCAGCCAGATGCTTACCTGAAATTAAAAAGCAACCAACATTCAAAACTCCACCATCTTTTTCCAAAATGCTTGTGATCTCTGCAACTGATTTTGCATATGCTTCTTGAGATGAAGGTTATTTGAAAGACAGACATTCCAGGAATGGTTGCAAGCATACAGGTTATCTATGGGGCTGCTTGCAGAGGTTAAAACTAGCAGCTGATAACATGATGCAACACTTCTGTCCAGTTCTCACAAAGCAAAACTCACAGGCAAGGTAAGAAAAGATTAAGAAAGCAATACTGGATTACACATTTAATTTCATTAGGTAGACCAAATCCATGAAACCGGGACACACACCCCTCCACAAAGGTAAAGTGGATGAGATAACAAAAGAAAGCCAGTACTCGACTACTTTTTTTTTTTCCAGGAGGCTTAAACTTCCAACAACAACCTCAGTGATTGCATTTCAACTCCAACAGCAGCCATGTGTAGAAAATGGTGTTGGAGCTCCCTGCACTGAAACCAGATGGACAGCCTCAGTGCAGCCACAACACAAATGTGCTTATTTTCATCATCAAAAAACATGGATAGAAAATAAACTTCGAGCGCCAAGCACCTCTTCTGGCTTCAGGGTGATGACAAATGCAAGCCGTGCAAAGGACAAGCTTTGAAAATAATGATTTTAACTCGTAAATAAATGAGCACACCAGAGACTATTTGCAACCATACAAAAGGTATCAAGCAGCTGGATTTCAGGAAAGATCTCACCTGGCATTCAGCAGCCTGCCCTACTGACCACTGGCTTTCCCAGGACGGTTCTTGGTCCTCAAATCTCATCCCACCCCTCACTAATGACATTTTGTGCTGGCCTCTGGCATGTCACTTAGTTTACTTTCTTAAGTTTATCCATCTATAAAATGGGAATAATCACTTTTAATTTCCTTGCAGAGCTGTTATTAGGGTTAATTAGCTAATGTTTGTACACTGCTTTGAAAAACGCAGGAGTGCTCTCTCTCCTCTCTCACTTTCTCTGTATATAAATATATGATGTCCTATTATCATAACCATCTGTGCCAGTGGGAAATTTTAATTGCTGAGCAAGCTCTTGGGAAAGACCTGCCATTCTGTAATATATAGGTCAGAGGACTTTGTGAACTGTGAAGGTAACGATAACACATTTCAATGGGAAATGCAATGAGACATGAGGTAATGCTAAATTTGGTTCTAGGAGGAAAGTGTTTACCAAAAATCTAGAAGAAAAATCTTAGTGACCCTTCTGCATGAATCAAGTACTAAGGAAAGGACTTACAATCTCTCTTTGGGAAAACAAATTTATCTTCAACTAAAAAAATTGAGAAAACAGTGACCTGCATTTCAAAATGTAGAGGATGGGATATCCTGAAGGCTAACCTGAAGAAATACATGTGAAAGCATTTCCATTGCTAGAGAGAAACAAGTGGGTCAAAATGTATGGCTTCCTTGGCTCTTGGCATGAAGCGAGCTCATTTCTCAAACGAGAAAAGAAATGACAGAGGAAAGGAAAAGTTAAAAGTCTGAATATATGCTGGAGGTAAAACATTATACGGTATAATGTTAAGGGAACAAACACTAGGGTTTTTGTTTTGCTTTTAGCTTGAAAGAGTAATGGGAAACAGGTATATGTTTTTATAAATATAACCAAAAAAAATATAGGGCAGAGAATGGGTCTATTGTTCAACAAGGCAGAGGGATCAAATAACAAGAATCCAGATGGATGAAGCACTCAATAGTTATTTCCCTATGTGTTCTGTATGATGGACACAAATGTATTTAACAAAACTCATGATTTAGAGAAACCTGGAAAAAATGAAAAAAAGAAGAAATTTGGAAGTATATCCATTTAATCAAAGTGCCAAATTCCTTCTACAACAAACATCTACTGAAGTCAATGGACTTAAGGGATAAATTTAGCCTACCATTTTACAACTCACTAAGACCAAATCACATGCACAGATGGGATCTAAAGAAACCAAATATATACCAAGACCATAAAACTGCTGTTGAGCAGTCTTGGAGCTCCTATGGAACTAGCACGATACGAGCAGTCTGGAGATAAACAGTTTGTAGAAAAGAGGTATGACACAGGGATGGGCTAAGACACAGAGTTAGGAAATTCCAATCAACTCCTTTATTAGAAGAAATAAAATTCACAACATAAACCAGCACAATGAGTAAGGGAAAGGTTCAATAAAGAATGACTCTGCCCAGAAAAACCTGAATGTCTTCCAAATATGAACATGTCTTGGGGGGAATGAATTCTAGATTAATTAAGCAATCTTTATTACTTATTCTTATGGGATCAAAAACATACATGGAAGAATAGATAGATTTCAACAATAACCCCACAAAAACAGAGGGAATGGGGAAGTCCTAAGTCATAGTCTGTGCTCAACTATGCCGGTGTAAACCTGGATAACATTTCCCTGATGCCATGGATTTAGCTCAGTGGAGCTGGAAGCCAAGGTTGACATGTACACTCCCCAAAAACAAAATTTTGTGTCAAAGGCTGCAGGTTTAGGGGGACCGGGGGGATGGGAGTAGGAAGAGAGGCACAACTGGGGAGATGACACCAAAAGGATCAGCAAGTTCAGGAAGCATGGGGGCTTTGAGGAAATTTGTTTATAGTTCAGGGAGAAAAGGAAGTGAAGACAATTCATGCATAACTGAAAAATAGCAATATTTAGCAACAAGGCGGGGAGCGGGTAATAAAACACAATAGATGAAAAGTCCTAAGCAGCTTCAAATAAAGATTTCTATCGGTTATGGTAAAATAGTACGAGACCAAGCTGCCAGGGTGCAGAATTCCTGGCACTTAACCAAACAGCTCCTCTGTTGGCACCCTACCTCAATATTGCTTTTTATTTGACATTGTCTGCACTGCCTGCAGAGGTACTTTGTAAATAAACCATCCCTAATAACACACCAGCAAGCAAGAGCTCCCTGCAACATCATTATTATTATCCCTGGCTATGGCAGGGCAGTCAAAACAGATGTTCTTTAAGGTCCCTTCCAACCCATACCATCCTGTAATTCTATAATTAAGAACTGCTTACTTCAGGAAACTCCCCATCACGCCCAGTGTGTCCCTCTGCCTCACCAGTGGGACTTAACACACACGGGAGGGGACTGGTCCTCCACAGCACCCTGCCCTTGGCTTTGAAGGGACACACTGACAGCAAGACCAACGCCTGGAATTTCCCAGAGCTGATGCATGACCTGCTCAATAGCTCTGGCAAGTTCCAGGGGATTTCAAAGCCAGGCCAGGGCTGCCACAGCAGCTGCCAATCAAAGGGCCCACAACACAGTCATTTCTGTTTCTCAGAGAAGTAACTACAAGTGCCTGCTGTGTACTTTGTGTTTTTAAAAGGTAGCTTACCTTGTCGAGGCAGGATCAGGAAAACAAGTTTATTCAGGCTCTCTCATTTTTTACAAAGTTCATAGCCCTCATGAAAATACCTCCATCCCCCGCCCCACTGCTCGGAGGTGACAGGCATTCCCACAGTGATGGCTGAGGGGGGGTATTTGCAGCAGGTCTGTCCTTAACGTGACTTCTTGGGAAGTCCCAGGCCTTCCCGAGAGCTATTCCCAACTGTTGTATCAGCATCTCGGGGGATAAGCCTGGTGCCAAGTGGCTTAATCAGGGATTATCAGAAGTTGGGCTGTGTTCCACGCCTCTTTTTAGCTGTCTTTCTCCACTCTCAGTGAAGTCCCTGGGACTCCTCCTTCTCCAAGAGCAACCATCAAGCGTCCTTCCAAGGACACTGGGCAATGCAGGCCTAGAAACAATGCCAGGTCACGCACTGGGAGACGCTGGCCACGTGCCATTAAGAAATCCCTGTGCTATGATGCTGAAATCCAGGTCCTTTGGTGGCAGGGAGCCTCATCACTTGCTGTCCTACCAGTCACATTGCCATCGCCATCATCAGTCTTGACATCCTACATCTCTGCAAATTTCCATAGCTTTGGTTAACACCAGGGGCTCTTGCAGGTGACAGGGTTGGGAAAGTAAAGCACTAAGAGGGAGGGAAAGTGTTTGGAAATACGGTTTTAGTAACTTTGAGCCTGGATCAGCATGTACCTTCCAGTGACAGTACATGGACTTTCAGGATGGTCACTGAGCTCTTTTAACCAGCTGCATGGTGTGACGAGGTTTTGAAGTAACTTCGTGCACAACACGTGTTCAGCAACCATTTACGAAGCACAAAAATAAGGAAAAGTGGAGCCAAAACCCACTTATCCTATTTTTACCCCCTCCACTGGTGCTGCAGTCAGATGTTATACATGTTAATAGTTTATGTCTAACCCATGTGACCATACTCAGTAGATCTAACTAATAAGAAATTTTGTGGCCCCAGTCAGGAAAGAACTTTTGTGCCTCCCCCCCGTCCCTGCACACCTCAAGTTTCATCCCAGCTGAAGGACAAGATAGAAGGGATATCAAGAGAAAATTATGGCAACTCAACCATCAGAAGTCAAATTGCAAAAGTTAAAGCTACTAAATGCTACGGACACATTTTGTGTCATCCCAAAGCAGCAAAAACAAGAGCATCTGAAGAAAAAACTATTTTCAGCAGCACTGATACAAATTCAGAAATTAGAATACCAGACTATGGTGTGCATCCACTTGGTTTGCAGGCCCACATGGCTACAGCAATTATCTCCACTCAGTTCACCTCTCCACATACTGGAAAAACGATGGATTTGGAAAGGATGGAAAAATACTGCTTAGAAAGAGCAACACTTTTTCACAATTTCTAGAAACATTTCTGTATATATTATCTCAAAAGGATATGAAATGGCATTATCATAGCCCATGCTAAGCTGTGCCACCTCATAATACACAATCACCACCACACAGGACCTGTACGGGGTAGATCAATCGCCCAGCAGGGTACAAGGGACATCAGGGCATCCCGGGACACCGCAGCACGGTGGGGACAGCCCACTGCTGCTGCTTCCACAAGATTCAGAGGTTTAAAGAAAGAAATGAAAGAAAGTACATGGCTAAATGCTCCCTTTCCTGTTGCTGTTTGCACATTGTTAAAGGGACAAGTCCATTTTTACAGCACTTTACAGGTCACGTTGAAGAATTCAGCATTTATATCCACACTTGCTTTCTATTTTCAAAACCTCTTTTAATTCTTGATGGGATTGGACTGCACAGCCTGGCATTCCCAGCTTTCCTTTGCAATGACCTTTTGCAAGGTCATGATTCACAGCAACACCGGATGCCTACAACTCTTCATAGCTATGCCTGTAGGCATTTCACATTGAAGCCAGGAAAGACTGAAAGTTTGGGGGAATTTCAGAGAGGCTGGGGAGATGGCTGCTTAGCTCTACTTTGGGAGAAACATCACCTTCTGGCAGATGTCTACCCTATGGATGATACACAGGGAACACCAGAGACCACCAGCAGTATAATTCCTAATTAGTAACAAATGCAAGTCAGAATGTATGGCATGGACAATGTACAATAATTGCACCACACATGGTACGTGATACTGTCACTCCTGTTTGGTGAAACAGGCACAAGGTTAGACTTCCCAACACAGCAAATAAAGTTTCAGGTTAAGAAATTTTTTCAAAGGATGCATCACCATGACAGTCAAGGAACATCTAGGCTGGATGTTACACCTCGGGCAAAAATTCCAAATCAGCCCCACTGCTTTCCATGGCCTGTAGATGCTAAATGAAACCTCATGATCCAAAATCAGAAGTGAAGCAGAAACCTTGTGAAGAGGCTGCTCCCTGGGAGAGCCTGGGAGTGCTGCCTTGGACTTCCCTAGGAAGGTGCACAGCAGTGATGCAGGCAAAAGGCCGCGTCACAGTGTGCCTCGGAGGAACGGCTGCAGAAGGGACACGGCCACAGGAGCACTGGGAGAGGCAGCTCCCGCTATCGCTCCCAGTCAAATGCACAGCAGCTCCCGTTACTGCTGAGTACAGCGGGAAGCACTCTGACATGTTTTCTGCACCCACTGATAGCTCTTTGACACCACTCTGGCCTCCACTGTTTACACATCTAAGCAAGAGAGGGGTGCTGGGAAGGCAACTCGCCTGTAGAAGCACCTGCCTTTCAGAAGCCAACCTTTGCGTTTTCCTGCAGCACTTACACTTACATGGGTAAAAATAAGCAATCAGCCTCGAAAACTGTTGAAGCTCTCAAACACTGGATGGATCTGCTGCAACCTTGCTGGGCACCGTGCAAACTGGTCCTTCCCTCCAGGCACCCTTAAAGGAGTGGGAAGAGAGCCATGCAGCTGATACACTGTGGGATTTGACTACACTGCCCCACAGACACTGCATTAGATATGGGTGGAAGTGCTTTATCCCCCCATTCTGTGTTTCAATCTCAAAATCAACCTAGCCTTGACTTATGGACAAGGAAAGGGAGGAGTGAACATGGCAGAGCGCAGCACCTAATATCATATCACCCACTGTAACTGCAACTGCAGAGACTTGTAGCAGCCCAGCACCATCCTATCAAGAAACATGGGATTATCTGACTCAAGATACAGCCACTACTTGAGGAAGAGCAAGACAGAGAGGGAAAATAATTCCCATGGAGTTCAGCTGGTACAGGGTGACAGAAGAGAAGGACTGGAAGGAGCCTCCAGAAGTCACTTCACACACAGGAATTCAGCCAGTGCTTTTGTCACAGGAACATTACTCATTCCTTCCTGCCTTCCTTGTCTTTTGTTACAGATCACAAACCCAACATCTACAACTACAGAAGCAATTATGGGCACATCACTGAAATACTGCAAGGACAGAACTGTTCCAAATTCACAGTACACCCTCACTACTGTTGCTGACAACTGTACTTGCTACACACCTGACTCTGCACCAGCTCACACCCCACAAAGGGGTGGAGCAGCACTGCCTCAGGTACCATCAACACCTTGCAAACAAACCATGGCGGTGGATGCTGAGCCAGGCTTTCAAACGCGGGCAGCATGGTATCATTTGCCAAACCCGTGCAACTAACAACTGCGTATTTTCCTTTGAGGCATATCAACAGCTGGCCCCACTGAAGAAGTGATCTAAGACATCTGCTACCCACATTTTAGGGGGGTGCTGAATCAGTATGAAAGCCACTCACAGCAGTGTTCCTGAGCAACCAAAACTGAAATTCAATCTAATTGGTCAAACAGATCTCTTAATTTCCACACTGCTGCTGGCTAGCAGACAGCAAGCAATCAAATACAAATGTGGACATTTAAATTTCAGTCAAATTCAGATCCTTGCAATGCAAACATACGTACCTTCATCCAGGCACATGCGCTTTCCAGAGAGGACTAATGATACATTGCAAGGGAAGAGTCTGTCTGTCTGTGTTGCTTCAGGTATTGATCCTGACACCCAAAAGGCATCATCTCAGGAAAGCAAGGTTATTCCCCCTTGTCCATGTATTTTTTTCTGGATAGATGTCTTGGGCTGAAATGGTGTTCATATTCCAGGTGTCTTCCGAGGTTCAGTGCATGTGTGCAAGAACAGAAGGGGCAGTGTCCTGTGTTCCCACAGTATGGTAATTGCTACTCCTGCAGGTATCCACCCTTCTTTGCCACTTCCCTTAACTCATACTTTCTCTCAAGGATCATTCACATGTGTGCAGGACAACACACGATGCAGAAATCTCCCCTCACTTTCCTCCAAGTTCAGGCATTCACTTCGCACAAGTCAGAAAACATATTTGGCTTTTTATTACTCTTATTTAAAGACCATAAATCCCTCCTTCCTTCTCTGGAGGAGCCAACAGGACTTGTTAAGCTTTCTGGTTCCCTCTGCTGCCATAAAAAGGTGCAGAGTTTCCGAATGTGACCAGCTGCTGCGCAGAGGCCCTGCTACAGTCTCAGAAAACATCCAGAGTTCACAGATCTCCTGAGAGAACCTCCCACAGGACAGTGCCAGCCTCCCAGCACTGCCAAGCTGAGGGACATGGTGCTGACAGCAAAGGTCACCTCTGGGCAGAGAGGCTTCCAAAGACCCTCCTCCTGGTTCCAGGTCTTTGGAAAAAACTAGGCTTCAGAACTGACTGTCTACACAGTGCACAGGGCTGAAAGGAGTGGTCTGGCTCTGCAGTGGAGATCAAGAAGTCAAAGCACTTGAGCTTTTGGTTTCTACTAGGCTTCCATGATACTGTCTTTGGTAAGATCAAAACCAGGCTTCCTGCTCAGAGAGACAGAGCTAGACACCAAGAGAGCATCTCCTCACAAGCCCAGTGGCATCCCCAGACTCACAGCTAAGAACAAGGGGAGCACAGAGACCCCAGCTCCCCAGAATCTCTGCATGGTTTCCACCTGGCAGAGCTCAGAGCTGGTGCAGGGCAGTGAGCGAGGCTGGGCATGTCAGGAGATGTACCATTTCCATATGCAAAGGCCGTACCTACCCCTACTTTACATCCTTTCCAGTTTCCCCAGAGTCAAGGAAAAAGCTCCCACAGCTGGGCAACTGATGCTGCACCAAAATGAGAGGCACCAAACTCCCTCCATAGATAGTTACAGCTGCACTTGCCACTGGTGCTCTCCTGCAGGAACAGTGAGGTGACAGCAAACCTGAACATCAACAGCTGCACAAGTACAAGGTTGGCTCATACACACTCGAGGAAGGTGGTGTTTCCCAACACTACATTTACACATGTAAAACAGAGGCAAATTGGCACTAGTTGACAGCGTATCCAGCACCCTGAGGCAGCAGGACTGCCTTGAATGACTCCCTGTCGGAAGATCGCTTGCATTCACCGGGAGAAGGCATTGGGCAACCTGATGGCAACAGGCCATAGACTATTTGCTGTATGTGGATACCATCCTTAAGCTGCCCTCAAAAATGGGTGGCACAACAAAGCAGTGACACATACTACATGCTAATGTCCCCACCAGCCACTCATTTCAAGTGTGTGTGTTATAGACAGCTTCTATTTACAGCTTCCATCGACAGCTTCCACTCACAGCAGTGCTTCAGACACAAAGGATGGCAGCACTGAAAACTGTCTAAGGAGGGAAGTATCATACAAAAGTTCAAATGTAAGACGTTTTTCTCCAACAAGCACACTCCAGGAATAGAAACCACAGTAAAACACGGTGATTAACACCAGTATGTACATCTAGGTCAGCTCTCAATAACTCAATAAGATACCAGGTCACAGACTCATTTCGAGGATGAGTTTTTACTTTTCTCTTCTTTATTTTAAACACAGTATGATTGACTTCAGCAGATCTTCTCTTCTACCACTAGATCTGCCTGATGATGTATTTACCTAAACGAAACTGAAGACACTTTCTCTCACAATAATGATAAGACTAAGAAGGATCATTGTAGCACATCATCAGATGTTAGGAGCAGAAATTTCAGGAAGGTTTACTGTAATACTTGAGGCCATGAAACTAAATTGTGCTTTCATTACCAACTGTGGAGTTTTAGGCTTGGACCTGCTGCTCGAAGTCTACAGACAGGGTAAAGGAAAAATCAGCCAGTATTTCCATCCTCTGTAATTTGAAACCACTGAGACATATCTCAGGGTATAAATCACACAGCTCTATAAATAAAATAAATTACAATTCTGTGCTCTTTGGAAGAAAGCTGACACCAAATTCATGTAGCAAATCCAAGAAAAAATAAGCCTGGCCCATGGCCCAAGCACATAAGAAGCTCCCCCTTGTTCCCAGGGAGGAAGCTTCACCACCACCATTAGTTTGCCATTCCCTAGGGGAGTTATATCTACAGGTAGTCTGCAGTACACTAAATGTCTGTCTATACATAGCACCTCCAGGTAGAGACAAGTGTTTATTAACAGAAAGTGCTACCAGCAAAACTCCTGCAAATCACCGTGAAAGGGCGAGCTCCTCTTTCCAGGTAAATAAATGGGAAATCTTCCCAGTTAGTCCCAGTCTCAAATTCACATCACTACAACTGCTCCTCTCTGCTACTTGCAGTGTCCCACTTTTAAATCGCTCGCTGTCACTTGTATGAACTGAAGTATGACCTCTCCCTGGCACAGTCTTTTTTAAAGAAAAGCTGCCACATACATATTTAAAAGCAAGAAATCCACTACCAGAAAATACTTGGTTTTGTATAAGCCAATTATCCTCTGTGGTAAAAAGATCAGATAAACACAGTTTTGAAAGTGTGCGGTTAGAAAGTGATTAAATGTATCATTTTGGCTCTTTTATAGCAAATTAAAAGATGAAACTGAAGAATTCTTTCATTTCATATCACTAAAGGAATCTTCCAACAGAAAACTGTCACTTAAAATCTCTTCATAAACATCCTATTCAGTTTCAAAGTGGGGGACAAAAGTGCATTATAAAGTACTTTCAGAAATGTATTGCCTCTATTCTCTATCCCCCCCCTCCCACCCATAGTACATAGCAAAGAAAGCAGGAAAACACCTTGGAATTCACCAATACAAAACCAGCAAGAGCTCTGCCTGCCAAAGACATCAGGATCCCTGGGGTTGCCTGTAACCCACCATGCCAGGAGCCAGAGCTGCAGTTCCTGTAAGCCTCTGTCTTCTGTACATGACACAAGCGTGACTGTTCAGGGAGTTTACAAGAAGTATGGATGAGCACATGCAGACTCATTTATCAAAATCCTTGCAAAATGGAAAGCTGCATTTCTTGCCCAGTATCTAAGAAAATCAGTTTTACGTGGTTGCACACGCCTGCCAGTTCCTCCACCATCCCCCAGCAACCTTCCAGTTCAGGGGCAGATTTTCACCCCCCTGGACAATGACTACAGCACAAGGGATGGCCACTGACAACTCTAAGTGTTATGGAAACCAAAGATTTAGGAGAGACAACATCATTTTTCTGCCATGGAAGGGAAGGCTGGCAGCAAGCCAAACTTTTGTCAGGCATTGGAGAAGCAACACAGGAGTGTGTTGAATGACACAAAGACAGAAACAGCACTCATCAACCCAACCCAAACACGCAGCCACCCTCCACCCCTGGGTTTTGGCCACAATTGAATGAAGTGAGGAGTCTACTCACATTATCCACAATCCCATGGGGAAAGATGCAGGCAAAGCCTTGAAGTCCACAACCCCTCAATGGCACTTCTCCCCCTGGGCAGTCTCCATGGCTGTCACAGAACATGGGTCTAAGAAAGCACCAGCCTCTGGCACGCCACTACATGATGAACAGGGAAACGCACTCTGATAATTTTCAATTAATGACACACATTTTTTTCTGTTTCTGCAGATCACCCAAAAGAGTGGGGACAATCTCCTTGGATCGAGGAAGCTGAGCTCAAATGCCCTGCATCCACTTTTAACAGAAATTGTTTGCAGCACTTAATTGCAAGAAAGCCACAATTAATTGTGCTACAGTATCAGTAAACACACTGGTTACATCATTAGAGCCCATTATTTTCCCTCCAAGAAATTACATTACTACATTATTGATGCAACAATCTGGTGTAATGAAATGGTGATCTGCATCCTTCTTTCTGCTTTACACCAAGTTCACAGTGCTATATCCCTGATACCAAATTTAGTGAGGGTTGTTTTGGGTTTGGTTTTTTTTCCAGTATGTCAAAAATTCCAGTTAACAATCTAAAAACAGCTGCAGAAGAAGTTAAAACACCTGTCCCTAATCAACTGCAAAGGCTTGAGTTTCTATTCGATACAACTCAAAATTACAGCTATTTCTAAATACTCTGCTTCGACAGTGAATATTTTTACCTCATATTTTTACTTGGACAGACTATTTTCAGAAAGGCATTCGAGAGAGATTATGCCAGAAAGCAGTAAATTAGCAAGCAAGCTGCTTATGTAAATACTGAACTTCTTTGTACTTAAGGGGAAAGAAAAGGAGCAGTATCCAGAAGGTCACCACTCCTAATGAAGAGAGCACACATGAAACTCAGGGAAGGGTTGCCTGTGTCAAAATGGCAAAAGAAAACCTAGAGAAGTTACCATGAAAGGAGCTCAGAACAGCAGAACATTCAGTCCTGAGGCTCTTACTCATTCACAGGACTACTGAAAGCAATAAAGGTTATTCGTGTGATACTGCAGGAAGCAGCCTCAGTTTGCAGTGCCCATCAGCAGCGAACGGCTCTGCAGCACAAAGGGCAGGAACACCCACCACATCTTGTGCAATGCCTGCAAAGCTTTGGCTAACACACGAACCAGAACTTCCTCTACAATTATTAATATAGGATTAATATAATCTTTAGAAACAGTCTCCTTGTGCATAACCCCAGCACGTAGTTTCCCAGCCACTCCTTTGCAATTATACAGTTCCACAAACCCCCACTATGCTGGGAAAAGGAGAGGGCTCTTTAGAGTAACTTTAAATTTCCCCTTTCAGTCTTGCATCCTGCCTCTCTGCAAAAAATTCAGCAGTTGCTCAGTTCCCACTTTGCCACTCAGTCCCTTGAATGGTGCAATCACAGTTTCCCCAGGTGCCTTCCTTCTGGACCAAATAACACCACTCTGGTTGACTATCACTGTACAGAAACAGTCCCGTTGGGTCCCCCTCCCCAAATTTCATTATCTTTTCTGCTGTTTTTTCTGTTCTTTCTCTTTCTGGAAATCAGGCTATGAAACTGAACTAATTACTCCAGGCTCAGAGGATGTTTTATGTGGGGTGCTGAATTGTTCTCATTTTTTCTTATGCCATGGCCAACATTTCTGTTTAAATATCAACAAATTTTTCTGTGTATCAGTACAATGTCAACAGCACTGCAAACCTCTAAAGGAAGAAAGATCAGAAGTCATCCCAATGATGCTTCTGAAGTCACAGTCAAGGGGAGCAGTAAACTAACAAGTTCTCATTTTCTTCACACCTCTTCCCTCTAAGCACTGCCCCTGCCCCCAGAAAAGATGTTTCCCAGGGACTCATCCAACTCAGACCCTACCAGACCAGAAAATGTGTAAATCCCAACCCTAAAGACCTCAGTGTGTGCACTCCACCTTTTCACTCCAGAGGAGTGCCTTACCAGCACTGTCAGAAGTATGCAGCACAGATTGCACAAGCAGCCCATGGTACAGGTTTAAATCTGCTCAGCAGCCAGCTTTGTAGCCAGTTTTGCAGTTTGGGTGTGTTGGCACCGTTTGCATGAGAAGCACCTACGAAGCAGGCAGCAGCCTGGTTCCAGCTAAACTTCCAGGGAGTCCCAAAACATAGCCCTAGGCTGGGCAAATCAGAGCCATTTAATCTCAAGCTGACAAAGGTGACGGTAAGGGTGACAGTGTCCTATCCAAAGGAAAACCTTGCCTTGCCTTCTCGCTCAGAATGAAAGAAGTCACGTCAGTAGTGGCTGACGCCCGAGCATTCAGGGCCAGCTCCAAACCTTAGAAACACTTTGTGACTCACCAGCTCCTGCCTCACACAGGCTGTAATTAGAACCTTACCAACCCTGATAAGGCAGTGTTCTCCCACCCATCTGATAACTCGAGTCCCTCCACAACCTCAAGCTCTGTCTCATGCCTTTTTCTCCCCATGACAGCCCTGGTCCGAGGAGGCAGAGTCGGCAGACATCAGCATCGCCATCTGCTCTGGTGGTTTGAGGGCTCTCATCACCACAGGTCTCCTTATAAAACCTGCCAATTATCCCACGCATCGACAGTTTCTATGTGCTGAAGAGAAGTGACAGCCCATATTCTTCCTGAAGATCAGTTAGATTATCTGTACACTTAAGGGGGAATGAGTTTTGGCTGGGGTGTTTTTCTCTTGTTGTATTTAATCTTGCTTTGGAAGCGTTCAGCCACCACCATTTAAGTGCTGATGTGTGTCAGACAGACAGCGTCACCGACTTACTTGTCTTGGCTCCCAGCATTCTGCTGCAAGAACACTGCTACCTAAGTTCAGCATTCTTCGCATTACATAGGTGTTTATGTCATTCTTACATTTAAACCTGTAAAATACTTCAAACTACTCTTCCTTGTCTTACCCACCACTTACCAAACATGCTCTTTATGATGGGAGCAAGGCATCATATGCATTCACACAGGCGGGTATTTTTCATTAAAGAGCATCTGCACGTTGCTGGTGTCTGCCCTTGCACTCAGCCAGCTTGCAAAAACTGTTTTTATTCTCCAAAAACATTTGATGCACAAGGCAAGTCTTCTGTGAGCACACTGGTATAATGAAGAACTAGTTAATAGATAAAGCACAACAGCAAAGCAACAGCAGGTCCTAACTACTGAGGGACAGCTGTGCTTGGGGTTGGGGTTTTTTCCATGTTGGAGGAATTGCGTATTTTGAAACTCTTCCTCTTCCTTACTGAGAGGATGCCAGATAATTAAACTGAACCTCTTATTTTTAAAATCTAATTTACTTTTGAAAACCTACACTGCTGGACTATTTTTAGAATTTTTCTTATGTGGGCCAGCAGAAATGGGCTAGAGCCAGGTAGCACAAGGCCTCACAGGCTGCACTGAGCAATCTTTAAGCTGAACACCATTAATCAGTAAAACAATGGAAAAAATTCCTTTCAAATTACAAGTTAAGTATCTGCAGTGAGGTACTGATACCCATCTTCAGTTTTGATAAAGTGAGGTACTGATACTCATCTTCAGTTTTTTGCTTATCTTAAGCAAAACTAAATCTGGGCTTTGACTCAGGAGCTTCTTTAATGTCTAATTCTTTAATTTGTTACCAAATGCAAGAGCTTACCCTGGTGTTTGACAGGCTGTCCTTACCACTAAAATCAGCGGGAATGTTGCCCAAACAAGGACCACAGGACTGGGTTTAGCACTACCTTTGGAACAGCTTGTATCATACAGCACCCCTCACAAGACTATGCACTAGAGAAGTTAAATAACACAAGTAGCACAAGGATACTTTTTCTGAAGTACTGAGTTTCGTGACCCTTATTTTATAAGCATCTAGGAAAATAACAGCATCAGAGGTACCTGCATCTAGCCCTTAGCAGTTGTCTTTGCTATATGGTAACCCAGAGCAAAATGATCTACCTATCCAGGCTTACAGTGAACAATTCAGTGAAACTAATTTCTGTGATATGCTGGAATGCAAAGAAATGCCCCTGATATTACAGAAAAAAAAAATCTTCTTAGCATTCTCCACAAAAAAAGTATGTCAGTGGGTAGCCAAAATGACTCTGACCTCTGAAATCTCTCTCACTTCTGCTGGCAGCACTTCCCACTGAAGGGATGGGAGTCCAGTATCCATCCCCAGGCATCTGGCCCACCTCCCCAGTGGCAGCTTGCCTTGCTGCCGGCCACATTCACTGCTTAGAGGTGACAGAGAAGTGAAGATGCTTCATCTGGGGCGAAGGACCTGCAGTCTGGGGAGTACATATGGCCCACAGCACCACAACCCCTATTTTTCCAAATCCCTGCTGGATAACATCCCAGAGAGAGGCTCGCAAGACTTGCTCAGTTCTTTGCAAGAAAAAGCCAACTTTCCCTGACTGGAGCAACTTGATCACAGCCAAACACAACATATAAGCAAAGGCACTACAGCCCAACAGTGTTTATCTAAAACTACCACAGGGCCAGAGAAACTGCAAAACACTGCAGGATGCAAAAATTTCCTTCAATTATTTGACTGCCTCGAAAATGCAAATGCATTCACCATACCTCTGTTGCAACCCCAGCCCTGCTCACTTCCCCCACCTGAGAGCAGTATTTCATAGCAGTGCCATTTAAAAACAGGGTGGTTGTATTAATTTTAAAGCCTCGGACTCTTGCAAGTCCAGGTGCTATTCCACAGCATTTGAGGACAGAAATCCAGTCCTCGAAGAGGCCTCTAATCTTCTCGGCGGTTCCTGGAGAGCACCTTAGCAGCCTACTCGCTCCCCAGCCTGTCCCAAGACCTTTATGGCTGTGTGAAGTCCATGTGCTGTTCACACGAGCAAGGTCTATGCACATAAGAGCTCTGGAAAAGCCATATAAGGCTGTCAATTTGCTGAGCCAGAAGTTTTGCCAGTCCCTCACGGCTCAACAGCAACGCCTCCATGTGCTCCTATCTCCTGGCGAGCATCCCGCCGCCTCCCACACATCCTGCAGCACTGATCCCTCCCTGCACTTTCACTTTCAGCTGCTTTAAAACACCAGAGAGAGAGCTTATACCTGTCTCCTGTGCTTCCATTATCTTTTGAAAGATCCCAGTATCAACATCCATTACTGCCTGAATCACCATGGCAGGAAGAGCCCAGTCCTCAAGTGTCACACCAGCCAAGTTCCCACCGAGCAGATCAACATCCCACCAAGCACCAACATCAGTCAGCCACACACCACCACCCACAGGGATTTACACCAGGTCTAACACAGTGCCTTTAAATGGCGTGGAACCAACTGGGGTGAACAAGTCCTTCCTCCCTTACCCACCTCTGCCAGCTTGATTCATCAGACACACAACCACCTGTCCTGAGGTCTGGTGGTACACCAGGGTCTAATTTTCTTCCTATTCCTTATTACTAATCCAGTATTGTTTAAACCAAGTCAAAGACAATTTATTTTTCTTATCAGTGATGAGCCAAGAGAATGTGGGAAACTTCAAATCTCTTAAGCACCTTTTCAACCTCCGAACCAGTCCACATATTTACCACTGGATGCCCTCTTACCATATTAGAAAAACCCTTGGGTTGTTTTCAGGAACAATTACACCAAAAAAGGGTGCTGCTTACTATGAACTCAGCCTAGGAATCAAGGAAGAGGATAAAATACCATTAAGATGACAGGCACCTCTCCAATGGAGTCCAAGAAAATGGTCATGTTCCATAGTAAGGAAGTGTGATGATTGAAAAGCATCAGTTCAGTACAGCTCAAAAGCATCAGCACATCAGGTTAAATTAATTAAAGTAACTGAGACAAGCCTCAGCAAGGTGTCAGCCTGCCTGTGCTCTATCCATGCTGCTGAACTGATCCACACCAGGGGTGGCTCCTTTTTCTTCAGCTGCTCCCAGGACCATGTCCCTCACTCCTGTTGTCAGAATGAACAACAGCTACCTTCTCACTGACTCATTTCACCTGATCAGTGCCCTCCTCTCTTCTGTTTTTACAAGAGAGAAATGTAGCCCTATGGAAAGCAAAAGGAGCGACTAGACATCAGATTATATCTCCTCATATCCTTTAACAGCAGGATAGCTATATTACCTTCTGGGAATGTGGGAAGCTTACGCATTGCCAGACAAACGTGGCCACTGATAGAAACTCTTTATTGTAGGAAACCCCTGAAAGCAAGGACAGACCAAGAACCAACCACACGTGAGGCTTGGGCTGGCAACAGCCCTTTGCAATGTCTGTGTTTTTTTCAGGCTGCCCAATTGAACACCTCTGACAAAGTAACCAGAGGTCAAGCTGGCCATGCAAGCTCTGGGGTAATTTTCACTTTATCACTATGTTTTTTGAAACCTTTAAAATACTTATCAGGTACACAACAATTATAAGTACAGATTTATACAGAGATGGTGCAGTATGTTGCTTTCAGTCAGCAAGTAAACCAGGAGAAGAGCAAAGAAACAGTCCCTGCTTCTTTCTTATGCCTTGCTAAGGCCTCCTACCCCCCGGGCAAAGGAAAACACCCTGCAGACAGAGCCATGGGTAGAAGTGCTGGCACAAAGGGACTGGCAGGATGGCACTGCTGCCAGAGCTGGACATGAAGGCCCAGCCCGGGAGATTGAGGCAGTAGGAATCTTGAAAATAGGAGGAGACTGGGAAAGTGAACAGGCACTGATGTGATCCACTATCCACCAAGCATCCGCTTCAGCCCCCATGAGTACACAGAATTCCAACCTGCTCAGGGACACGAATGGTGGCAGTGCTGCTGCTCATCACCCTCACGGCAAGACAATGCAGCCTGGTGATGAACTCCCTCATCCATCCCCTCCTTGCTTTTCCTGTACGTCCTCTGCTGGGCCAGCAACACAGATATTTTGCACAGAAGCTGCTAATTTCAGCAAGCCACCTGAAAGGAGCCCCTGCTCATTTTGCACTACACATTGACCAGAGGAAATTACTCCAGGCAGAGGATTTAACTCCCAACACCCATGTGCTACAGGAAACAGCTCACTCCTCCTTTGGTGCCATCTCATCAAGCAGGGGTTTCTCCTTTCACACCTTCATTAGGGGAAAGGTGAGGACAAGAAGACCACAAAGCTTTTTTTCTAACTTCCGAGATAGAACTCAACCCCTGACCAGGACAAAGGAGAAAGGGCTCAGGCTGCAGATGTCCCCGGCCACTGCACCACTGGGTATTTACTCTGGACAATGTGGAAAATTTGTGACTGACAACCAACCGTTTGGTATGGCACACACTGCAGAAACACCAACACACTCAGAGCGGTGTCTTTGTCATTTTTATTAACACTGAGCAGCGGAAGAGAGAGCATTTGCAGTAGCATTAGGAACAGGCGCAAAGTTGTCCCCAATGCTCACCTGCTCCTTACATCATCAGCTCACAGGACGGCTGAAAGACTACATGAAGCCTGACAGCACTCAGTAAAAGAGACAGGAACTCAATATACTGCTAAAACTATACTGCTATTCCCCTAACATGCTCCTTGTATACACAATCATATTTCCCAATCATCATTCCAAAGCCTCATTTACATCAGAAACTAAGTAATGTAGATGCAGCCTGAAAACTCCCTAGCGTGGCCAAGGCTATAAATGCTATTAAGGTACTTTCCAACATGACAAAAGGAATAATCATATTGGCAAACATCAGCTTTATGATTATCCTGGGTGCTTCTGGTATAACCATTCCTGGGATTTTTTTTTTTTTTTATGTTAGACTCATAACTGAAACAAATTACATGAATCAAAACATCCAGAGGGGAAACAAACCTTCATCAGCCTGTCAGTGAAACCTCAACTTCCCACTGGGTTTCTACTTCCCAGTCCCACCACTGTTCCCTTCACAAGGTGTCCTCTCAAGACAACAGAGGTCTGCAACAAGCACACACAAGCTGATTATCCTCCTGTCCCAGTCCTGCCAATACCAGGTGTCAAAGCAATCCACCCCTCTAGAGAGAAGGACCATGGTTTCCCCACTGCCATCCCAGCTCCCACCACCATCAGTGGCCACAAACCACAAACAGGCAAAACCTTCTGCCCTTTGGGAATCTGTCCCCCTCTCCCTCCGATACGGAGAGGAGACAAATTCACAACTTGTTCAAAGAGGCTGTGGAAGTTTGCCTGGGACGTTGTCACGTAAGAGGATCAAGCAAAAATACACATCATTTGTTGCACCACCACTCATGTCAATCTCTTGGTATGGGACTCAAGTGCCCTGGAATAGATGGGAAAAACACAACAGCAAAGACCTCTAAGTTTAACACATTGACACATATAAGAAACTTCAACCATATTCCTTTTTTTTTTTTTAATCAGCAAAAAAAAATGATAGAAACATAATGGGGGTGAGGGGGAGGATATTCCTGAAATCACAGTTTTAAAAAGGCCTAGAAAACGGCATAAAATTCCATTTTGTGCCCAAATATTTCCCTATCGTCTTAGCTGAAATATGTTTTAGATTGATTTTTACACTGCCCCTAAGGCAATAATGGCATCCTGAATGGTTCAATTACAGCAAAAAGCAGAGAAGTAACAGATAACAGTATGTTCACCACTAAAAGAAGGGTATGGTCTCTGTATGCACACATGTATATATACATATGTATCAAAATTTAAAAGCATTTGTTGATTTGGTTAAGCTGTGCTGATATATTGGTACTGCTCATTTGTTTGGAGTCCCCCTAGTTCATCTGAATTAGAAGAGGCTGAGGTTAAACTGAGGTTACCTGACACGTGTTAGCCAAGCCTGACCTAATCCTGGGTTTCTAACTAGTTTGATCTTCTTCTCTAAATAATATTAAGAAGAGGAAGAAACCATAGGGATGCAGTTGGGTTCCAAATAACTATTTTTAGAAGCTGTACACACACAGACAAGGCAGAGTTGTGCATGCTGACTGCTCCATTGAAAAGCTCCTCCCTATGTTCCCCAACTCCCTGGCTGTGTCCCTCCTGACCTCTGTCCTTCCCACCACAAGATCTGCCACAAAGACACAGAGACCCCCCAAAACTGGAACAAGAAAAATCAGTTTTCTTAACTCTGTATTAATCCAAGTGTTGTCTAATACCATTCCTCCTCCTGGTGAAAGAGGACCTCCATAATACCGTGTAGGTGGCTTTGAGCTACTTGGACCTGCCATCCAAGCCCCCCCATTAAGACAACATACATGGATTTACTCCAATGATTTGCACTGGATCCAAAACCTGGGGAAACTTCCCATTCATCTCACAGCATTTTTCAG
Organism: Orthonyx spaldingii; assembly: GCA_013397795.1. Lineage (NCBI taxonomy): Eukaryota > Metazoa > Chordata > Aves > Passeriformes > Orthonychidae > Orthonyx > Orthonyx spaldingii. The sequence continues at coordinate 2,962,684 of VZTJ01002435.1, forward strand.
ATCTGGTTTAAAAGTAAAGGTTTGATGAGCAATAAAGAAACTAAAATAATATTGCTTAAACCACAGAGGTGCCAGCTTTTACTACCTTTCATTGAGCACACAGTATTTTTCTCCCACTGTTCCAAGGGAAATAACACTCCCTGCAACTCTTATAGGATGTAAAACGTGCACTGTGCTGTTCAGAGGGAGCTCATAATTGAAACATTTAAGCGTCAGTGAAATCCCAAACGTAAAGTTTTTAATTTTCATTCAGCCATGATGTTAAAATTCTGGGGGGGGGAGTGGAAATTACTACCTCAGAGTGCTTTTAAGGGCTATTCTTTCTGATAGAGTAATCAGAAAGATAAGCTCAGTCAATATGCCAGCAGCTGCTACCGTACTCCAGCGGCTCGGTGCCGACGGCATCGCCTGCTTTGCCTTTGTCATCCCTGCCCCTGGCCCACACAAGAGGTTATCAAGAGGCTTATCAAAGATATGTGGCCTGCTGCCTGCAACACATGAAGGAGTGCCACTACCTTCATCCACAGGCTTTCGACCCTGCAAGCGCAATGAGCAAGCTCCTGTTGGACAGCGGGGCTCCCATTGAGGCAGCTGTCCAAGCTCAGGCCAAACACACCCAAGAGAAGCCCAGCAGGCTCAAGGGCCCACAGAAAGAACCAGCTCAAACACCTTTGTTTGAAGGCACATGACTGTCATTTATAGGAAGGAGAAGGTTATCTTGCAATACTGATCTTATTCAGCAGCTTCCAAGATGACTGAGTATGACATCAGGCTAGAAAACCTCAGCTGAAACCACTAAACACTGCCCAACTTACAGGGAAGCCCTGAAAGGCTGGTCTGTGTCTTGCAGATCCTCAGACCATCTTGCCCAACACTCGTGTTCACAGACTCTGTTAGAGCAATCTTGGACTGCATCATGCACAAACTCATGTTCCTCACATACTTGCATCCCATGATCTTCACGGGTTGTCTGTTTCACTGCCTGGATGAACTTTAAGGTGTTGAATTTAGCCTGGAAAATTTTTAAAGGTTTGACATTTACCTCCCAGAGAGAGGCACCTCTCCCCAGGAAAACCTGCCAGCAGATAAGGTACTGCTACAGTGCCTGCTTTTGCGCTGCTTTCCATGACCCACCTTCACTCAAATCACACTAGCCATGGTACCTCCAGAAAGGACCCCACCACTGCTTCTTGTCCACACCTGATGGACCAAATCCACTGATTTCAGTGCTTGTGTGTTCATGTGCCACCCAGCTGGAAAATGACACCCCAACTTATTGAACCTCAAGAGTACAAGACCTGTCTCTTCTCCTGGAGAGGTACAAATAGATGTGAGAAGTCTGCTACCTGTTAAGTTGTGCCATTATGGTGTTTCAAGTACTGAGGACAGAGGAAGGATAAACTTGTGGTTAGGCCACTAAATAGAGATGCAGCTTCCAGCAGTCCAACCCTTCTGCCACAGATCGCCCCAACGGTTTCAAGCTGGTCAAGTAATCTCTCACATCAGACCTCCCCACCTTTTTTAAGTGCCTGAGAAGGAAACATTTGCAACCAAACATGGAGCACTCAAGACATCAAAATGGTGAGGACTATATAAACAGATACATACCTCACTGGTGAAGAAACAGGCTGATGTGTTCAAAGGTTTATAATGCCTGGTTTAGTTGCCTTGAAAGTACTTAAGAACAGGCAACACACCCTTGGATTAAATCTAAATAAACATTAACAGCAGTAAAAAATGGCTTTTACTGCAAAGAGGCCTGGCTCCTACTTGCACCTGTAACTAAATATATTTAACAGGATGCCAAACTATGTATTATAAGATGCTAAAAAGCAAAACAACATTACAGACATTTGCATAGAAAGCAGGGAGACACAGGGAGAGACGCAAAACAAAATGGACAACTTGCAAGGGTCTGATTCGAACATCTTAAGAAAATGCTATATGCTCAACTCAGGACTGAGCTACCACAGAGATTTGCGGCAGCTAAAACTACAATAAAATGGAGACGAAAACTCTGTTTTGTGTCCCTAGAAGGGAGATAAATGAGGGTCTGAATGAAGTTCATTTAAATCCACTGAGCTGATACTGAGGGAGTTAGAGAGAGCCGCAGAACAAAATGAAAGGCTCAGTAGGAGCCTGCATAGCCAGTGCTGCAATGTCAGAAACGCAACACAGTGCCATCTGAAACCTACAGGCACCGTAGCAGGACTCAAGGAAAAAAACAACGGTGGCACTCCTGGGGAAGCCATGCCTGCCTGCAACAGCACTGGACTAACGCACCAGAGTCCTGCATCACAAGCCCCCGAGAGCGGATGCATTTTGAGGGGAGGTTCAGCAAAGCCTCTGGGGAGGACATCCACTGCTGGAGTAAAACCACCAGAGGAATAGAACTAAGCAACATCTATTTACAGCAAGGAGGAGTATCTGCCCCTTTCTTCCACTCCCACTTGGCATCCTCCTTTGGGTCTCTTATGGGATAGAAGGTGCCTTAATAGATAATTAGCTGTAATGCATCCTCTGTGGCTATAACAACTTAACAAGGCTTATCCGTAGACGTGATCCAGGCTTCCAGTTATCCTTGTTCTCCCAGTTCCCTTCCTCTTCCACAAACCCCCCCCCCCCAAAATATTTGCATCTCAGCTTGACATGTATTTTGAATTTAAGCTTAATAAAAGTGTTTGCATGTGTCTGTGCACGCTTAAGAGAACGTAAGAAAAAAACACCCTATTTTAACTCTGCCTCCCCGAGACACGGCTCGTCCCATTTTCTCTTCCCTGACAAACAGAGGGAGCTGAAATAAGGAACGTCAACTTTGGAATGTGACTCTACCGAAGGATAACTTACGAAAAATATTAGATTCATCATTTAAAAAACAAAGGGAAAAATGCCCAGGAGGTTGATGCATCACGGTGTTGCATCTGTGTCAAGCTCTGGGTAAACATGCAGCAACATGAATGAAATCTGTCCAGAAAGACTGCATTTCAGCGCCAACCACGCAATCGCTGGCCAAACCACTGCATATGTAACAAAAGTTTGATCTCGCCTGCAAGCGCTCAGCTGCGCTTCTACCATTTCCTGTGGAAAACTGAAGCTCTGAACCACTGTCTCTCGCCGACACCCAGCCAGCTGCCCCTAAACTCACGCCCACCACGCCGCGGAGATCGGGCGGGCAGCCCCGGGGGAGCCGTGCGGGGGATGCTCGGCAGCTCCCCTCCAGCCCTCCGCGCTCCGGACACCGCCGTGCAGGGGCAGCCGCGCCGCTCCGCTTCTCCCTCCCCAGCCCCCGGCGGCGGCGGCAGGTGCGGCGGCCCGCCCAGCGCCCGGGGGCCCGCCCGGCGCAACAGGTGGTCGGTGGCGCCCGGTCCCGCCCGGCGGCCGCACTCACCGCTGGCGTTCTTTCCGCAGATGAGGTGCTGGTAGGGCTGCAGCAAGCCCCAGAGCTCGGGGTCGTTGTTGACCGTCTGCTCCAGTGCCTCCAGGGTGAAGCGGGGCGCCTCGCCGCCCTCCTTCTCGGCCGGGGCGGCGGCGGCGGCCGGGGGGCGGCCGGGTGGCGGGAGCGGGGCGGCGGGG
>VZTJ01002435.1:2967487-3062692 GCA_013397795.1 Orthonyx spaldingii
CCCTCCGCGCCGCGCAGCGCGGGCCGGGAGGGGGCGCGGCCCTCCGTGCCCCGGACCCGCCCGCGGAGCCCCCGGGGCTGCGAGCTGCGCGCAGGCAGCACCCCGAGGGATGGGACTCCCTGCGCTGCAAAGTGAAGGTGTGTTAATGCGGCCCTGGCCCCGCCGGCAGAGCGCGGCCAGCCGTGTCTTCGGTTCCCGCGGCTGGGAACAGCACGGCTCTGTTACATCCATCTACGCCGTCCCCCAGGCGTACGAACTAGAGTCCCGCTCCAGCCCGCACTGGGTTTTCACACCAGCAGTTTCCTAATGTTGCTATAAACAAATGACAGGGAGCGCAGGCACTCACACACATCTCATCAGACAGAGAGGATGTTTTGAAATCAAGCAGAAACTGCCACGTAAGAATCCCAGCCATCACTCGAGTCAGGAAGAGCAATTTCCAAATAATTAAAACAAGTACAATAAAGCCCTTTGACATTCTTGACGTTAACCCATTAAGTATCGTGAAGGCTTTGACAAGTAAGATTTGTACTGGGCTTAGGGCGCATTTTCTATACATAGTAAGATGGGTTTTGTGCAAGACAGTTTATCCTCGGCTAATGTATTTTAATCTTGCATTGCTAGACTTGAGCTTTATTAGGAGTTGCCTGACTAATAGCCCAGGCAACGGACTGAGAATGTATATGTTTGTGTGCTCTGGTTTTAAAGAAATCTTATATCCTTTTAAGCGTAAAATACCAGCAAATTTCTATCCCTTTAAGCATAGAAGCCTAACAAACACATTTCTCTATCATGCCAACAGAGGCAGCCAAATTTCTTGGGCAGACAAGGCAAGTCATGTAAGAGATTTCCCCATCCAAGCAAGCCTGGCACTCCTTCAACATCAGCTTCCTACAGGAAAGGCACAAACACAGCTACAGGTAGGCTCATTTGTCTGTCAGGCTGGGGAGAACTATGACACCACCAACAACAACAACACCAAGAGGGGGTTGCTTTCCAAATGAAGTCAAGTGCTGTCAAAAACTGGTTTCTCAGCATAATCTTGGTCTTTCCACAAGATGCAGTATGCACAATAGGTTTCCACAGGTTTCCCAAACACCACCACATCCTGCTAAAATGTAGAAGAGCTGAGAACAGGAGCAACCTGAATTTAAGCCACTGTCACAAGTGAAGACGCTGAGGCCCACGCTGCTGGCAACAGCCCGTGTTGGGTCTGGCTCACCAAAAATGAGAGCATACCTTGAGAGTAAAATCCTGTGGACTGTGCAGCGATCCAGCTGTACATCTGGCAGTAGAGCCCTCTGGTGTCTTCAGCACCTCAGTGCAGTGGTTGCTCAAAATTCTGCTTTCCATTTGGTAGGAGAAGGAAGGCACCACCAGGACTAAACCCCTCAGGTTATTTTTCTAACTCCATTCACCTGACTCTGTCCTTATGCTCTCACAGAATGCCACAACTGTGCATGCTGAGCATACGAGAGCAGGTCAAACTCAGGGAAAGTTCAAGCTGGGGAGGTTTTCTGCTAATTGGTTTGTAGGGTTTCACAGAGGCACAAGGAGGGCATCCAGGGAGGCTGGAACAAGTGAAGTGGGTGTTTTGTTCACCAGCCTTTGTGAAAAATGGTGCTGCAGAGGCCAACACCCGCCTTGGGTGCTGCATCATTTTTAGACTACAACATTGCATTGAGGTGAATAGGATAAATGAGAAGTGGACAGTTGTCCTGGGCTTCATGCAGACTTAGGCATTTATATTGTTAACTCAGAAACTGTTTGTACTTCTAAAGAGGTTGGGGTTTTTTGGTTTTTTTAAATTCAGAAAGCAAAATATTGGGTCTTACTAGAGATTTTGTAGCTGCAACCTTGCACACAGCAGTTTGATTCCCAGTCACACTACCAGCTCAGAAGATGTTGCAATACTTGGACACACCAAAGGCATGTGAGCAGCACTATACCGGTTTAAACTTTCGAAAGTGGTAGTAAAAACTTCTGACTCATTTGTTCAGAAGACTAATTACCTTCTCCTTGAAAGGGCTGGAAGTTCAGATCAGTTCAGTGTAACCAGTCTGGATGTCTGACGATCTTTTGGTACCCAAAGAATTTCACCTGCCCAGGTGTGAATACGCTGGTTGCTGGATCCTGAAGTGAGTTTCAACATTATTTGGAAACTGCTCCTCAGACAAGGTTCTTTAAACTGCCCTCAGAAAAGACAGGATCAAACAGTTTGGAGCAAAACTCACCTCTGCAACATGTACGGTGCCTGCATGGGATGAGCTCTGGAGACAGTCCGTAGCTTTAATCCAGAAAGGGCACCACACCTCTCCTGGCCTGGGAGGAAGGGCAGGTGTCTGCAGCTTCCATTCTGCAAGCCTTACAGCCGGGGTCATTTGCCTATGAGACAAGAACACCCTCTGCAGAAAACAAAGTCCCTTTATATGTCAAAGACTGGGTGGAAACAATTTTCAGCTTATTGGAGACAGGAACATCAATTATCCTTACAAACAATTCAGACAGCGACTGATTAAGTACCATACCAGGATGATAAGTGCCAGCTAAAACTCTGAAAGAGGGAAATTGAACCACATTTTAAAAAGGTGCTTAGGGCAAATTTAAATGAACAGGAAGTTGGCATTTTTATGGGGAGAGCACCAAGTACTGCAATTCTTTCCTTCCCCACCCAGTCAACTGCCTGCAAAAGACATCTTTTTGACAGCAGTAGGGAAAAACATGACAGCGAACAGGCTGCCAGACAGAACAGGAATGTACCTAGGATCAGGCCACTCCATGTAATTTCTGCATTCAAAATTCAATGTGCTGCACTGCAGTAACAGCTGAGATCAAAAGCAGAATTCGCAGGATCTCCCAGTGCTATCTCCAGCTGCTAGGAACAAGCAGCAAACCTGACAAGGGCCTTGCTTGTATTGCTGGGGAAGTCGGAGTGCTAATGTTTGTAATCACAGAAAGAGGAGTTCATTTACAAAGCAAGACTGTAACCCTGTACCAGTACAGCAGGTGTGAAATGCAGATCCCTGGCAGAGGAGCCTTTGGGGCTGCAGCATGTGCATAGTGTGCTGCAAAGAACACACCCATCAAAGAAGGAACTGGCATCAGGTATCATCGTCCCTGCAGGACCACTGGGAGACCGCTGCCAACTGTTTCGACAAGCAGGCTCAGGGAGATGACTCTAGTGCTGCTCCTCAAACACATACAACTCCAAAAGCAGTGGGAATGAGTGATGCAATGAGGCCACCAGCTTGCCAGCTGGAAGGGAAGCACTGGTGGTGCCTCCAGCATGAGTGGGAGGGTAAAAAACGTGGCAGGCGGATGCCACACCACCCGCTTTTTCCCCGATCAGCTCCATCCTGCTGATGGATGCAGCAACAAGCTGAATTAGGACCCCTGGCTAGGACTCAGCAGGAACTATTGCCCCATGGAGAGGCAAGATTCAGCTGATCAGCTTCTCCTCTTGCAGACACTAAGGAATAGGGCTGCCCCTATATTTCAGCTGACTAATGCTTAGCCAGGGGCAGCCACACACCTGTATTCCTCTGCTGTGCAAAAGCAGCAGCACCGACTTCCCACTGAGCTCAAAACCCTTCCTGACTTTCTTCCTGCAGCCCCCATTCCCCCGTGTGCTGAGCGAAGCTCTGTAAGAGTATGTAGACTTCTGCCTGACATGGAAGTGAGAGATTACTTGGGATTTCTCAGAAGACACAAGCCAAGGATGCTCTGAGAAATTGCCAGCCTAAACCAAATCTCTCCTCGTATATCAAAGCTGTGGAGCCCATGGCCATGGTACAGTTTGGAAGCCCAAATGATTTCAGAAAGAGATCTGACAAATTCCTGAAGGCTAAAGACACTGGTAACTATTAAACACAATGCTGCATGTGCAATCTTCATCTCAGAAAGTTTCTCAACAGCTGTTTGCCAGAAATGAGGAGGTTATGCCGGGGGACAGAGGACTTTGCAATCTCTCAGTTGCTCAATAGGTCTGTCATTGATGGCTATGCCAGATGAGATACTGCACTGCAGAGACAGGACCAGAGCTCCCAAGGCAGTTCTTTGGTTTAAACCCTTACTTCCACACCAGCCAAGAGCATTACCACCAGTTCACAAGTGCACCTTGGTTCTGCACAGCCAACACAGAAGTATTTGCCGTCTTTACAAGATATTGGATCTTGTCCTTTGTTCTAAGACAGGATCAACTGCAACCTCTACATGAATCCTGCCAGGTTTTAAAACTTTTCTTCAAGCCATCCATGACAAAGTCTCTACAACTTCCCTGGGTGCTCTGTTTCCAAGGCCAAATAGTCTTACTGCTTGAAATGGCCTTCCTAACACCGACCTAACCTTTCCTTTGCCACAAATGGAAAGAATAAAAAGATGCTACCAAACATTTTTAGTGGTCTGGACTGGCATCTCTGTCTTGTTTTCTCTTAGGCAGTACTAAAAGCATATAGAGCCAAGCAGAATACACATTGCAGTTTGCTCCCAACCAGCAGGTATAGGTTCTTCTCACATTGCACTACACCACTCCAGAAAGCGTAATAGTGTTTGCATGCTTTATGTGCAGTAAGATTATACACACATACTATGTTTTGATCAGAACTGAAAAAAGCAGGAATAGCAGGCTTCCCAGAGGACAGACACAAGGAAAGACTGTTCCACCAGTGGTAATTTTCATTCCCACTCAAAACACAACAAACCTGCATAAGGGATATATGTATGAGTATATGGGAAAATAATGTAAAGGTGAAATCTAAAGTGGCAAAAGTGCTTGAAATCAGCAGTAGCTGTCGAGTAAGCTAGCCCTTTAGTCTTCCAGTGGGGGCATGTCCAGCATAAAACTGTTATAAGTTACTCTACCGTTTTAAGTAATTGCTTCTCTCTACTGTCACCAGTGAAATCCTCTTCCTAGCTGGTAGTTCAGGAATGACAGTTTATCTCCTCAAGGTGCAGAGTGCTCAGACTTGCTGGCTGTTTGCAGGGGTTCAGCCTCACAGTGTAACCATGCTTGCTGCATCCTGATGCTGGGAGGAGGGGACAAGTGGCTCTGGCACTGGCTTGGCCAGTGGTGTGTCATGCAGTGCATCTGAATACAATCCCTCAGGGATTGTAGTCATTTGTCCTTGTTTGCAATTTAAAAGTCAGTTCTGATTTTAGAAGAAAATAAGTATTTTGTAGGTTTTAAATATTACCCTTCATGGTACTGTTGTCTATGCAATTTTAGGAGGAACAGATTCTACAATATGACATTTCCCTCTGACATATGTGCAAAAGGAAAGGAAAGACATAAGCCTTGCTCTCAATTTTCCCCACTCATGGGGACTTCTTTTAAAACAGAATGGCGGCAGGGGGGAAGGCTAGAGAAGGTTGTCTTAAAATCCATTCACACCTCTGCTTCTTGCCAGTACTTCAGGCTTACTTACATTTCTGCTATTAAAAAGGCATGATGTCTTATTCCCAGCCAGCACCATTTGACAAAGGAAACTCCCAGGTAAAGGCTTTCTCAGTTTTCCTATCTAATTTTTTTTTCCCTAAAGGGGTCCTTTGCAGGTAGACAAAAACCTTGCCATCTGCATAGCTCTGCTCTGCACCATGAGCTCCCACCTTCACCGTGCACAATGCCATGGCTGAGGTCCTGCTCCTGGAGTCTCCTGTGGCCTCAGTACCACGTCCACTCATGGCTGGGTGGGCAGCAAAACAAGCAGCCTCAGCCATCTCAGCAGGGAACTGCTCTTGCAGCATCACCCTCCAGGCCGGTTCCAGGAAAAGGGGCTTTTGCAAACAGGTTCCCCACATCACTCTTCTCTTACATAAGCAGGCAAAAATTTTTTTTGCCCTTCCCCATGCAATAAGTGGGAAGGCATTAGTGAGCTGCAGGCCTACCGCATTGCAAAGCATGATTATGGTAAGAGTAATTCCTTCATATAAAGTGAGAACTTTATTTGTAGGCAAATCACAAGAAAAACACACAAAAGAAGCCATTTTAAAATGAAGTTTTTCATTGGGTTTTTTTCCCCCTAAAAATAAGAAAACAAAACCTAGGGATTTTGGCATAAGATGACATTTAAAGAACAGAGCAGTATATAATGTTGTGCCAGCCTCTTTCCTTTGTCCTAGAACTTCCAACTTCTTTTGCATGTTTTCCCTTCAAAATTTGACCAAAGATCCATTTTTTTTAAACATTACAGCATTCTGTTCATTCTTTGACTGACCAAAAATATTGCTGAAATGCTCATAAATAAATTATATTACAAAAAACCCTCCAACCAGCTTGCCTCAAATTGAATAAGAACTAGCTCCAGAAAAACTCCTATTGCTGTGAATGCTTTTCCTTGCAGAGATATCACATCACTGAAGCCTACCAGGTTCAACAACAAACTGTATCTTGATATGTGGGAGAGACAAGGGAACATTCTTGCCAGGAGTTTACATTTAAAAAAAAAATAAAATGGTACCTGTATCAACATATAATGCAAATTTATTTTTTTAAGGATTAATAGTAATTTTTAAAGATTAACAGTAGAGAGCACTAGGCAAGGAGAACTGACATTTCTGAACTCTGTCATGAGGTGTGTTTCATCATCGCATGGGGCCCTGACATGATACAGTGAGGTCCAGCACAGGTCCCCTCATGAGGCAGAAATTAAGGGCACAGCGAGATGGGAAGGGAAAGGACAGCTCTCTGCTCTGGGGAATGCACTTGCACGAGGTTATGATTAGCTTAAGAAAACTGACGACTCACTCTGCGAGGGCAGTGGGCTCCACAAGGGAGCAAACATCTCCTGTGCACCCACTGAGATGGGTTCTGAGTAGCTGTGTTTTCAGGAATTGGAAAATTATTATAGACCCCTGCTTTCACACATACTGAAGGGGGGAGCAAATCATAGAATGTTTGTGGGAAATCTTTCACTCTAATCAACCCATAATCCTCACTTTTCTCCACCCTTTCCCCCTCTTTCTCTCCCATTACTGGAAGTAGACAAACTATGGTGCACACAGGGATTATGCTTTATCCACTTTATCCAACCAGTTACCTACTGGAGTTTCATGTACTTTAAGAAATATGAGCTACCAAACTGCCTCTTCCAATTGTTGTAATTTCAAGTATTTCTTGCATTTGCAGATGCCTAAAGGCTGGGAAACAAACATTGCAGAAACAGTGAAAAGGGCTGGAAACTATTTCTACCTCACATCACAAGCTCTCAAATGACCTGTATCTCATTTAGAAACCTGTCAAAATACCTCTCCAAACAAGCAACTTTTTCTCCTTTCAGAGTTCCCTGTTGTACATCCTGAAATACTTCAAGGCTGATGTCAGTTGCAAAGGTAAAATAATATTTCCAGTACCTGAAACAGAGGCTGGCAAGGGCTCGCACTTGACAGCTGCTGGTGCTGGAAAGAGACTGTAAATAAAGGACAGGAGTCTACCCTGGGCCTGGAGGGGGTGTGAGTTAAGCACACACACAGTTTTATCCTGTAGTTACAAGGATCGTGGAAGGGAAAAGCTAATGACGCACTTTGCCCTGGCCCCTATCCCTTGTGGGCAGGGCCCGTGTGCGGGAAAGTGCCCATAAGTGGCTGCTGAGCATATGCTGCACAAGTTAGGTGGGGCCAGTCTGTAAGCACAGATGGTTTAGGCCCTATTAAAGACTAATCCTGTGATTTTCTTCAGCTGAGTTTAAGGCAGTGAGATAAGCTCTCCACAGACTCTCGATGCCTGAAGTTTGTTACCCCCAAGCACAGAAGCTCTGTGGTCATGGTGACAGCCCACTGCCTACATCTGGGCTCACATCTTAATTTCAGTTTACACTTAGGAAGTCCCTGAATCCTCACACCTTGTTGCGCTCATGGACCTGGACAAATCACTTCATGTCTCTGTGCCTTTACTTTCCAGCTGTAAAATGGAGATAATTATATTGACCTTCTTCATAAAATGCCTTGCAAATGCTAGACAACAGCTAAGTACTATCATGATTATTGCACAAAATAATCCATTATGGCCCCTGGATGCCGGAGAAGAAATGAATGATGGCAGGAGTCCACATAAACACTGTGTTAGATCAATGCAGACACTATTACTGTGTTGATCTGGTCTCCTAGTGTGTGTTCCCACAAATCCACGTGAGGATGAAAAAGCCAAACATATCCCTTGGCTGACAACTGACTGAAGCTATGTTACAGGGAAGAAAAAAGTATCTAACCCCTTTGCATTAACCAAACTACATAGTTTCTGCTTTGATCACAGAAGGAAAAAAGTTACTTTGGCCAAGTTTTCTGCATATGAAGAGAATTGTTTTCAGATTGTTTTGGGGATTGCTTTTGCAGATAAGCCATCTGAGTTTGATATGAAGAAAGCGCATTTAAATGTCTAACACTCTGTCAAAGTGAGGCACCAATGAGCTTTAAAAATTAAAAATTGTCTGGGAACAAAAGCACTGTCCTTTTTGCTGACAATGGGAAAGAAAAATCCCAAACGCCATGAAAGCTCAAAAGAACATCTTCTGTACTCCATCGAGTAAAGAGGCAAACTGGAGAATGAAATCAAGGTTTTTCTAGGAAAGCTTCAGAAGAAGCCAGCTTAATTCTGTGCTGTGCTAGTAGCCAGTCCAAATCCACTTGCTACTTTGTGGTTGAGGAACTGTCTGCTTCCCACCCTTCCCCTACACACCCCAGTCATCACCAGTCCATGCCCATTAAAGCTTTAGAGGAGCTACCCACAAAAGCAAAAGACACTTACTTTACTCAAAGAAAAGTGCGTTGCTTTCATTCTTATAACGTCCCAACTCTTGCCTTGTTAACAAGGGTGTGTGACAGGTGTGCTTCACCCCCTGGTGAGCAGAGAGCAGTTGTGTGCCACAGGCTTGCCCCAAGTGGTGGGTACCAGTGTCTGCTGTGAGTACCAGCATCTGCGATGAACCCGCGCTGCCCAGGAATGGAGCTGCAGGGATGGTAGACACTATTCTGCCCTTTCCAAAGTCCTACAGCGAGGAAGAAGAGGAATAGGTTTATATGGATATTTTCTTCTAAAAAGAACTGGTGGAGAAGCTTGCTGCACAGCCTCTGCAGTCACAGGATGCTGCACACACTGCACAGCCTCATTGGCTCCGGCATCCAGATCAGCATGTAGGAGCTGGACTCCCTGGGGTCAACATCTGTACAGCACATCTGTGGTACCCTCACCAAGCACAGCGAGGCTGGCATGGTAGCTGTCTTGAAGGACAAGCTCATCAGGGTCCACGCAACACTGCACTTCAGGGAACACTCACAGCTTGACACAGGCTGGTTCCTAAGTGCCAGCGTGGTTATTGCCCTTCCCAGGGCATTTCAGCTGCTACCTATGGCTTCTCCAGGGCTGCAGAGCACAGCACTTAACTAATTTCCTAATTACAAGCAGAAGCCTTTGTTTTAATGTGATTCCTTCCTTCCTTGTACTTTATGCTTTAAGCCTCATGATGCATTTCTTGAGGAGACTTGTTGCTCCTGGCACATTCTCATTTAGTGAAGAAAAAATGCCCCAGTGACATACCAGCAGATAGAAGGACCATGTGTCTCAGTGAGGCTTTTGGTTGCAATAACCCATCACCTTAAACACATAGCCCAACAGCATTTAGCCCAATCATCCTCCAGAACAACAGAGGATGTGGAGGTAAAAGCCCAGGATTCAGATTTTCAGTCATGTGGCCTAAAATCAGAGGCCCAGCCTGAGATTTTGTAAAAACCTCACATATTCTCCTTGGTCTCAGCTGTAGTTTTAAAAAGACAATTAATCCAAGGAAAAAGCACGCACAGTATTGGACAGGTAAACCTGCCACATTAAGAAATGTGATGGTGTTTTGTCTACACATATCTGAGCAATCCTGCCCCAAGAAGGCAACAAGTTCCTGCTCAGGATGTGTAGAATGCATTTAAACACTGAAATAATTTTCCTGCCATAGCCCAAGTTTCTTATTTGGAAAAGAAATGACATTTATTCAGTTGGTAAAATAATCCCGGCAGCACATATTGTGCCCCTCTCACAGCTTCTGGAAGAAAGCCCAATATACACATTCTTACTGGTATAAAAGCTTTTCTGCAGTCACTGGCAAAAGTATTTGGAAAGGGTTTCAAAATACTGGTATCAGCAAGATGCATATGCCTGATTTCTGTTTGCATGGCTCCAATTGCAGAAAGTCATGTAGAGAAATGGTAAAAAGGTCTTTAGTTACATGTTAGAAAACAAAGTGATTGCGACAGGATTTAAAAGTGCCTTTGCTAATGGGAACCAGGCAGCTAATGTCAGTCCTTTCAGTTGTTTGACAATAGCTAAACCAAGGAAGTTAGATCCCAAGGCAAATAAAATTACCAGTGCTCCACACATCCACCCACAGGCACAGAAAATCTTCTGTTCCCTGGAGTATGGTCCTGCCCCAGCACAGTAATCCCCAGCCACACTGGGGACACTGGTTGCACCACAACTGGCAGCAGAGAGCTGAACTGGTGGGAAAAATGGTGTGGAAAAGCAAAAGGGGAAGGGGAGGGTATGAGCTCCATTCTGTGATAGAGTTCAGTGCTGGGTCAGCCTTCTAGGTGGATATAGCCAGATGAGGAGAAAGGGCGAGCAGGAGTGAAGGCACAAACCTGCATTGTTGTCAAAAACAACACTCAAAGCCCCAGCACAGGTGCTTCTTGGAAAGCCATAGCTGGAACACAACCTCTTTTTGCAAACCTGTCATCTCAATACAGCCACTTTTTGTCTCTCCTCTGATTTTCCCAGGTCAGGGTAGACTGTGTTTGGAGGCTGAAGAGTGCCCAAGAGAAACATTGCTCTCATTCATGTCTGTACTTTTCAGATCCTACCCTTACATCCATGCAAGTGACCGCATTGCTGATGTAAAAATTCTCTCTCCCTAATCATTTATTCCCAGCTGTTTCCACAGCAGCAGTATGTTTTTTTTCATTAAGAGGTACCCCTGTCATACTGACTTGAAGAATTAAACCATTTCATTGAATATCTGATTTCTGGCAGTGTCAGATCTTGGCTTCTTCCAAAGAAGTCTTAAGTATGCTTTGTAACACATGCTACTGGGCAGCAATATGTTGTGGAGGAAGATTTTATTTCAAAGATGACTAGAGCTCAACATGTTTCTGAGCAGATAGGATAAACAGTGTAATTGTGCACTTATTTTTTCTATGCAAGTGTCTCAACCTGACATTTCCAAAATTCCAACGCTCTAAGCGGTAACCTTGGGGCAGCTAGGAAGAGCTAGATTTTTACAATTTTTTCAGCATCAAGTATCTTTTGACTGGCGCCTCTGAAAATGAACATGCATGGAAACCTAGAGGCAACTTGTTTAACAAATCAGAAAAATGGCTGAGCAATCCCCCCTCACCTCTGTAATGCCTCAGAATTATTTCTAATTTTTTTGAGGTTAACTGCAATATTTGTAAGTCTCATCCTTCATCAAGGCTTTGCTTCTCTTTGACTTTGTATTAAGGCAGAGAGCACTCAGTAAGACTTTCCTCACTGTCCACTGTTTGTTCCTGCCCTAATTCTTGATTTCACAGGCTCTGGATTTCATGTTCTGCTGAAGTCTACAACACATTTTGTCTGATATACTAATACATATACATATATCTATCTATCTCCTATTTTTGCATTATCCTTCTCATGAGGAAAACAAGACAAATGCTATATTCAAAGCAGGGCTGATTTTCCAAGCAATATTAAGTTTCTCTCCCTGTACTGTGACCAAGGGATTTGTTTGCCTTTTGCTCTAATACAACCACATGCTGTGTTTCCAACACTGACATACCTGTGTTCTTCCCTGGAGACTGCCACTAATTCCAGCACGGCCAGATGAGACAGCAGTGAATATTGTTCCTGACAGGGTTATTACTTTGTACTTAGAATGCTGAAACATTTAGAAGAATTATCCCAATTTCAGTGTTTATTCATATGGTACGACATTACTGTTCCAGAAGCAACACCACACTCTGCCATTAATCCTGTGTGACAGGGCTGCTCTGCTGTCCATGCTGATAGCATCTGTATAAAAGGAAGAACAGAAGATCAAACCACACATAAACTGACTCCAGGGCTGAAATTAAGAATAATCCTTCCAATGAAACAATAAAGGTTTGGAAAGACATTTTTCATAAAGTACTGTCGGTAAGACAAAAATGCAACAGCAGTTTCTCAGATCAAAAGTATATGGAGGAATGCTGAAAGCTGTAAGATACTGCTCTTTTAGATTATCCATAAAGGATCCAGCTGCTGAGAGAGTAGGTTCTGGTGAAGGACCTAATTTTTCTGCTTAACCACTTTTAAGTTTAGAAAGTTCTGTCTCCAACTTACCCAGATGCTGTAGGCAACCAGAGCAGAGTGAAGAATAGATTTTCAGCTTGATGCTAGTTCTTTAAAAAAATATATATGAAAAAAGTAGTTTGTGGATGAAGCAAACATTTTGTATTGTATGAAAACATTTTGGTTTTGAGCATTTAAAACTTTCAAACCGAAACTGAAGAATTTTGATATAAAGTTGTGGCAAGTCAGAAGATGTTGAAAGCAATGGTCCAGCTGCTTTGAAGTTTGGATGCTCATTTCTCCCTCCATTTTGTGCATATGAACAATTTGACTAAGCTGACATTTGAGTCTCCAAAGTAACTTTTTTTCCCCAGAGAACCTCTGGCCATCAAAATGTCATCTCTCTGTGTAGAAAGCAGATACAAAGAGAAAGGTGTCCTGCTTGTGTGCCTTTAAGTTCCTCTAATACTCCTTAAAAGTGTGAGTGAGATATCACACCCAAACCCCATCACTTCAGTTGAAGTACACACAGTGAAAGCAAAGTCATGACTGCTTTATACTGACAGTAATTTCTGGCTACTGGTATCCACTTGCTGAGCTGATGTGGAAAACCGTCATGCTCCAGAAGGTCAGTTTAATATAAGGTTCTATAAAGATTAATTAATAAAAATTCTCCCTTCCAGGAAAGAAGCTTCTTGTGAAGTCCTCAATGAAGAGGACCTACGCCTAGTTGGGCAGAACAATTCCGGTTGCAAACACCATCCCCACTCCATCTCAATCCTCCTCCTTGCACAGGTCCTTGCACCCTAGAAGAGCAGTAAGTGCAGGGCCAGTCTAGTGCAGCTACCCCTCTCCTTGAGGAATGGGAAAAACAGGAAAGTCCCTGACAGGGAGAGCTCCCTAACTGTAGGAATCCTGTACCTCCTGGCTGGATGTGGGCAGAAGTGAGGCAGGCATACAGCTGCTCAGTGCACCCTAAAAAAGCACCGCTGTTGTGCCTCACCAGTGACATCCACTGCAGCACCTGCCTCCAATGTAACAGGCCTGAAAGCAGCCAAGTGACTCTATTTAAAACTAAAGAGGAAAGTACAAAGCTTTGAAGTCAGAAGGCATATAATGAATTCAGCAAAACTTTATATTTCAAAGCCAGTTCTATTTGCAGAAGCCATCTGCCCAGAGAAAAGCTTGAACATGCACCTCTGACAGGAGTCAAAAGAGTTGAGGGAAACAGATCTCATTGAGGATGTTTCAGATCATCCATTCCCACAATATCTGAAATGTCACTTTGTAGTGGAGCAGCTTCCATCCTTATATCAATTACAACATTTACATCCAGCTCCTGCAGGGTTGCTGGCATTTGAAGAGACTGTCCAGTCCAGTAGCTCTCAGCAATTTCTAATTAGATATGCCAATAAGACATCAATTCTTGTCCCTCCAAATGGTAACTGTAAGCTCTCTGAAGCTTTACCTTAAGCTACTGTCTTACTTATCCCTTCAATGATCATTGACCTTCCTCTGTCCCCTTGCCAGCACTCAGCTTGTAAGCCGCAAATCCAGAGATGGAAGACGATGTCCTTCTCCATCCAGATGGACAAGGGGTAGTGTGATATGCAGCCCTTTCTTTCACAGGACAGGAGCATAACCCTTGAGCCAGAGGCAGCAAATGCAAACGCACCCTTGGAAAGAACCAGCAACAGAGACAGCTTTTCCCAACACCATCTTCCCAGAGCATCTACCAGCCAGACTGTTTTGCAGCAGTCACAGGCTTACATTTCTACTGCAGGCAGAAAACATTGTGTAAAGCTCAAAACAAGTCTGTTTAAGAATTCCCTCTGATATCACTGGTCTTTCATATGACCCATAAGAGTCATTAAAATTCTCTCTGATAGCTGGTTTCCCGAGAGCATGAGAGCCAGGAGAGACCATGCCAGCCTCAGACTACCAATATTTCTCCTGGCTTAAAACAGATGCTAAGATAAGCCTGGCAGTCATCTGTGAAGCCAACCTGTGTCTTAGACTTTGAAGATTATTCTCTTGTGCACGAGGAAGCAGAGAAAACCAAAAGTTATCCCCCTGGGAAAAGGTTGAAAACCATCACTGGAGGTTTATATCAGCCAGCAGCTGGGGCAGCTCACTGGCTCTAGCGGGACATAGAACTGTGTGAATGCTGACTGTCCACAGGCAGCATCTCCCCAAATCTCTCCCCAGATGTACTGCTGGTATTTACAGACCTCATAGGATCATTGCTGTCTTTGATAGTGAACAGTGACCCCAATAGAGGCAAAAATTACCATGGAGAATGGGGGAGGGTATAAGCCAGGAGAGAGAGAGAGACAGAAAGATATGACTGTGGAAGCCTTATTTATTAGAAATCATCTAAAAAACAATTTCGTCTAATTCCCAAAATCTTGACTTTCTTTTAATTCTCACTGGATACAGCCCATTGCAAACGTATACAGTTCCCAGTGCTGTAGTGTTTCAGCTCATCAGAATATTTAGTATATTTTACTCTAAGACATTCTTGTCAAGCAGCTATTTCTCACCCCTGAGTTTGGTTAAGACATTATCAGCCTCTGCTCACCTGCACTCACATTTATGCCTGTGGGAAATCATGTCCAGTGCGCTGCTGCAATAGGGCCCTTCTAGGAAAGGCTCTCTAGGATGTGGGGGAAGCAAAGTGCAATATGCATCCTTGATAGCCTTGAAACAGAAGATTTTAGCCTCTGCAGCTTTGTCAGTCCAAGATATTGATTGTTTTTCTGTGCCTGTAGCTGTGGATGAATGTGGGGGTAGAGATCCTCCACACTGTGACAGCAGTTCAGAGGGATGCTTCAGAGCCCCTGTGCCACACAGATACACACAACAGTCCAGTGCATATTTATAACCAAGCAGCTGAAATTAGGTTGCAGGCACTGGCACACAATGCCACCTCTGATCTTACTGTAACTCCAGGAGCGGAGCAAACTCCACACTTACGCACAGCTGCTCTGGCTTCAGCTGGGCTCTGTCTGCGTCCAGCTCTTCTTGGGTCAGTGCCTGCACAGCAAGAGGAGCAAGTCTTCCAAGTCAGCTTTTTCCTAGTCTCAAAATAGCTGCTGTAAAAGAAAAAGCAGACTCTTCACAAGCAGTGACAATTCTAATAATACTACTACTAATAAAAATAAAAACCCACAATAAACCCACTGGTATTCACATAAAGACTGCAACCTTCCATTAATACTGCCTGAATTAGTATAGCATCCCAACAGGATTGCAGACCCCACCTGAGCCACTTGGCACCTTCTCCAGCTCGTGTCTGTCATGACAAACCCACACAGGTACAATCACCTCTAAAATGCTGAGGCTCAGGTGCTTCTCACTGCCTCACAATCTCAATGTCCATCCTGCTGGAGGACCTCCCAGGAGCTGGTAGAAAACCTGCTGTGTTGCTGCCGATTCCTAGTGATAATTGCCCACAGAAGAGGCTGCTTAACATGGCATAATCCTTAGCCCTTTGTCTTATATTTTTGGACAGTCATTTCTTTCTTGTTGTTCTTGGTTTTTTGGGGGCTAATTTATTATCTGGACACCTTCACTCAGCAGGTTACCTCCTTCCCATTTTCAGGCCAGCTGTTGTCTTTAGAGGCACCGGCCAGCCAGATGGACTGAGCAATGTACTCACCTATTTGACACTGTGCTCTGTCATGTCAGCACTGCTTCTGGTGAAGGGTAAGACAAGGATATGGCAAACACCAGTGGATGTTTTTTTCCACCTTTTCTTTTTAAAATGGCACCCCACACATGTTATGGGTTTATTCCAAACTGAGGATTTTTTATTTTTCCTTCTCAGAAAAAACCCGTGGCAGAGTAAGCTGCTGCATAAATTGTCATTGCTGGCAGTTAATGCATTGCTGGGTTTCCAGCATGGAGGTAGATGCTGGAAATAGGTGCCTTTTGGCCCCTGAAGTTTATATGGAAGAATGGGAGAGGGAACAGGAGTGTAAAAACATGAAACAATTTCTGAAGGTGGAAAACAGTGGCAAGCCCTGGTTCAATATTCTGATCCCAGACCATGGCTCTAGGGGCAGAGGACATCCTTTCCCAGGGTAAAGCTGCCTCGCAATGGAGGCCAAAATGTTGGATTTGGAATCCAGAGTACTTGTTCCCAGAACTTTTTAAGCACATACATCAAGGAGTCAAGCAAGTAAAATCACAGCTGCCAAATTATTTGCGTTCCAGTAATATACAACCGAAGTGTTAATACGTACCAGCTGTACCTACATGTCAGCTTTTTTGAACCTAAGGTAATTTCTCTGCTGTACCAAGAGGAGGAGAAGGTCAACAAAGACACATTTAGTCCAGGCTCTGCACTGATAAAAGGTCTAGTGCTGGCTGTTAGTTCTTTCCTGCTTCCGGAGGTCTGAAAAAGCAGGAGCTGAGCTCTTCTTCAGCATAACCTGACATTAAAATGGCATTCTTCGAAAAGTGCCTGCAATAAAACAGCATCTTCTTACTGAGAAAGTGTGCTCCCAGAAAGGATCAAGGTCATATCTGCTGAATTTAATGACAGAAAATGAGCTTGTGACATATTACTTGTGCAGCGTTAACTTGGCCAAGAGATAATTAATGGAAGATATGTAGTTGAGTCCTGTGTGTTGCTTTGAAAGTCTCAGGCTGTAATTGGTACCATTGGCTCTTGTAAAATAAACTGTGCTTCTGATCCAGCTCAGACATCAAAACATGGCATTAAAAAAATAAAGGAAAATAAAAGAAAAAAAGAAGCAAAGCATTTTACTTTAGGAACTGGCCTTCTGATAAAGTGTTTTTAAAATTCAGAGTGTTTTAAATGAGTTTCTGGCTTCCAGAGCTGTTACTCTCCTCAATGTTGTGTTATATACTCTCTGATTTCCCAGCCACGGCTGGTACTTTGTGTAGCTGGTGACTCTTGATGACGCATTTTGATGCATTCAGCCCAACCACACACTATAGCATGAACCAGAGCTCACCATATTTCTGGCTGTGGAGCTCGAGTAAACATGGACCTGTGCCCAGACAGAGTTGGCGGTGGCTGGAAAACCAATTCTGAAAGTCTAACGAGAACTGGCAAAAAAATCTGCTCTACTGAAAACATGGCACTGGAGCAAACCTGTCATCTTTCAATGTACTGAGGGCTTTCAGGCAGCCTAGTTTTGGTGTTGGGAGCAGGCACGCCTCATCCCATCTCCCTGGCTCCTTCCCACTCTTCACAGTCACTCAGGAGCCATTTTCACAAACCTTACTTGTGCACACGGATCAGGCAGCACTGATAAGGAAGGAGAGGAGGGTCTGATAGCAGAGTGTCTCTGCCACTGACGCCCTGTGTGGCCTCGTCACACCACGGCTCAATTTCTCCCCATGAAACAACTAATAGCACTTCCCTACCTCCTGGGGGAATTGGGAGGATAAAAACAGTGACAGCCACAAAGTGCAAAGTTATTGCAGCCATCCGTCCTGAGTGACTGTCAGCTTCAGCACGTAGGCTGCCCTCAGACATGGTGCCGAGAGCATTTCCAGCAGTTGCCCTGTTGGATGGAGCACGTGCCATGCTTCTCTGGTATAGGTGCCCCCAGGCTCAGAGGGTTGAACCTCATACTAACTATATTCTGCCTCAGAGAGACAAAGTAAACCTCTTTCATCAGGTTTCTTCCAGGAGAAGGAGGCAGAGGAAACCTCTGCCACCTTGGACATGCTGGGGAAAGCTGAGCATGGGATCACACTCCTCGCCTGATGGGAAGAAGCTGAGAAGCTATATTGAGAGCCATACTGGAAACCTCTGTTCTTCCCTCCTCCACAAATGCAACAACTAGGTGTGGAAAGATGCTGTCAAACCCTACACCACATCAGTTCTTGCCACAAGTGCTCCCTTGCTTCTAACCACCCTGAAAGGAAGCACAGTGTAAACAGTCTAGTAAGATCTATTCCAGACGCCTGTTGTGGTACATCAGCAGATTAACATATTAACTCTTAAAAGCCCTCTAATTTTAAGGAGAGGTCTGTACTTAGAGCTAAGTTTTGCAGTTCCTCTGATGCTAGGGAACCAGGGAAACCTGTTAACAGCAGACTCTATGGATAATTGAGAAAATTATTCAATGCTGCTTTTAAAGTACTTTGTATTACAATACTGCATGGGTTAGTAATACTTTTTTCTTAATCTTTTCAAGTATACGTTTGCAATGGTTTGTTTATTGCTAGATTTTGCCTCCCAATCAGATAAACACAGGCTTTGCTCCAACTGGGGCTCCAAGTAAGCAGAGTAAGCCAAGTCAGACATGGCAAGAAAGACCATGGACAAATACGTCTGTTTGATGCAGTAAGTTTGGGGGGGCTTTGAGGGAGCTGTTGGGCATATTGTATTACCTACAATCTGTCATTAAAGTACTACTTGTTAAAAAAACAGAAAAAACAAACAGCTCACAATTGTACAAGGACCTGAGGTGGATACGAAGACGGCCCATGGGGCACAGAGAGACAGAAACGAATACATGATGGAGGTCAACACAGGGGATGGGAGGGATAAACCTTCTGAAATATCCAGGACTGGCACCATGCCCAACATATGCATCCTGGAGCCTGGCAGGCTTCCCCTAAAAACAAGTTTCGCAAGCAATGCTGCATCAGTTGGACTGTCCTGCCACTGGGGCTGATTAAGGAGAGCAGCCCGCCTGTGACCAGCTGCATCTTCTAGGCAAAGGGGAGGAAGAGGCATGTGTTCCACCTTTTACACCACAACTGATTTGTTTCCATGTCTTCCACCATGCTGTGTGCGCACTCTGACTGAGCTCTGCAGAAATCAGCAGCGACAATAAATGCTCTCTTACAGCCAGCTGCTCTCATGTTCCCTTCACTTGGCCAAAGAGACAACATACACTTCTTTTTAATTATCAAAGAACAGTCACAAACAAATGCCATGAAAATCTGGCCCTGAAACAGTGCTCAGAGCAAAAATTAACCCCAGAGCAATTGGATGTTTGGGCGTGTTTCCCACTTTTTCATCTAGACATACTAAGCAGCAAGAAAGCTGGTAGAACCAGAGAGCTGGGAACATCCCTGGCGGAGCAAAGATCTGGCTGCTGGGGGTCTGCAGTGGTTGCTCTGGAGGAGCTTTCCCATGCTTCTGGGCAGGCACTGCTGGAGAAAAAAGCAACACAACTAGGGCAGGCTAGGCTGTCAGGGAGCCACAGAAAGACTGACATGACATGGCTTGCAGACACCAGAGTCCCAGCTTGCCCCAGAAACCCTGTTCTCAGCCTGGTGTGCATCTGTCCTCATTCCTGAGCAGCACCACATAAAATGTCCATATGGGACAAACACCTCGATTTAAAAACACAAACCCCAAACCAGTCAACAATTCAGGAACCCAGAGCTCCTGCTTTTCCTCAAGGTGGATTTCTTTTGAAGCCAGCTACTCATATTTCCTCTTCAATCTTGTCAACAATGGTGCAGGCACAAGCTCTTTGGTTAAAGTAGGCTGTTGGCCCAGTTTTGTCCTGTCCCTTTCACCTTTACACATCACATGAGGACGATGCATATTCCATTTCACATAAGCCCAGAAGTACGTGAATGATTATGTATGACCAGCTACATATATGATTGTCTTAGATGTAGGCCTATAAATGATTCATTAAGATCTATATCAGCTGGTTATTTAATGTGTCCTGCTAATTAAAACTTTGTGATAAAGTCAACTACAGCTCTCTGTGATTATGCCTCTGGACAATGCGATGTACTTCCAACTAGTATTTGAAATCCTGGGTGTCAGTTGGCACCTAAAGTAGGGTACAAAAATATAGGTTAACTGCTGCTCTTAATTGCCCTTCATTAGGAAGATTATTGTAGAATTTCATTGTACAACACTCTGAGACTCTTCTGCACAGCACATTACAGTCACCGTTAGGTGACAATGCTGTATGCTACATTATCCTTTTGTATACCTGAGAAGCTTGTGAGGGGAAAAAAAGGGGGAAAAAGGACTATTTCAGCTAGAAGGAATGTGTCTGGCTTGGCTCATCTGGGAGGGAAGGGAGTGGACCAAAGAAATGTTTGAGGAAATGCAGTGTTTTACCCTACACAATCAAATTTGGCATTTCTTCCTCAAGCCAGGGATCCTGCTAGGCTCAGTGTAAGCTTTTCCTGAGTAAGGCCCACAGCTCTCTGGTCACCATATGCTGGATACAGCTTCCACAAGGAAGAAACACAGCAACTCAAAAAGCACATTAGGCCCTGTTTTGTTGGTCAAAAAGGAAGCTTCACTAAATTTATGTCAGCATAACTAAGCAGGTCTAACTCAGTTTGTCTACAGTCTTGTTCTCTCAAAATATGTTTGGTATTGAAGGGAATATGTCTATATGTGAAACAGGTAAGGACATTAAAATATTTTTGGGGATGGCTATCAGTGTAATAAAACATCAGTAACTAGTGATAAATGCTAAGTAAAAGAAGCTTTTCCTAAGCAGCTTATGCTAAGAATATAAGTCTTGCCCCACTACCAAAAGACTACATTAAGTGTCATCCTTCTAATCTCATTGGCAGCCTGGTATCATCACTAGGATAAATGTTAAGATCAGTCACCTCAGTGGCTCTTCCACTGCAAGTTCTGCTTGGTTAGACACAATGGGAGATGACTGCCCTTGTGTTGACACTTGTCATCTCCTGTGAGGATGCTCAGCTGGCTCCTGCCATCATCAGTTCAGGGCTTGTTTCACCCAGGGAAATGACTCATGTGTAACTTGTTGGCTCTTGTTAGCCATAGAACATTGCCTAAACCCTAAAGTCTGCATCCCATGGGAGCAATGCACTAGTCTAATCTCTGGTTAGTTTCTATAAACACTAATTTGTGAAGACAAAACAAAAACTATAGAAGATGTATCTATCAAATGTATTTTGGTCCCCAAAGGTGACCTGGTATAGTCCATACCACTGTGGCCAGTACCATTAACTCACCAGTGAAGAAGAAGCAAGAAGCAAACTCCATGCTGACCCTACGTGCTTTCTTCTCCCTGCTGTCTTTTTCCAGCTTCTCATATCCAGCCTCATTCACATGGTACCACATCCTCAAAAGCTACTGAAGAAAAGAGCTGGAATGCAATAGGTAAAGAAAGTCTTTAAATATAACTTTGCTTTGGTTAGCAAGGTTTTTGCTGACTTTGTGCCTATAATAGCATAGGAGTGGTATGTAAAAACCTTGGTCATATTGTATAAAAAAGCCTAATGAAGCCCAGTTTCCTACAGACCTGTGCCTCAGACCACCTTACAGTGCCTTCTCTATTTACTTTTCTGTTACTCTCACGATACAATGGATGCGATTAGTCCTCAATCATTGTTGTCTCATCTTTTCTTTGCCATGTGTTAATGTCTAAGTTTCAAGTTAAGCTCTTCAGTAATTTCTGATTACATTGCTGATAGCAGCCTCTGGTGATTACTCAGGGGAACACTCACAGTGTAGCTTTCTACACTGTGGGAGCATTTCACAGGGGGTTCTCTCTCCAGTGCTCTTCTTTAATTAAACTGATAGGAACTTAACTATGGTTCAGATTCCTACTGATAGTTTATCAAAAGTGATTCAGACTGGTCAGTCTCAAATAAAGAGCTGCAGACCAAGTGAGTGTTTAAGTCTCAAATTTCCCATGAGACTAAAAAGTTTACAACAGGATAACTCTGTGGGTGCCAGCTCCAGCCTGTGACTGCTGTAACAGTGCCAGCACATTGTTCTAGCTTGTAGAGAAGGACTCTGTGCCTAAAAAGGAGGGAGATGAAGCTGAAGATGTTGAAGAATTGCTCAGCAAGCACCAGTCTTGCTCCTGTCTTTGAAAGATGTTTCAGACAACTTCGTTCTTGCTTAGGAGCATCTTGCAGAGTGGCTGCACTGACCAGGAGTATTCCCAGCAAGGGAAATAGGGTAGTGGACAACATTTTAAGGGTTCACCTGTACACAACTCAGGTCCATCTTCCCAAGCTGTTTGTATGGCCACCTTAGCAAACCACCCAGGACAGACAAGAAGAAGCTTCTATGGGGTGATAAAATCCAGTCAAGTTGACCCTGTCCTGAAACTATAAGGCAGTCAGAAACTGTAAGTATGGCTTATCCCTGTCAAGGCTCACACTTGAGCAACATTGTAGAGTAGTAGGTGCCAGTGAGTGAAGGGCAGGCACAGACCAGGCTCAGGCTTAGCTACAGTCACGGGTGAGTGGCTGTGGCAGTGCACAGATGGAGTACAAACAGGGTGTGCTGGCACCTGGAACAGCAGCAGCAGGAACACCTAAAGCCTGAAAGGACAGGGAGGAGAGTCTGCCAGCTACCCAACAAGGGCCACTCAGTAGGATGGAGACAGCCCTGAGAGGGGAGAAGGGAAACTCTAAGGCCACTTACTGAGCCCTTGGCTCAGTGAGTAACTCATGGCTGCAAACAGCCTTGGTGCAACTCAAGACTTGCTTTTCACCTTGCATATTCTCTGGGTGCAGCAGCACTGCTGGAAAAGGCTCAGATTCCCATTGCAAAACCATTCCACTGAATATAGTAGAGGCGCTCAAACAGGGAAAATGCTGTTTCCCACTAGTGCTGCAGTACTTACCTGTGGCTTTTGGGTGACATCATCCTGGTATTCTCCTCCAAAAGCAGGTAGTTACAGACGTTGACTGATGGCAGGAAACGAGTTATCATCTCCCCTGAAAAGATACAGAAACAGAACAGGATTAGATGTTTTACGCTGAGGGCCATGAGAAAATGGGGTCTAATCCAGAGTTAGAGTGAGGGTGCTCTAACAATAGGCTACAAGCTCTAGGTCTGCATGCTGCCTAACACAATGTGGCCATAATCCTGCTGAGGCCTCCAGGCAGCACTGCAATATGCATCATCATAATAATGAGTTTCTAATCCCAATCAAGTGCCCAACCCAGTAGGCACCGCCTGACTCACAGAAAGGATTAGCTGACAGATGTAAACAATAGTTGTGGGAGTCGCTGTGTCCATTATGCAATCTTTTTATGCTGAGTATACAGAAAGAGCTGAGAAAATTAGGAGCTTTTGCTGAGAACATAAGTAACTGAGATTTTCAAATGTAACTAATGGGTAGTCTTATTCTTCAGCCCTAGGGATAACCCACTGATACCAGTGCACCCCATTCCTACCTCTTGAATCAACCAGATTAACAATGACAGGGACTCATGTTCATACCATGAGACAATAAAGACAAGCTACTTACAAGATGATCCTCTGAAGCATCCAGATCATGCCTGCCTCTTCCCATGAGTAGGTCCTACTTTCTTTCATCACAGAAGCGCCTCTGTCACAAGTTGAAACGTGTGGGAGAGGCAGGGGGTGCATGGGAAAAATCAACAGAAATTAGAGAAATTAACATTTTTTATGAGAATGAAAAAATTGGCGATCGAATAGAGGTTTTTCTATTAAAATGCATGCTACTAGTCTAGAATTTAATTCCAGGAATAGATGAGAGCTGGCGTCTAGGAGACAGTCAGAATTGCTTGTGTTACAGTAACTCAAGAGGAACCCCTTTGAGGACAGACAGCTCTACTGCAGACCACACTCAGAGACCACACAGGGCAGTTTCACCAAGCTGGGACTTCATCGCTCACCTCACAAGGGAGCTGCTTAAACCCTCCCCCCAAATCAAGTTAGAGGGGAGGTGTATTAACTAACTGTCTTCAGGTCTCACTTTTAGGTAATGATGAAGGAAACAAAAAAATTGGTTCTTATTAATTTTTCTCAGTATTCAGCTTTTGTAATTTATGATGTTTTCATGTAATTTGTTTCTAATTTTGCCACCTTTCCCGTAAGAAAAACAAGATCTACAATAATAAATCAGACCTAACACTTACCATTCCAGATTTTTTGGTTGAGGAGACAAAACAAACTCTTAGAACAAGGGTTGCTGCTAACCTTGTCTGCAGGCATAAAGAAAATCAAGGGGAATTATGTGTGCTAATTTTGTTATCTTTCTAAGGTTTGTGATCTCAAAAATCCTCAGGGGTTTTTTGAGATGCTCCCTCTCTGTCAGTTCCAAATAGGAAACATGCTCCATGCACATTCCTCAGATGAAGAGCAATTAGCAGCGAAACAACAATTATGGTAAATTATGAACAATAATAAAACAATGAAATGAGCAGTAATTCCTGCCTCTCCACTTGCCTTTTATGTACCATCACAGCTTACTCCTTTTTTTGACCAAGCAGGACACCTGCTCCAGCACATCTGAGGGCAGAGCACCTGTGCTATGGACTTCAGCAGCAGCAGGACAGGGGCAAAGCAGAGCTAAGTGAAAGGATTTCAGCATGATCTGGGGCCTGTCAAAGAGCCCTTTAAGCTTTGCATGCTGGGTGATGCTGGAGCCAACAGCAGCAATGAGTGTTTTGTTGGTCACATAGTTGTGGTCATGCCTGTTGGATGTGTGCGGGGACAACTGTCCTGCACCAGCATCCTCGTCAGCCTCTGATCCATGGGGCAGCACATGAACAAGAGTTGATATTAAATTCAAACATGCACTGCCAAGGCAATAAGGGGAAGGGATGACAGCAGGTCTCTCCCTCAGAATGGACCAGTGTAACTGTAGCTAATGGAATTAGGTATTGAACTAATGTAAACATTGCTTACTATTACAACACGCTGAAGTTGATATTGTTTTGGGAGGAAATATTCAATTTACTCTTCTCTTTGTGCTCCAGTTTTCACTTTTCTCACTCATATGCTCACAAGGCAAGCTTTACATAACTGTCTGGTTTTGGTAGGTTTCAAACCACAGGTTTTTGTGAGAGAGGTGTATAACAAGCCAGGAACTGCTACTTAAAACAAGAGTACTTTTGCAGAACAGAAAAAACCAACTAGAGAAACATGGGCTCGAGTAGCTGTTGCTGGATCGAGCTGTTGGCCCTACTCGACCCAGGTCAAAGCGCTTTCAGCAAGTCCAGTACAAAGCCTCACATTGGCTTCAAGCAAGGCTCAAGTACACAAAGGTTGCTAAAAACACCAAAAGAAAAGACTGGGGTTGCTCATGAAGATCTGGAACTAATGTGCCTAAAATAACAAGAATAATCAAGCGTGCTGTAAGTATCTATCAGACCCGCAGACTATTTTCATATATGTAACAGCAAGAGAACAATAAAGGAATTCTGTCATTAACTGTGAGGTTTAGCAAGTATATCCTTTGTTTCATACTAGGCCTGACCATGATTTAGTCACACATGAAAGCAGAGAGGTTGCTCCTTACATGTAGTGCTGCCCCAACACAATGGGTGCTTTGACCATAGTTCTGTACACTAGAGCATCCTGCAATTCATTTGTTTTTCAGAGAATGAAGCTGTAGGTTGTAGGTGACTGTGCATCTTATTATTCCCTTTGCCCTTTTCCTTTCCCTGTATCTTATTTCCAGGTAAGTAATAATGTAGATTATTTTTGCCATTGCTAGAATATCTTTGTAATGCAGAAAAATGAGATCCATCCATAAATATTTGATAAAGCAGAAGAAACCTTTAGAAACAAAGCCGAGCCCGGTGGTGGGAAAAGCCAAATATTCAGCTCTGATCACAAGTCTGCAGAAAGTCAAAGAATGTGAAACAAGACCCAAAAAAATGGTCCTTGAGCAATGCACAAGAACAAGACAAACCCCAAGGTTTTGCCAATTCACCACATGAGGAAATTCCTTCCTATCCCAAATGTAGTCAGAGCTTCAGCAACATGTCTGGGAGCAAATATTGTTAGGGCCAATCCAGCTTGTTTATATCCAGGCGTGACACTGGCACTCAAAAGATGATGTTGGGTTTTGATCTCGCCTTTCAACAATTACACAAGGAATCTCCCACGGCAAAAAATTCCAAATAGTGATTAACGTTCTAGGGCAAAAGCCAGACTTTCCATGTGTTTGATCTAAATTCAGTTATTTTTTAATTTCCAGGAGTGTATTTTTTTCTTCCTGTCACTGCTTAGTTCACATATATTCCTGTGTGGGTCCTGAAGATCTCCTGAAGACATGTCAAATCCTAAACAGAGATCCGAGGTTCAGCAGGGGTGAATGCATTTAAGCTGTGAAAACATGTTTCTGTAAGTGGCGGCACAGCTATGCAGAAATCCTGAATATGAAGTAATTTCACATACAAGGAATGTCTTGCGGTTCTTGATGGAGTCAGGTTGCTCTTTTAATTTCCATTCTTGGGGTGGTAGTGGCTGCTCCCTGGCAGGGAGAGTAGTGTGGGGCTGTTACCAGATGGGCCTCCTGGGGAGTCATTGAGCACATTGGCTTTCAAGGAGTGCAGCTGGAGTTGAGGATATTCAGCACTACAAAGGATGTGGCCTTTCATATGCTTTTCACTGTTGCAGGCCACAATAATTAAAAAGTCAGGGGGTATCTTGTTTATATATTGATGTTTCCCATGTCCAGGCACTTTATGATACTTACAATGGTCATATAAACTGCTCCTAATCTGATTTGGCAAGCTGATCCAATGATTCCTGCTTCTGATTAAAAGTGTTTCCACACTTGCTGAGTGAAGGCTTAACTCCAGTTAAGCCCTTGCACTGAAGTGATGAACAGCAGACCCAAGAGATCATTTATAGATTCCAAATCTGGTTGTTTAGTGGTACAAATCAACTTCACTGGCAGCAGCCGTTTGCTGCTTATCTCTCTGGATCCACCTCAGAAGACAGATAGCAATTTTCTGGAAGCACTGGTTGTCCCAAGAGTGTGGGAGCAGCAAGCTGGGTTAAAAATTCAGTCTCCATAGTCATGAGGTGAAAAACTGGGCTCAGTTCTACTAAAATAAGCAAAAACAAAATAAGCAGCATTCTTCAGTCTTCTTGCAGTTCATCATGTAGCCTGGCAGCATTGCTCTGTGCAACAAAACTTCTCCCAAACCAAAGCTGCACTAAGGTATAGCTGAAAGGAGACAGTTCAAAATAACATTTTGGGCTAAAAACCTACAGACACCGCAATAATCCAAAATCTAAGTATTAGATGTTCAGCATGAAAAATGCACTGAGAAATAACACAAGCCTGGCTGAGCACTGCAATAAATAGTTACTGCAGTCAAACTGTCTTGCCTCTGTTTTAAGGTGGTTCAATATCATGACTGTGAAATAATCTAAAACTGTGGGCAGGTAAGTGTGACCAGAGTTCTAGTCTGATTATTTTACAAAAAGTTAAGGTTTAAAGATGTAAAAATAAATAAATGCAGAACCTGAACATTAGCTGGCAGGACAAAGCAACATTACCCAGCAATATATGTGTAACATGCTTTGACAAGGCTCTTCCTCCTTCCGTTGTTCTATTGCCTGAGCTAGTGTATTTTCTAATTAAAAAATAAAATATTCTGGTGTAAGGTGGGGAAAAATTGGATTCTGATTAAGTCCTCAGGAGATCAGGAAAAGAGGATGGGTGAAAGAGCAAGTCTGCTTTCCTACATATTTTATTCCATTCTTGATCCCAAATGTAAGTTCAGAAATACGTAAGTATATGATCCCTCATCATATTAGCTATCTAAACAACAGGATGGATGGAAAGGATAGAGCAGGATTGAGCCTCTGCCTATTACTTGAGGAGCAACTCCCATCTATGGAGTAGTTGTCTGGAAGCTGGTAGGAGAGAGATGTCCATGAAAAAACAACAGCTGAGCAGTGTGGAGAGAGGAAGGAGAGGGAAACATCACTAGCTAAATTGCAAGAGTGCAAGTAATTGCAAGTGTTACCTCTCAAGTGCATCCTGCACCAGTAGCTCCTTAAAACCAGACATGCTGAAAGAACCACAGCTCCCTTGCTCTTTTTGCTGCTCTGCCTTCTTGTCAAACTCCCATGTGTGCTGAGCTTCTGCACGCACTGATGCCTTCGCTCATCATCAAACCTGCAGGAGATGGGAGCAAGAGGGAACTCGATGGCAAAAGGAGCTGATCACAGCTGTACCAACATGGTCGACATTGGTGATGCTGAATCTGCTTGTGGCACACCCACTTAGCCTCCTACAAAACCTCTGTGTCACATTTAGGACATTGTCCTATTTCAGCTTAACTTCTTTTGTTTTTATGTGCAGATTGGTAGATTTTAAGATCCGGGGATACTGCAAATAGCACCCAGCATCTTTCTGCATCACTGAAGTTCAGACATAGGATAAATCCTTTCCAAGCTATGGATTCTTCCCATCTTTTTTCACTTTTCAGAGAGGAATACATGCAGAGCTGAGTGTTTTATTAGATGCTAAAACAAAAAATACGTTAGATTATATTTACTTAATCTGTGCTCTAGTATTCATGAATTCCATTTTACTCCCATGCTGTCCTTAGGAGCCAGCCTTAGGAGCCAGCCTTTGTCCCTTCCAAGGCTATGAGCAGCACTCAGGTCCTGTATATAATCCTGGTCTCTTGTACATGTTTCCTGTCTGGCATCATTGGATCCAGAAGCTTCAGCCTCCCCAAGGTGCAGAGTCCTTAGATGTTCATTTTCAGTTTAGGTATCCAGGAAACAACTAGGGAGAATTGCAAGGACTTTTAAAAGCCTCTTCTTAAACAAAACCAAGTTGCTTATAAATTGCAACACGGAGGTGTGCAGTCATGGAAAAGCAGAACGCTGAGCACATCTGCCTCCCACCAGGTGCCCATGCTGCCATCAGGTCCCTGATATTTGCAGGAAACCCAGGGACTCCAAGTTTCCTACTTCTGCCTCTTACTCCAGAGAGTGCCTGTTCCTTGGTGGAAGGCATTTCTCTTTAAAACAGTCAGAGCATAGCACTTCTGTCCATTCCCTCTGTACTAGGATTTTCCATGTGCCAGCCCTCAAGTGGAAACACTGGCAGAGTTATTTCGAGTCCATGACTACCCATTGCTGCCAGGGATTTTGCCAAGGTGGGGTGTGCCTCGATGGGGTGGGGTGTGCCTTGATGTGCCTTGCTTCAATGTCTGAGACTGAGGTGGTTTCCTCTTCCAAAACCCTCGCAGTATTCACTAGAACAGAAATTAATTCATAGGCTGCCACTGATGCTCTCAAAACTCTTGCTGTCTTTCCAACTTAGGTAATGGAAAATGGAGAAGTTCTCAGAATCTGCCTTTCCTATGCAGGGTAGGCAGTGTACAAATTGTACCTTACTGGTTTGGGATTTAAAACTCTTATTCTTCTCAGTTGAAACCATACCAGTTTTCTATGTGTACTGTGTGAGAGCAGTTCTTGATCAAAGATTCATTCCCAGTAAATCCCCTCCCATACTTTCAGTGAATACCCCGGGTGGGATGGATCCCCAGAGTGTGTGCACTATAAATACAAAATAGTGGAAAAATCCCTGTGAAGGAAAAGTTAGTACCCTGTTTATATTTAGAGCTAGTATTTCATGTAAGCTGTGATGTTACAAAGTCAAGTGTGTGTAGTTTTATAAAGATATTTCTCCTTGCCCCTTTGTACATAGCTTGACAGAAGCAAGAGAAAGTCTCTGACAGATGCTGATGAAATGAGCTATCTGGTTACAGAGCTGAAATATTTGGAAAGGACACAAGTGAGAACAGAATTTATTGCCTTTGTGAAAAGGGGATTTAATTTCTAAACTATCCACACGTGGCAATGAACAACCTTGTCTTTGCCCTCTGGTGACAGCCTGCAGGCACCATGCAATTATGATTAAAGCCTTTTATTGTTTTTGTCCCAGATTAGATTAAGTTGGTATTTAAAGATACAATTTTCTAATTGCGTTGTCACGCCAGAACAGAGACGTGGTTGTCTGTGCACTTTTACTGAGGAACAAAAAAGAAATCTGAATACTTTGAGGTAAACATGGCTAGCAAGACTCCTAATTTCCAGGAAGAGCAGGAGAAGTAATTACACTTCTTCTAGATTATTATTAATTCTTAGTGTTCAGTTTAACTGGGAAAACAATTTGAATGAGTTCGCACAGCCACTAAAGACAAGGCAGGGAAGAGAAGGCCACTGCTCTATATTTCTAGTGCTGCTTACTGCAGAGATCCTCTCCCTTCCTGGCCACAGCAAGGTCAGCATCCCTGCTCCCAAAATCATGCCACCTTTGTGGTAAAAATAAATCATAATTACTTATACTAATCTGGATAAAAATCATACTGCTTATTAGCTGTATTCCAGTATTCCAAAGACAATGAGTCTGAGTGTGAGACAGACCTAAGAAATGCTGTCAGAGCAAGGAAAAGATGAGAAGGAGCTATGCATGAGTGCTTCCAGGTATCTAATATTCCCAATTTTAAGAAAAAGGACCAAAGGTGACAAGAAACAGCTAATTGTCCAAACAATTTCAGATATAAGGGTATGAAGGCAAGAAGAGACAAATCAGTAAGGAGGTTGAGATGACAAGACAAGGAGCACCAGCTTGAAACTGAAAGCACAAAGGAAACATTTTCATGAGTCCTATTTAAATCCCTCTTCCTATTCCAAAAAGCAGTAAATGGCTTGGGCATCTCTCTAGCATAATGTGTGCCAAGTAAGGCCCAAAGGATTCTGAATTCTGTCTTACAGCACTTTCACTGTGGGGATTTTGTACAGGAGGAAGACTTCTGATTTGTTTCACGAGTTGTGGACAATTAGGTCTCTGAATTTTTTTCCTGTGTGGATACAGAAAGTTGCCCAAGAATTGAAAATAACACCTTTGTGCTGTGAAAGCACATGGAAGAATGGCAGTCATGTTTCAGTACATCATTTATCAAAGTGAATGAGAGCTCTGCCAGCAGTCACAATGGTGCCATGTAACAAAGCCTGCTCGTGCTCACCCAGCAAACAAGGGACCAGAGCAGCTATAGGCTTGCTGCATATGGAAGCAGAGGCACCAAAGAGCCTTATATCAAAACAGCTTTGGACAACATGACAAGTTTACTCTGGCTTGCATGGGCTGCCACTTTCAATCTTTTGGGATTGACTGTAATGCTTCCTACACCCATTACTTTCACCCACCAAATTGTGCCAAAAAGACATTATGGCAAAATACCAAATCTAGTGCATCATGGGAAGCACCTACACAACTGATTGGACTCACTGCCTGCTTATGCAGCCTGTGCAGCCACACTGCAGTGTCACTGCCCAGACAACATCACGCTCAAGGGTCAACTTCAGCTGTACTGGCAGCAAAGCAGTACCCCAAATGTGGAGCTGGCCTGGATGGATACCAGTGCCTTGTGCAGCACAATCCCCCCAGTGCCTGATTGTTTCTAATTATAACACCTGGCAGATGTGCAGTGTTTTGGTAGAGTTTGGCACAGTGTTTTATGTTGCTTCAGACTGACTGAGGGAAGCAAGTGCCACCAGCTGAGCAGCTCCCGAGCCGTGTCCGTCAGCAAAAGCAACACTGTGCAATTAGCAAGTCAACCCTTCTGCCTGAGCACCAAAGTTCTGCAGAAAGAGCAACTTCCTACCAGCAAGAGGCTGAGCAAGAGCTCCTGTGCCTGCCACCAGCAGCTGAGCCAGAGCAAGATGGGGGCTCTGCAGGGGGGCAGCTCTAGCAGAGGTGTCGGGCTGGGATGGAGGAAATCTGTGCTGTTGTCCCTGCCTCCACTGCAACGCTCATCAGTGATGAGAGGGGCCCTTCCTTACCCCCACGACCCTTCACCTTATATATCTATGGGAGAGGATCCTCAAGGCAGACAATGCCTTTAATATGAGCTGTCTGATAGTGCTTCCAAGGAAACCCTATTTCAAATGGAGCCCCCATGTGCTGTTACATGACCTATTATGAACGATCCCAACTTAAAGTGATGCTGAAAAAGACCTAACATCCGTCTTAAAGAGACAAATGGGTTCCAAGTCCTGTCCTGCAGCCTATAATATATGCAGGCCTGAATGACCTGCATTTGCAGGAGCAGAACGTGTTTACTTATTTTTAAAATATAAAGAACAGACATTTTGTTGACTATTTCAATGTCATGTTTCAATCTCTGATTTGGGAAGTGGCTTTGTGCCATTTTAAAATAGAAAATACTTGAGTTCATGAGATACTGGGATTCGTATAACATGCAGAAAATCTATCAAGTCCGCATCGAAATTGGGATAAGTGTGGCTCTACAGCTTTTTTGAAAGGCACTTGAGAACAAGACTTCATAACAAGCATTGCTGAGAATCTGCAACTGTCACAAAAGGGAGTGGAAATGCATGTACTATCTTAGAAGTGTCTCTCTGACACACTTAAGAAATGAAGTCACAACAGCCCCTTCAGGGTAAACTCTCTGAAAGATATAACTGGAGAGATGTATTTCATATACAGGCAGAACACTCAGCTTCTCTCCCCTTCCCAGACTCTAGAAACACTTTCTTTAGACCTGTCTGGGATTCTCCTTCTACTTCTTCAGCTTTTATCTGATCAGTTTCTGCTCACGTACAGTCCTATTCACATGGTTGGCCACCCTGAGCTCTAACTGGGCCTCTAATTGTTTTTTAACAATCTAGCAAAAGATCTGAGAGGGAAAAAAAAAGTGACTTATGAAAAAGAACATCCAGAGACTTAGCATACTTAAGAATATTAATTTCATGGCTCTAATGGATTTGTCCTAATAATCACAAGCATCCCAGTAATGATTGCTCTTCCTCCTTCTTCCCCACCGTCATTTAAAAATCAGTGAAATTAATAGATCCTGTGCTTCCACAGATTTACATTTTTTGTTCCCCAACAATCCTCACTATCCCAGCAAAAATCAGCTCCCACCCTCTGCTTCTGCTGATATATGGATGGGCAAGATGCTGGATCAGCATCAGGTAGACTGAGCTATGAGGATGGACCCCCTTGGTGGATCCCTGGCTGGTCTCAACTTCTTGATTTAATGAACCTCTTCATACATTTGCTGAGAACACATAATTAACTTTAAGACTCCTAAATTTCTCTCAAGCTCTGATAGATTTGGCCAGCGGGATCAAAATTTAATGGTAGTGAGAAACAGCTAAGGGCCACTATCCTGAGACTGGGGGCTGGAAAAGGTGTCCATTCCATGAGTGAGGGGCAAACTGCTCCACTCCTCCATGGTGCCCACATCCCTTCATCTCCTTCTCCTACCCCTCCTCACACAGTGGGTTACACTGCTACTGCAACCACTGTTTCTGGGAGGCAAGGAGGACTTGAGGCAAGCTGTGAGCAGGGTGGCAGTGGGAATCTTCCTTGGGGTGCTATTCCCACTCAGTATTTCTCTTCTCTCTTATGCTCTCTGTGAGTCTCACAGCCCATTTTTGAGCCTCTTGACTTAATTGGGTGTGCTCCAGGTGGCAGACACCTGCACAAACCCCCACTAATTACACTGCACAAATAAATGTTTCATCCAGAGAAAATAAAGAAGCAAGGAACTAACTCATCATCCTTCCCAGCTATATTAACAGGGTATTTTACAAACACAGCATCCCTGGCAATGCCCCCAAGCTTCAGGAGAGACACACAATAAAGTTACCTGTGTGTGACCTGGAGGCTACACAGATGCTGACAGGAAGCACCAGGCAGCACCTTGTGATGCTCCAAGCTTTTTAAGTGGAAAGTTGTCCTGCTCAGCTTCAGCTACAGGACCTTCCTCCATGGGAAGAAAATCTCCCTCTTATCCAGGGTGAGAAGGGTCTATGAGCAACTGGCCTTGGAGGCAACCCTCCAGGATGACCTCCACACTCCTTAGGTTGTCTGACCAATACCCCTGCACCTCAACATTTAAGAGACAACTCCTAGGGTTGTTAATAGTTTACTTCACTCTTGAAAAAGCAAACCCACCTGCTCCTGCTAGAACACAAAGCTTCCAGTATTTAAAAAGCAATTCAGGAGAGCGGCCACCCCACAAGGCTGAGTGGCTCCAGCACCAACCTGCTTTGTGTCTGTCCTGGGGGAACGTGGCGTCTTTCCCTTCCCTCTTCTCTAGCCACTGAGCTTCCAAATGTCGTACAGGCAGATATAAATATAATGAGTTGTCTGAAGAGAGAGAAAGAGGATTTTGGAGGAGGAAGTACAGTACAGAAGAAATGTGATACAATAAATCAAGTTTTGCAATACAAAAATTCTCAGATTTTTTGGCAGATAAAGAAATCAAACTTTGCTGTCTGAGAGAGAAAAAGAAAGATGTAGTTTCAGACACTGCCACTCCCCGCCCAGAATGAGGTTAGGCACATCAAAATTCTTGAGGTATTTGGGAGAGCAAGCAAAAACCTTACCTGGGCATAGGTTTGGAGGGCAAAATCATAGTCTGCACGACACAGGTCAGGGCTGAGTGCTCTCACCACTGGTCACTCAAGCAAATGGTTACCAAAACAGCCAAATGTCTGCAAAGCATTTCTGTGAATCGGCATCTTACAGGTTACAGAGGGCAGATGAACTCTAGGCTACCAGAGCTTGTTAGTGGGCATGGTCCCCTCACCTCACAGTCCACAAAAGGCGCCCAAGACCCTCCCCCTGTCCAGTCTCAGATTTAGAGCCCAAAAACTGCTGCATAAGCTGCTGCATCTGCCAGCTGCCTCTGCCAGCTGCACTTGACAAGCTGGTCCAAGCACCTTGGGCTCCTAAGAGCTGCAAAGGGGCGAGAGCAAGACTGCAGCCCTGTTAATGAGAGCTTCAGTCAGCCAGGGATGCTCAGGTGTCTGAGAGGCACCTGGACACAAACTCTTGTTTCTGCACAAATCTGCTTGAATGCAAAACCTTGCTCTTTTCTCCCCACAACAAGCAAAGAAAATTTGAAGCAGTCACATCAGCTACAGGGAAGGATTAAAAGAAAACCTCAGACAGCAACACCTATCCTTGCTGAACGAAATCCCTGAGATAGTCACCTGCCTGGGAAGGGCATGTGCTGCACGTGACACGTCAGAAACCTGGTTTTGCTAAAGAACAAGGACAGTGATTCTGGCATAAGCTCAGGCATTTCTCCTTTTCAAGGGCACTTGCTTGGGAAGCAGGGCCTGATTGGTAACATAAGAGAGAGAAAACAGGAGCAAAAGCGAGAAAAAAATTCCCACAATACTTGCATGTATAGAGACAAAACATAATTATGCATATACACACTTTAATTATTTCATACCCTTAAAATGGGAAAAGGCTATATTCAAAAAGATAACTTCCTTTTAAAAAATTGAAGCATTATTTATTGTGGGGTTATTTTTCTATATTTCAAGGATGCTCTTTAAAGGTCCCAGGACTGTAAAAGAGTCTTTGACTTTTCTGTCTCTTCCTGTCTTTGCCTTCCACAGCTGGGAGAAAAATCTAAGGGTCTTAAATAAGTTTAAATATGAAAGTCAAAAAATGGCTTTGAAAATAAGCTGTGAAGGAACACTCTGTATTTGAATTCCACAGAGAAAATTAAAATCAAGGGAAAATGTAGAGCTGAAACTGTAATACATCCAATTTTTACATGTATTTATATATATATATTTCAATCAGAGGACTCAATGTCTTACAGCTTTCAATGGGACTTTTGTTTGTGTAAAGATGGAAGAACAGAGCTCTGTTTCACCATGGCTCTGTGCTTTGTCTGCTATCTCCAGTCCCCAAATTTTTACTCCAAACTGCGGTAGGGCACCCGTCTCTCAAAGCAGCTGAGCTCGTGTAGGATGGGAACATTCTCCTTTGTGTTCCACCACTGCCAAAATCCCAGCTCTGCTGAAATCAGTGGCAAAACTGCTCCAAGAGAGTTTGCTTCCCACTGCCGGGCACACACAGCCACCTTGTTCACTCTCCCAGCACCCTGCCACCCCACAGGGCCCCTGCCATGTAAAATTAGTTATGCTTGTGCTCACAGGGGCTGTGCCTTGGTGGGTTTTCTCATTTAGGGATGAGACCACTCTTGCCACAGCCTGAGGTGCCTTTGGGCTGCTTTCCATCACCTCTGTCAGCCCCCAAACCAGGCTGCAGGGTGCAGGGCTGAAGGCTGAGTGGACACATACCAATATCAGGCAGCATCCTCCAGTGACAGCTTTTCCTCTTCAGAACTTGCCTGCTGACAGCTGCTTGAAGGTCCCTGTGGCAGGTTCGTCACCCACAACCACACCAAGGTGAGTCTTCCCTAGCAAAAGCTGATGAACACCAGCCCCCACCCCCCATGTTCCATGTTCTTCAGCACAAAGTACAACATTCTGCAGCACAGAAGCACTCCCCTGCAAACAGCCCTACCTCAGCTATGAACAACAAACATACTCTGCAGGTTTTCTAACATATTTATGTCGCCTGCTTCTTCTATCCACCGAGTTTTAAACTATGACCCATCACTACAACATCTCAGCACAAGATTAGATATGGTGCACGCTGCAGACCCAGTGCTGTGTTCTCCTTTGGGGTCAAGGAAAATAATTTATAGGCAACAAAAAACTGGGCAGTAATTAAGGGAACAGATAATGTTTCCTAGTAACTCACAGGCAGAGGAAGGCAGTCCCTGCCACTTTTACTATTGTGGATTGTAGTAGCATTGAGGAGGATGGCTGGAAAAAGTCTATTTTAACAACAGTACTCACCAGCCAGAGAGGAAAGAAAATTGTTGAAGCTTCAATCAGCATCTCACAGTTTCCTCTGTTCCATGTGCAGGGCTCCAGGGGACACAGCAGCAAGTGTAGCATCACAAAATATTCTTTTTCTCCCTTTTTCTACTCCAAAATCTCTCCAGCCTCAAAGAAACCTCTCACCTCCATGCCATGGCTTTGCCTCCAGGAACAAACACAGTACCCACCTGCATGAACCACTGTGGACTCTTCTGCTCACCAGGACTGCATGGATGCCAAGTGTGAAATTGCAGTGTTTTTCCTTTCTTGTAAAGGCAGTTCTTGTTCTACCTTGATTAACTTTCAGAGACAGTGAGGGACCTGCTTTCTATCCTTGTCTGTATCTCTTCCCATCATAGACAGACCATGGCAGTGCCTTTTGCTTTTGATTAAAAGAACTTCAGGTATCCATTAAAGTGCAGTTACGTACTTTTTATCGTCTGACCCCACTGGTACATTTCTCTTCTGGGAGGCAGGATCCCTCAGTGGAGCTAATACAGCAGTCTTGCATCACCAGAGAGAATAATTCTCCAGAATAAAAGCTAAATGATGGAGCAAGACAGAGTGGGTGTCTGTGTACATAAACATTAGAATTTGTTTACTAATGCAAACAGCTCTCAGGGTGAGAAGAAAATAGCAGAAATATTCAGTTAAACATTTATCTCAGTTAAACATTTATGCAGGATTTACATATGATGACATACACAGAGGTGGTGTTTGCATGGCTGACGCTATTGGCAGTGTCGGATTTTTTTAGGGATGCTTTCCCAGAGCATTTTTCTTGCCAGAAGAATTTTTAGTGTAACTGTGCAAGTGTAACAGATCCATCATTCACATACAGAGCTGTGCAATTTTTCTTCCTTCCAAAGAACAGCTTGTTCCCTTATTTACAAGGTATTAATGTAGGAGGTCCTATTCCTGACACTTGGATACAGATTCTCAGGTTTCCCACATGGGTTCAGATCTCAGCTGATGTAACCCAGTGAGGTCAGCACATAAAATTGGAGGGAAGTTAACAGGTTAAGATACTTTTCTTTAAACAACAAAAATGCTTCTTCTATGTACATATTCCCCTAGAAAGGTAACCCCCAAAGCCAAGGACTCCCTTAGAGCACTTACTGCTGCTATTACAGCACTGTGCTAAGGACTGAGAATGAAACCTTAAATTAACCACAAGATCCGAAAAAAACCCAAAAGAACCCACTTGAATTTGACTTTTCTACACCAAACTGAGATGTAAATTAGATAATAATACAATTATCAAAATGCGGAGCAGAATCAAAAAAAATTGCCTCATCTTTGCTAACTTACATTTTACTTACATTAATGTGTTCTGATAGGA
Source organism: Orthonyx spaldingii (assembly GCA_013397795.1). Lineage (NCBI taxonomy): Eukaryota > Metazoa > Chordata > Aves > Passeriformes > Orthonychidae > Orthonyx > Orthonyx spaldingii. The sequence continues at coordinate 3,005,540 of VZTJ01002435.1, forward strand.
TATTTTGCCCAAACATACCCTGGGGTAGGATACTGCAAGAAAGTTAGGTCCCATATCAGACACGTGCTTGAGGATTATACATTCCAGGTGTGCATTTAACTTCTCATCAGCTGTGAAAGTCACCTGCATAACTGAACAACAGGGCCTGGTTCTGCTGCAGCAAAACCAGCGTTTGGTCTCTCAAATTTATCTTGCAAGCACTCAAAAAAAAAAGCATTTGTGGGATAAGTTTACTATGACAACCTGAGACACATTGATGTACCTTCTCATGCCTGAGTTCTAAGGGTTCCCTTTTTCATTCCCATACACAAGTAGAGGGAGCAACTTCTCCCCTCTTTGCTTTCTGACAAGGACAACTGAGATGCAGCAGGGCTCTCATGACTCCAGGAGCTGCAGCTGTAAAAAGAAATGCACAAACAATTGAGTGCACACATTGAAACCATGAGGTCATTGTGAGAAGTGCCATTTTTTTTCTGGTCCACCTGCAATTAATTGGAGCATTGCTACTGTTTTCCAAGGCCAGCAGGACTGCATTTTCCTGCCTGCTGAGCTCTGTGGCAGGTGAGTTTCAGTGGGATGAATTCCAATTTAATTAACAGAAAACAATTTTCTTAAAGAGAAAAAAAAAAAAAAAAGAAAGCCCAGACTGTTCCTACAATTCTCTCAAAATGAACATACACATGATACAGAAAACAAAAAGGTAATATAAAGAAACTTGGCTGACTTCCACTCCTAGGAGATGCTAGAAACCCATTTGATACTATGTTTTAAAATACCATTTTTATTAGCACTGGATACCTTAGTTGGAGGACCCCATGATGGATGGATGCTTTTTCCCTCCATGAAAAGCATCCATTTCCTCTCCTAGGCCACAAACATAAATATAGAAATAGATCATTCTGAATTGGTCTGTTTACGATTATTTATTTAATGGCTAACCACAGTGTCTCAAGCTACTAATACATAATTTAAATGTCTCACAAATGCAGCACTTGCTTTTCAATTCATTCTCTGTACATATTCAATAAACTGAGCATGTGAAAACAATAAAGAAAGTGAGGCCTCGGTTATCGATTCTGACAGGGTTCACAGTCCTTCTAAATGTGTCTTTAAGTCATTTTAGCTTGCATTTGAACATAATTATCATGACAGTCATGGCTTCCACTGAGCCAACAGAGCTTTAAAATAAATACTGGAAGTTGCTTGCTCAATGTTGATGCAAGGTCTGAGTCCCAATGTGGCAAACATCCCCGTTTCCCTCAGTAACCCCAGTCCTGGCATGGCCTGGCAGGCTGAGGATTCTTTGTTAGCCAGGGTGAGGGTCATCAGAAATGTTTGCAGGAAAGAAATGCCCAGCCTTGAAATTCAGCTTTTGGCATCCCCCCACTTCTTATTCCAAAGCCAATCTGGATTTGGGGCCTATTTGCCCTTTGTACAGGCGTGAACATCTCTGCAGTGCCCCACCCCCAGAGGAGCAGGACAATCCTTCAGGCTTTCTCCTGAAGTCCCACAGGACCATTTGTGTGGCCTGTTCTGCACAGTTTCAGTACTTATGCTAAAGCTCTTTGCATGTGAAAACATTGCAGCCCACATTTCACACTTACACTCAGTTAGGCTTTACCAGGGGATCTATTTCATATTGCAATTAAAAGCTACTCTAGCATGCAGTATTTTAAGAAAGAATGCACCTTTTACATTTAAGTATACTGTATCATGCTGCAGGAAGTCAGGTCTTCAATGAAATCTAGTCTGCTTTGATTAATAATTGATGACATTTTTGCATAGGAAAGAAAAAAATCCCAAAGACACTCTTTCTATTGACCTGAAAAGACTCAAATAAATGAAACAGATTCAATTTTTTTGCCTATATTTGTTAACTATTGATAAAATGGCAGTACTGAGCAGAGGCAGTCATATGTACAAATGTAAGGATGGTGATAGAGTTTTAAACTGCATTTGGTTCAATTTCTTGAAAACTTAATTTGATGTTGAACAGTCAAAAAACCTGTACAGTACAAGGTTATGCGTATCTTCCATAAGTATTGCAATGTATGCTAACATACAAGAAGTAGTGGAAATTGTGCAGGCATTTAAATGACAGAAACAATTTTAAAGATTTGGGGTCATATCTTGACCTGGGAAAAGAAATAGTTTAAAAAGTACAGTTTGTTAGTCTGACCTCTATCACATACAACTTTCTCAAACAGATATTGGAGAAAATAATAATCAAGATGCAGAAACAAAAGGAGGCCAAAAGGCAATGTGATTTTAGGAAAGACAGATCACATTAGACTAAACTTGTTTGGATAGGTGCTTGTCTTGATCAGAGAAAAGTGGTAGATCTAATCTTTGGACTTTGCTTACATTTGACTTGGGCCCGATGGAAAGTTATCAGTGGAGCTGGAGAAAACATGTGGGTTGTTTTTTGTTTGTGATTTGGTGAGGTGTGTTTGCTTGTTTGCTTTTTAATTAACTGCCATTGCTACAGTTCACTCCAACAGGAGTCCTCTTCCAATTTCAACAACAACTTTCACTGAGTTTGCAGGTTGGGACTCTGAACACTCATGAGTACAGAAAAGTTTCTCCAAGCAGAAGCTGTGGCTTCCCTGTGGCTGACAGCAGAGCCGGCAGGAGCTCAGCAGCACCTTGGGCTCAACATTACCCTGCACAACCCTGGGGAGCTGCTGGAAGATTTGCCTGGGTAAGAAGCAGAAGTCTGCTCCATTCGATCTGTGGGAGAGGTTTCAGAGTCAAGGTGAGGGGATTCTAATTAACCAGCAAGGATGCACTGGGACAGCATTTCCAAGCAGTGAATACTTGATTAGAAGAGCTAAGAGGCAGAGGCAATCTATAAAATGAGACTGATGAGTCATTGACTGTCAGTCTGTGCCTTCCTGTGCATCAATATTTCTACTGGAAGTTCACAAAATAAAAAATATTAATGGGTTGGATTTGGCTCCAGAAGTTTTGAAAAAAGTTAAGTAAAGTGGAGTTATTTCCACAAAATAATTTAATTTTTCCAGCTACATTTATCTAGTGGCAACTACTGCTGTTCTCCAGTGTTTCTAGTCCCATTGCTTCTTCCCAAGTTTAAATTCCCCTCTCAGACCAAATGGCTTGTGTCTGACAATGGCTCATTTAGCGTACATGAACATTTATAAAAATATCCTCCTAAAAAATGCCATTGAACACAATTCTCCCTAGCAGGACTACAGAAAGGAACAAGTCTCATATGAGAGACAGTGGGTACTGCCAGAGGGAGAGCAAGTCAAGATGAAGAACGACATTAACAAATCAAACTAGCCAGAAGCACCGGCCCCTTTGAGGCTCTTTTTCCTTGCATTTCTATGTCAGGTTTATGCCTACTGCAACATATCAATAGTAGAAAGCAAAGCAGAAAGCAGATTTAAATATATAAAATGAGTTTGGTATATGAAAAGCAGTTAAAGTTGACATTGTTCAAATGAGAAGTGAATACATTTACATCACTTTTATTTACCTTTGACTATAGCATTGCATGGGACAAAGCTGAGGAAAAAAGCAATAGTTTCCATTCCCAGGAGAGATCAGTGGCAAGGACAGGTACCCATCCCAATAACTGGCAAGTCAAATGTCCAAAATTATAATATTTTGACACACCATGCTTTCTTTTATGTTGGATGATTTCAGCCTGCCAGTTTACACCTAAGGAATTATTCCGGGTGGAGATGCCTAGGCGTGCACAGGTCACTCCTCAAATGACTGATATGAGAACTGCCAGGCTGTGCTCTGGTTTCATGGAGTTGGTAACTCTATTAAACTAGTGATTGCCCATGTGATTATGGATAAGGGTTCCAGACTAGAATCTGTGTCTATGCCTATGCCAGGGCAGGTATGACAGGTGTGTCTCACAGTCCTCACCACCCTGCAAGTACAGTTACAACTAATGAGTTAATCCAGTGATATAAAAACCCACTAGCATTTTATACTGACTTTAGTACAGACAGGATCAGACTCTATATCACCTTACTGCCTATAACCTACCATACAAAATAAAGAGTTAAAAAAAATTAATTAAATTAGTGATGAAACCCCTATGACTCTGGAGGTTTGGGGACAAGCCTGTTGTGTGAAAAGCCTGCAGAATGCCTCCTGCAGGAAAAGCTAAGCAGAATTGTTTTTCACTCAGTAAGCAGTAGAAAAGCAGTGGCTGCTAGACAGCCTCTCACAAGCTGAGTGTACAATTGAATCAATGCTTTCAGCTTTACACTCTTACACATGCAGTGGATAGAAAAGTTTGTATTCCAATCATGATATCTGATGGCTCAAAACCAAAGATCATTAAAGAAAAATGAAAAAAAAACAGAGGCATTTAAAAATTCATTGGGTGACAGTGGGTACCTTGCGTTTATGTAGGAAATGCTTCTACTAAAGTGACTTTAGTAAAATTAATTAGGTCATCAGAAAGGTTTACAAGCTACGTTCACTGAGATTACAATTTTCATGAAGGAGTCTCTTGAAATAGCTAGGAAAACTCTATAAAGAAAAATAACTCGCTGGGTATATCCCTGCAGCTTAAATACACTTGGTAGAAGGAGAAGCATTTCAAAAATTCCAATCAGTCTTCTTGCAAGCAGTGAATGAAGAAAAGCCCCCCCATGCCACATCCCCAACTTTAAGTGTGTGCAGAAGCTCTGTTTAGGTCAGTGAGAAGCAAGTCTGCCCTTTGAGCAGTTCAAGCCCTTCAGTGACAGCAGGGTTTGCTCTGGAGACAGATAACCTGTGCTTCTAGACCACTCCTGGCTCGATGTAGGGTAGAGGAGGCTGTGGCACCCTTGGGCTGCTGCAGCCTGCAGGAAACAATGTGTGACTCAGCTTACAGCCAGCTCTGTGCTAGTGAGCAAAAAACAAGGGATTTTTGTCTTGTTTGTCCTGTGTTATGTACAATTAAGACTGGTGTTATCTAGCTGCATGTCTGGTGGTGACTGAGGGGTTACAGCAGCAACCCAGCAGTGCCCCTAAGCACACGCTTAGATTTGTCTCTAGTAAATCACACACCTGCTCTGCTGCACCCCACAAGCTGTTCTGCGTTTTTCTACACGTCCCTCTGCCAGGTGAATGAACTCATTTTGTTAGGAACACTGCATTCAGAAGCAATGGTTTAGACTGGACTGCTTTTCCTATGGGCTCTCAGGGAGAAGGACCAGGTGGAGCCACCCCAGAGGAGATGACAGTATAGCAGAAAGTAAATACTGTGCACAAGAGCAAAATGGGGGGGTACAGCATCTACAAAGGGTGTGACAACGGGACATTTTGGGGCCCTGCATGATGCCCTATGGCTTTACAAGGCACAAATATGCTTACCTTTTATTATTTTCTCAGGCATATCCCATTTTTAAAATTGACTTGCAGTGAAAGCCTTTTACAGTAGCTATGTAATTTTTGAGGATGTAGTCTGAGGGCTCCATCATTTTTGAAAATTTTATGTGAACTGAATTACTCTTGAATATGTGAACGTAGAGAACTGGACACAGCCCCCTTAGATGCAGGTTGGTGCCTTATGTGGGCGTAAGCAGAGGGATCCTGCTTCAATTCAGAAAAGTGCTACCCACCCCGAAGGTGAACCTTTGCAGTTTGAAGGATGTCTGCCTTGTCTACAAAGAGCAAAATGTGTGATTCTTTAATGCCTGAAACTGTCTGCAGAGTAGTCAGCAGACCCTAGTGTTTCACAGCAGCTGACAGCTCATCTCAGAGAGCAAGTGACTTCAGTGATACCAATGCTTGACTCATTTCCAAGGAAAAAAAACCCTATTTTATAAAACACTGATTAAAAGCAGACTTGGGTTCCTAAAACTAACTCTACCCAAACATCAGTAAAAAACCCAAGTGCCATAGATTAGAAACACTGACAATGCTGCAGCAGACCAAAGCAAAGGCATATGAGCATTAAACCATCAGTATTTCAGTGACTGGCTTTTGTGCATGGGGAGCAGCAGTAAAACAGTGCTGTGCCGCATAACATGGAAATGCCTTTGGCACAAGTGTCCAAGGATTTTTGCTGTGGGGGTGCTCACACACTGCAGTAAAATAAATACCGAGTGGCAGAAAGGGAAATCTGATGGCTTTTTTCATATTGGGCCTCTTCTGTGTACATATTCTTCCCTTTTGGATGTGCTGCTCCTGGGCAGGGCTGGCTTGGAGAGCCCGTGTTACATGACATGCATCTCCCTAGTCAAGTCCCTGGGCAACACACCAGGCCATTGCACAGCACCTACCTCAATGTCATGTGTGACCATGCCTTCTCTTGGGTTGTTTGTCTGCACAGCTGTGAGCTGGATGTGCTCTGAACTTCCAGCAAAGACCTTTATCTTGGTAATTTTGGCAGGGAGGAAGGCAGCCCTCTGCACTCCACACTCCTCTCGTGCAGGAGCTGCAACTTCCTGGGGAAGCCTTTGCAGCCACCATGCACATCCATGCACCGTGCACGCTCCCATGACTCCCTGGAGAACAGCTTTGACACACCTGGGAGCCCCAAGAGCAAGGATCTCTCTAGAAGCTCCTCCAAGACAAGAACCCATGCTAGGTATAACAGGCAGGAAGTAGCTCTAAAGAACTGTCCTGTGCTCATGAGAGCTGTAAATCCTCCAAGTTCCACAGTGATATTAGGAAGGGCTGAAATCTGCAGAGTGACCTCAAGTTTTGCTTTACTTCCAGGCCCACAGGTTCCCTGGAAACCTCCTCCCATGTTACCTCACTCCAGCTGGTGTCCCCTGGCTCTCCCCAAAAGTGGCACATTTCCTCAGGTGAGTTGGTACATGGCCAGAAATACATTTCTTTGGTGCTGAAAACTACCACCTGCCAGGTACCACCACTTCTTGCAGATGTGTGGTTCACCTACGGCAGAGCCCAAGGACATTTAACACCAGTGATGATGATTAACCCTTAGCTAAGGCATGTGGGTAAGTGCTCTCTGCAGCAGCTGCTCCTGGTAATATTCACTGTTCCCTTAGGGACCAGGGCCTGTCCATACTCAATGCCTTGGTTTGTGTTACCACCAGCAGTACACACAAGGTGTCCCAGAAGATCAGGGATGCTGGGCAGCCTGAAGCCAGATCATACAATTTTCAGTTTGCCTGGTACCACCTTACACTTCTTGGGAAGTTTTCTTCACTGTGCCACAGAGCCTCACACTGCAGCAGAAAGAAAAAGAGAAAAACAAGACCCACCGTTTTACAGCTGCCACAGGGAATAGGCATTTTGTGCCCTGCTTTGGCACACTGGCTTAAGGAAGAAGAAAGGCAGAACAGCAGATGGGATTCAGTGATGGATAGTGGAACAGCTAATGGAAGGAAAACAACTCTCTGAGTAAGAAGACTGAGATGATTATAGGACGGGGAGTGTGCAAAGGAGGGTGATAACTAGAGGGTAGTGGGATGGAAGCAGAGAAGGAGGTAGTAACCAGGACAGAGATCTGAAGATTTGGACAAAGGCTTTTAATTACAGAGCAGAGAGAAAATGCAACACATCAGAGCTGTGCTGGAAGAAACAATAAGCTCAGAAACAGGGGCAGAAATTCTCACAGGACTGGCTGACTTTCCTTGTGTACTGCTGGTACCACACAGACATGCTCCACAAACCTGTCATAAGGCAAGGTCTGCCCCAAGACCACCTGATGCTCCAAGGGGAACAGCAAGCTGTCTCTGGCTATCCCTCAATACCGCTTTCTCCACATCTTGACATTTCTCTCTGCACTGCAGCACAGAAGAGCTGCTCACCCTCCAGCCCTCCAGGGTAGAAAAGACTTTAGAGAGGAACCAACATTTCCCTTCCAGGCGAGGAGAAATAGGCATTGTGCTGGTGGATACTGGTGTTGAGACCCATGCAAAGGCAGAAAGCTCTCAGTGCAGTATCGTGGGCTGTGGAGGAGTCTGGGAGAAGAGATGGACTGGGTTTGGTGTGGGGCCCTGGGCAGTGCGGCGCTCTGGAGAGTCAGACGCGCCCTCCAGCAACGAGGTGCCAAACAATCACTGCTGCTCCTTCCAGATGCTGAGGGGGGGAAAAAAGCTTTGAGGGGAGAGTTAATTATAGGGATTGTATTCCGTTTCCTACAATTAAGGGAACCCATCTGTAGAGATTTTAATTAATGGAGATCTTATGGGGAATTTCAGTTTGGCTGGAGGGTCTTACTGGGTGTGCTCTGTCTCCTTGGTATTTTCTGTAGTTGTGCAGTCATTAGCTTTGCCATTAAAGACAGGGAGATGGCAATAGACGAGGAATGGACAATACAATGATTTTCATACATAGCAGATGGACATATTTGCCTCTTCCCCTGACTCCCACCATCTTTCCCTAATTAATACAACCACTAGCTACGAAAGTACTTTTTAATTTATTTTTTTTTAAAAATGGATAGACGATACAATTCATGTGCATGAAGCCACTTTTTAAAAATTAAATGAGGACATTTCACCCTGTATAATATATCGACTAAAACCAGGCTTAGGGTGAGTATTAGTAAGAATTATCCAAATAAATTCTTTTTCTATCTAAAGCATTTTCATTCCATTTTTTTCTGTGTGTTACAATTAAAATTTATCAGCATTACTGTTGATCTGATTTTTTCCCCAGCTTCCTTTAGACATAGCCCTCCTTCTGGGATAGACTTTTTTTTTCAGTTTAACCTATTGTGCTTCTCCTAAATGCATCTCAAAATTAGCAGTTCTTAGAAACAAAAAGTGACTTAAATCATGTATGTCACACTTAGCATGTGCCTAAGGCACCACAATGCACTGAAGTTTGTGCAGCCACGAGCGTGCAACCAAAAGCTCAAAGCACTGAGCATCTCTTCTTGCTGCAGGGACTTTGGGTCTGTCATATGCACATTCCTTCATTCATAAATTGACCAAAAGGTACCACACTGCTGGATCCTGCTGTAGACTACTTAGGTTTTGCTTGGTTTGAATTATTCCTCATGCCCTAATTATTCCCTGTTTCCCCAGACACAGCTGAGGGCTGGAGCTGCCAGGCTTGCTGGCCAGGCAGGGCTGGTAGAGCCCTGGTGTGAAGTAGGAACCATTCTGGTTCACCCTGCCTGCAAAATGATGCCCTAACATAAAGAAGCCACCAGGTCACCCAGGCATGACTGACTACCCTTTGGAAGAGTCCCTCACACGCTGCCTCCAGCTGCATCCTGCATATCTTAAGACATAACAAAGGTCTGGGAGTGAAAGCCCTGGAAAGCAGCAGAGGCAGCTTCTCTGTGGTTTCTAGACCCTGCATGTTGAATGCCCCAGCCCAGTGTTCACACCTGTGTTGCAGCCCAGTTCAGACATTCCTCCTGGGCCCAAACCTCAGCTGTGTGGGAGAAGCTGCTCCCTCAGGAAGGGTCATGGAGCTGGAGGAGGCCACTGCCGAGTGCTGTGGTTCCACAGATGTAGCTGGAGTAGTGTCTCCACTTGTATGTAGGTGCTTTGACTTTCTTGCTGCCTGGATTTTAGTTCAGTTGCTTCTAATTTTTTCCCATTTTCAGAGACCATTTTTCATTCACTATCTATAATGAGACATTCAGTGCCACAGCAATATCCAGCTCATCAATCTTTCCTTTCAAGAGCACTGCTGCTTTTACTGATCCTCTCTTCCTTTTATATACCAGGCCATACATACACACTCATATATTATATATGTATGTATAGAGATTTCTTTCCTTCTGTCTTTTTGTTTTTTGCTGTGTTTGTTTGCAACATCCTTGTAGTTACCTAGTCTTTGATTACCTTACTGATTTATTGTTGCCCCTAACACTCTCCTTTACACATCTCTCAGGAAAAGTATTAATCACCTTTCCTATTATTCCCTTCCTATGCCATTCCTGCTTGCTAGCTGTCCAGTGGGATCTATGTACTCATGCATAATTTTCTGGTGAAATGTGCTCTGCAGCAGTGAAGTATATCCATTCTGACCTTCGGAGAGTTAGTTTGAGTCAAAGGTGAATTCTTACTAACCTCAGATTACCATTTAAGAGGCTTTATAACATCTACCCTCCTAACAAGGTCTACCATGTTGCTCAGAGCCCCAGCAGACAGCTGTTTCCTCTGCTCTTTGTGCTCACTCAGCTCCCAGTGTAGTCACTCCCAAAGTTTCAAAGCCAAAAAGCTCTACATATTGTCTCTTCTCCGTCTCAATGCCTGGAACAAGCCATGGTCGCCTTTACTACTCAGTCAAGTGTTACTGAGAACACAGGGGAGAGACAATATGCTATGCAAACCATCAGGCCTTTGGGGGTTTGAGGTAGGCAGAAATGCAACTTCTCCTGTGGGAGCGGTGCAGAAAAACAAATCAGCTGTCTGGATTGAAATCATGAGCAATTAACAGTAGCTTCAATTACCCAGAACAGAACTTTACAAATATTTGCAAATTACACCCTACCTATTTTTGCATGAAGAGTGGCAACCCATGAGGGAGCTTTCCCTAGATCAGAGGGATGTCGTCTGGGGAATTCTGAAGGTCAAGGGTTCAAGAGATATTTTGAAATTATTTTCTTAATTAGAAGCAGCACAGTCTACTCTGCTGTGTGTAGATGGGCACAAGAACTACAGACTGAAATTAGAGAGGGAGATTGGAGGGAAACCCTGCCAGCGAGTTCTCATCACAAGACACAGCATGGCAGGGATTCCGGCGGGAAGAGAGCCCACCCCTGCCTGCCTCCAGCATCCAGTGGAGACGCCACAAGCACAGACTGCAGTTAGCATCGGAGAAAAAAGGAGCCATTCATTTATACTTGTCCCAGGAGAAGAGACTGGCTGGAAAATGAGAGTTCCTTGGGTGGGGGTGGGCCTAGGTTTCCTTTTTGAGGCACTGGATGCTGAAAGAAACTTATGGATCATAATATTTATCACATTAAAATGCATCATGTCATGATAGCTGTAGAGACAGAAACCCACCCCAGATCATCTGATAAAAATAGGATACATGGGGAATGGAATCCATCACCACCTCAGTGAAGCCACAGGAATCTCTTTCCATTGTAAATATGCTCCATACAAAGGTGCCAGCTCCCGCAGGAGTGATAGTAAAACATAAATCACACTAACTCGTACCAGCACCCACCAAACAATGCAAAATGGCTACAGACTGAGGCTTGGCTCTGCCTGCAGAGAGCTGTGCCTAAACTTGGAGCATTTGCTAGGGCAGCCAGAGGAGAGACTCCCTGCTCTGCACACATCATGGGGAGGAAGACATAAACCTGGGACACAGACTTCACAGTAAACTCACACTCCTGTGTGTTTTATTGCTATCCTGCTCATGGGGAGATTGTTAGCGCTCAGTGTGTCGGTGGAGGTACAGGTAAGGAGTCCCAGATTGAATTTGGGCAGAAGCTACACACCATGGCACCTGTGTGAAAGAGGCTATGTGTCTATCAGTGCCAGATGAGAAACAGTTAGCTCAAAACTGAGACTCTGACTACATTTGGCTGTCATCAATTATTTAGAAACCATCTAAATCTGATTTAGATCCTGAGGTCAGGTATTCAAATTTGAAAGTCTTGGCATATTTCCATCTCCCATGGCTTCATTTCTGTCAGGATTTTCCACATACATTAATGACAGCAGTAAGAGGAGAGTGACTTCTTTCACCTGTGCACGTTCTCCCAGCCCACCAATTCCAAGGGACGTGCCTGAGAACCAGCCCAGGATTTTTTTGGCATTTGTAAACCGTGAATTAAATGAGAGCTCATCAAGCAGTGCTGTTTTCAGGGGTTTCAAAATTGCATTATTCTTTATCTGGATCTACAAACACAGGTTTGATTAGGCCTGTAAGTACATGACAAAATGCAGTGCAGTGAAAATGCTACACATTCATAAAGATAACATTTCAATAATTTCTCTTCTATCTACAGGCTTCATTACTTTGGTGACATTTTATGGTATGGAGCATAAAACTGTAATAAATATTTCAGAGAGTACCTTCAAACTTGCACTAAGATGATGTTGCCATTACCAGCTGTGAGTTGATTTGGGTTTTTTACATGTTTATGTAACACTTTTGGCTTTAAACCAGAGGATTAAACCAGTGCTTTCCAAAGTGGGACCATTTACAGGCTTCTAAGGTTTGCCTGGAGCCCACTAAGAACCCTGTTAATGGAAGGTGTCTCCCAGCAAGTTGCAGTTTGCTCCAGACCAGGCAGCTACATGAAACTAAGGAATGGTTCTTAAGTCTCCCTGTGGTGACCTGGGCCACAGCAGGGCAGGCTGGGCTACTCTGAGTGACCTCGAGGTGTTTCTGCCCTGCAAGTGGCTTTTGCTGCACAGCCACTCAGTGCTCCCCTGGCTACCCAGGAGCAGAGCTGGATAATGTATTTAGACTGTACTCTGCCAAAACCACACAACACCACAGCCTCTGCAAGCATCTAAAATCCCAGCTTTTTTACCCTCAACACACATGGAGAAAAAGCCTCTGATGAGCTCCAGCTTCTCAAGCAGAAGCAACAGGAGCCACAGCAGAGGAGGGGACCCCTCATCAGTAAAGGCTGTAATTAGTAGCATTTGAGGTCACAAATAAAATCAAGGCCTGACTGTGCTAATTACAAAGAAATACACATATGCAAACATTTTGCATGAGGCAAGACAGTCCCTGAAGTCCCAGCCATGCTTTGCTGAGTGCATAAGCAAGATGCTGAAGCACCCAGGGCAGCTGCCTTGCAGGAGGGAGAAAAGTTGGGTGTGTTACCCCAGAATTCTTCCCTGGAGGGGCTGGAGTAGAACTGGGACCAAAGTCATCAAAATCCACAAGCACTTGGAAACCAAACCCTATGCAACCCAAGTATTTCAGTAAATTGTAACACTGTATAGCACCTAAAATACCTGCAAGGATCAGTTCCTCCCCTCCTTCACCCTCTTAAAAAAGGTTTGTGTTAAAACACTTATCCAGTTAGCCAAGACACAATGGATGCTAAATATAGCCATAAACCCTTGTCTGCCAATGGACTTCCATTTCTCACCTGATTTTTTTCTTCTTTCCTTCAGCAGGCTCCTTTCCTTGCGCCATCCCTTTAATTTTCCTTCTTCCCTCCCTAAGGCTTCTGCAAAAATCCTTCCCTACTTCCATCATCTTCCTTCCATCCATTTGCCCAGCTTTCTTGAAATCCCCTGTTCTTGGGTCTGTAGCAGCCACCCTGAGGTCTGAATGCAACATTATTGATGTTTGTTGGTGCAAACCATTCCTCAGAACAGGGATGCCCTTCCACCACTATCAGGTAAAGATGAATTTGCTTAAAAATATTCCCAGCTTGGTCAGGGTAAAAGACACTTGAGAATAAAGTATTATCCAGATAACTGAAGACCTTGTGATGACCACATGGTTGGAAGCTCTAGAAAGCCAAACAGACTTGAAGAAAATTTCCCCTCTCTATAATTGCTGCTTATATATTGTTCTTATTTTTAACTAATGTGCTTATTGGTTACTCCCAGTCAAAATAATCATAGTTAATAAGATTATCTTCTTGTGTTTTGTGCAATTAGCAGGGGTAAGAAAAGAATAGAAAAATATAATTTACCTTGCATTAGGTGCACAAGCTTCCACTAACCACAGATTCTTGGATGCAATCCTGCACATTGGCTGCACTTTGGTAGTTTGCAGCTTTTCTTTAAGAGTTTTGGATTGTGAAATTTGCACTAAGACCTCTTGCAAGCAAGTGAACCAACAATATCCTGAAGAAAGCATCTTCTTTTGGGTCTCTTTTTCATTTCTTTTATGCCTCTTCCCTCTTTCCGGTCTGCAGGCAATTTTGTAAAAAATATTGAAATCAACTCCATTTGTGTTTTTCAGTTTAATATTGAATTAATTTTGCATTTGAGGTGCATGCTATTCAAAATCAGGATCCTAGATCCCTTGAAATCAACATTAAAATTAGTTCTCTATGTCTGCTTTAGATTTTCCTGTGCTTTTTGAATCAATGCAAGTTTCCCCTCTACCCAGAGATTTTCACCATTTTTGCAACTTTAAATTTCTGGGGAAAAAATTGCAATAAGCATTTGAGTTGAAAGCTGAGGTATCAAGTGAAGTGTGAGAATTTCATTTGTTTTGTCCTTTAAGGGCGGGCATTCTTGCCCAAAGAACACTTTTCTATTGGAAATAAGGAGCACAAAGAAGAGAACGGAGGTTCTTTTTGTAGCCTGCTTAAACTAATCTAATCTAATCTAATCTAAAGCAGAACAACACGGCTGCCAGCAAGAGCCTGTGCAGGAGGGCTTTGGGAATGGGGAGGGCTTTACCTGGGGCTGTTGAGCAGCTCTGTGAGGGAGCAGAAACATGAACCTGGATCTCAGGTGTCCTGGCTTCATGCTCTGGTTCAAAAAAGTTCCCCGGGGCCAGCAACAGCGCAGTAAACGTTTCAAATAGGTAAAATCTTGACAATACTTAAAACCTGGCTTTTGGAAACAGTCCCTAGGCAAAGTGCATTCGAAAAAGGAGTGCATGTCTGTGCAGGCAAGCAGGCACGGCAGCGTTCCTGAAAAGCAACTTTCAGAGTAACAGAAGAGTACTGGTTTGTGACTGGGCGGCACAGGGTAGCTATTACGCAGCCATTCGATAATTTCCACGTATTTTCCCTTCTCCGGAGTACTTTGTTACCGGAATACTTGGAATGACGAGGAGCAGGTTTGGTTCCCTCCCGAACGCCGGGCTCGCCCTTAGGCTCGTGCTAACAGCGCCCCCTGCGGGCCGCGAGCGGGGCCAGCGCCGCTCGGCCACAACTACCCACAGCTTCCAGCACCGATCCAACACAGCTCCGGGCCAGGCTCTCCGAAAAAAGGCAAATTAAATTAACTCTGCCCCAGCCAGCGCCAGCACCAACACACACCGGGAACGGCAAGGCGTCTGTGTTTTAACTCCTTTCGTTCCCCTCCTTTCAGAAACCTCTGTAAGCAGGTAGCACCAGTACAAGACGGGTCACACAAAGTCCCTTTGCAAGCATTCAGGTTCTGAACGCCTAAAGACACTTAAAAACTACTTTGTGTTTCATCCCAAATATCCCCTAAAGTTGTTCCTGCATGCTTCCAGAGTACATTTTTTGGTTTCCAAAAACCACAAGTCTGCAACTGTCTTCTCCCCATCACCAACCAGCCCAGGGAAGGGCCAGCTAAATCCCTTGGGAACAGAACTTTTTTGAGGACTATTTTAAGCTCCATTTCTGGAGGACAGATCTAATAACAATATCCTGGCCCTTTTCCATACTGGTTTTATAGCACATGTCCAACTCCTTGAAAAATCACAAGGGGCTAGTGGGGGTGTGGGGAGAAAAGCCGCACATTACAATGGTTTTAGTCATTTTTTAATGTGCAGCCAAAGCCTTCCTGTTTTCTTACTTATTTTTGTGGTCACAGCACCTAGTAGGTTGGAGGGGAAGAATACGAGGCAAAGGGTTTTTATGAGGCTATTGCTACTCTGAAGTTAACTTCTCTCCTCTCTCACACTAAACTAATCACAGACTGCTTCTTCCACTGCAGTACTGACACCAGAACTCCTTCAAGCCAGCACACAGGTGAAACAGCATCTCCACAGATTTTCCTTTGCAAATCCAAGGATTTGCCTACACCAAGAGGAATACTCCTTTCAGCATTTAAGAAGGGGGGAATTAACTTACCATAAAGTCCTTGGGAAACTTTTTCTTTCACCTATTGAACTTCCAGACTGGTTGGGGGGAAGGTAATATTTAATGTTCTTACCTTGATGAAGTTTCTCTGTGGGAGTTTCATAGGCTAATTATTCAGAAAATCTAGGTGGAATATTTCATTTAAATTGTATGTTTTTTTAATATAAGGTTAGCAGAAAAATTCAGTATGATCTTGACAGAGTAAAACATGTCTTAAGGCAGTCTAGGATTTTTTTTTTTTCTACTTTCAGACTACTTAAACAAAAACCAGAATTGTTTATTCTCCTTATTATGTATGTCCCTAGAGAACCCCCCCATTTTACTTGGACTGATCTGTGGAAAATACTTAGCATCTGCTTCTGTATTCTCACCATTGAGTTTTTTCTTCAATTTCAAACATTCTCTGCCTCAAGACAGCAGACGCACCTCTATTTTCTTAGCAGTACTTTTGATTTTACCATTGTACACAAATCAGTATGCACAGATATTTACATTAACAATTATAATCTAAAATCTAGTACCATGGTAATTTATTCTGCCACATATTCTGTCGCATATGTTGTTAACCCAAACATCTAATCTGAATTTTAAACCAACACACAGAAGCGCCCCCGTCTAGAAGTCACCAATGTGATACTAACAAGCAGGTAATTAACTCCTCTCACTATAGAATTAATTAATAATTAATACCAACTGTATGAAGTTCAACAAAGACGTGCTGGATTCTGCACCTGGGATGGGGCAACCCATGTACGAACAGAGTGGGGAATGAAAGGCTGGAAAGCAGCACCATGGAAAGGGCCCTGGGGGTCCTGGTTGACGGGAAGTTGAACATGAGCCAGCAGTGCCCTGGCAGCCAGGAGGGCCAACCCTGTCCTGGGGGCATCAGGCACAGCAGCACCAGCCAGGCAAGGGGGAAATTGTCCCACTCTGCTCTGCATTGGGACAGCCTCACCTTGAGTGCTGGGGGCAGCTTTGGGTGCCACAGTATAAGAAGGATCCAAAGCTCTCAGGGCATCCAAAGGAGGGCAACAAAGATGGTGAAAGGTCTGGAGGGGAAGCCATATCAGGAGCAGCTG
This sequence comes from Orthonyx spaldingii, assembly GCA_013397795.1. Taxonomy (NCBI): domain Eukaryota; kingdom Metazoa; phylum Chordata; class Aves; order Passeriformes; family Orthonychidae; genus Orthonyx; species Orthonyx spaldingii. The sequence goes on from VZTJ01002435.1 coordinate 3,022,244, forward strand.
AGGGCACTTGGTCTGTTCAGCCTGGAGGAGACTGAGGGGAGGCCTCATTGCAGTTCCAACTTTCTTCTTAGAGGAGGAGGAGGGGCAGACATTGATCCTTGCTCTGTGGTGACAGGGACAGAACTCGAGGGAATGGCCTGAAGCTGTGTCAGGGGAGGTTTAAGTTGCATATCAGGCAAAGATTCTTCACCCCGAGGGTGGTTGGGCACTGGAACAGCTCCCCAGGGAAGTGTTCACAGCACCAAGCCTGACAGAGCTCAAGAAGCATTCAGACAATGCTCTCAGGTACATGGTGCCTGAGATTCTTGGGGATACTGCTGTGCAGGGCCAGAAGCCAGACTCAGTGATCCTCCTGGGTCCCTTCCAACTCAGGATATTCCAGGATTCTAATTTGGGCACCCATTCAAGTAGGAAACTAACCTAGTCATATGCAAATTCATACTGCTTCTGCAGAGATCTTAATGGTCTGAGAAAACATTTAGATACAATTCCTCTAAACATTTGAGACAGTATTGACTGAGCATTCAGCAAGTCTGAAATCAACATCCTCAAAGAGCAGCAAATTAAATGCGTTGCAGGAAAGACTTCCCAGCTATCAAGCAAATTGTAATTATAACAGGGGAAAAAAACCCCAACCCAAACACCTAGATTGTGAAGAAACAATAAATACATCGGTGAAAACATTTAACAGTCAGAATACATACTTGGAGTTTCAAGAAAAAGGCCTGGATAATTTGAATATTGTTTTGCTTCAGTATCATGAAAATTGGCAGTGAAAGGTAATATAGGTCATTGCTTGTGCCTTCCAGATTAAGTCCAAAAAGAGTATTTCTCTTCTTTCCTGAAACAGTTCTGTTTGGAAATATATGCAGGAGCAATAGAGTACACAAAAGACAAACATATCTATCTATATATACAATTTTCTTTTATTAACAAGGTATGTCATTACTGAACAAGGCAACTGGGAAATACAAGGACTGGACACATACATGAAAATTTTACAACTTGACTAAAATTGGCATATGTTTTATATACAGATGTGATTAATTACGGTTACAACTCTACTGTATTTGATTAAACACAGTCCTAAGCACTTACATTATGAAAATATGAAGTTGATCATACAGAGCTCAATTATGGAATCTAAAAATAATAACAATTTAAAAACTTCCAAACTTTCTATGTTCATCTGTTTTTCAGAACAGCACTATAGCTTTTCCTACTACCATATACATGAAAGTTTATCAAAAATATATTGATGGATCTATCACTAATCATGAATATTTATATTTACAATAAGTTAGCAAATTCTTCACCAAATACTTTATATACAAAACTCAATTTGCCCTTTGTGAAAGAGTCATTAAAAAGTTAAAAACCATAGAAATGCCAGTTAGAAATAATGCATTCCAAAAATTGGACTTGTTTACAACAACTGAGAACAATTGAAAATAATTTATGAAAAAGTATGTAATTTTAGAACATGAACTCTCACAACACTTTAGTTCCAATACAGAGTAGGAGGAATTTTGTCCCATGTGTTCTTTGAGTGGCAAACTTCTCTTCTAATAAAGCTGCAAGAAAAAAAGAAAAAGAATATTCTTAAGCAGTTTGATGTGAGTCTTTGAAGAAGTAATTCAAGGGACCAATACTGTTTCCCCCCTTCTCAGTGCAGGAAGCCCTGTCCCCATCTGTATTGGCCCAAACACTCCGAATTCTTATTTCTCACCTTAGAGGCTAAAAGGGGAAGGAAAAAAAAAAAATAAGAGAAACCCAACAAAAGCCTCTGTACTTCAGTGCACAACCTTTTGCCAGCAGTGTTTCTGAGTATGATCTTGGCTGATGTTTGTATTGACCACAATGCTTTTGCAGCATGCTTTGAACACCCCTAACAAAATCAGTCTTCTCTGCCAAACTAGAAACCCCTCCAACCTGTCTCTCAATTGAAAAAGAGCTTAGACAGGAACCAGACGTTCGCTCTGCAGGTACTTCTTCTACACAGACACGAGCACCTAAGGAATTCTGGAATACAAAACATGGATGCTGAATGAATCTACACGTACTAAGGATTAGACAGCTACTGAAACACAGACTCTCTTGGAATTATGTTCCACTCAGGCCCATCCAAGTAACAGAAAGCAGTTTGAGAACACAGAAGCAGTTTACAGGGCTTCCAGCGTGTGAGAAAATAGCAGACGGATCACTCACTAAGGTCTCAGCTCACTTCCTCAATTGACAGCATCATGGAAACAATGCTGTGGTTCTACACTGAATCAAATCAGTACAACACAATCGGTCATAATGCCCTGCAGGAACTTTGACGAAGTGCTGCCACTGCATAACAAGCAAAATTAGATCTTGCTGTCAAATCCAAATGAAGTAGACTGAATTTCCCTTTTTATCTCTAGAGATGATGAATGTATCTCCTACCCTTATTGCATGGAATCCCTGTTTTCCAGTTCCAACAATGTCTCTCCATGTGCTACTATCTTGCCTCTTGTGCTATTCTTACTTATTCCTCAAACTTCATAATGACCAATGCTCCACTTATTTTTGTTAAACATCTCAATCATCTTTAATCTTTGCAGCCGCAATCCCAGTCTTGAAATTCTGTTCACTCTTATTTCAGACCATCCTCCATTTTTTGGCTTTCCTCCTTAGTAATTACTCTTTAACTTAATTTAGTCTTAATTCTTTTCAGGTCATCTTCCTTGTGCCTCTCAAATCAAGCTAACTGGGGGAAGAGGTATTAGAATTTTGACCTTCTCTTTCCTCTATCCTGTTGTCAAATTCATCTGAAAACCAAAATCAACTTATCTTCTCTATGTTGATGATTTTACACATTACACATACAAAACTCATTCTCCAATTTTCTGCTTCTCTCTACACATTTTCACACCTGTTTGTGTGTATCTATCTACAACGCCTCCTTCTCCAAATTCAAGTCCTTTTCACCACAGCTTGACAAATTTGGGCAGTCTGAGTAACCTGTTTCAATTACAGACCAATGACAAAGGCTCACATCTTCAAATCTTATTTGTCCCTACATCTTCACAGTCAATAACTGCATCAGCATTTTGCAGGTTTTTGGCAGTCTCTCTCTGATACATGTTCTGTTTAGTCCACTTATATGTCTAAACTAATCCAGGCCATGAGCTTTTCCTTTTAAGTTGTCTTAGTCTCCTGATGCAGGTCATCATACATTCACGCAAGCAATGCTACTGGCACAACTTAAGGTGAAATGTGAGAGCAGAGAGTTAACTGAAGCTACTTAAGCAGCTCTGCTAATGTATTAAACCCACAGTTTATCCATCTCCCTATCATTAACACCTAGATCTGTGTCTGAATCTTCAGTCTGGCTCTATCTTTTCAACTACTTCCTATCTCATACTTCACAAACTCTTAGAGCCAGAATTTTGTACTGTCTGTTTGTATAGTCCCTGGAAAAGAAGTATTTATTTACAACAATAGTTTAGGATCCTTTGCATTGCAGTGACATGAATGTTATCACAGACACAAAATTTGTACAGAAATTTGATAACTTTAAGGTGCCTCAGATCTTACCAGTTTAATTTGTGCTCTGTCGCTGGACTTTTGGTCCAACGCTCTGAGTTTCTTCTTCTGGATTTGGGCGTTTCCCTGCACTAATGCCAGTACCAAGGGCCGTTCTTCCTGATAATTTAAAATCAGTATTTACATTAAGACTCTATTGCACCCTTATATATTCAGGAAAAGTGTTTTGGGGTTTTTGTTGTTGTTGTTTAAATTACCTGCTTGCAATAAGTGTGATTGCTGATTGTCTCCATGAGCATAGTGTAAGATACTACTTGCTTGACAGTAACCTGTTCAGATACAGTAGATATTTATTATACTACATAAAATTTAGAGCTGCAAGCAAGTGTAAAATTATGTTCTTTACAACAACAAAAAGAGCCAATTGATTTATTTTCCTTCATCAAAAAAAATCCTGCCAGAAACCATCCTGAATGCAGAGTTCTTATGCAAAAGAGAAACAAGCCTCATGATCATCTACAGCACTTAAACATACATGCACTTAGATATGTAGAATGAATAACATTAAGTGCCTACATATTTATGCATTATGTTTGCAACAAGCAGAATGCTTATATATCCCAACACTTTAATTATATGTTCTTATAAATTTTAACATTACTTCTGCCAAGTCTCCTCACCCTTTTTACTATTTTGTTATAGCAAAGCTAATGAATCCCTAGCATAACCTGTGGAAAAATTTAAAAAAGCAAGTAACTTAAAGACGCAAACTTTCTTCTGATTCACGTAAACTATCTACTGGCAACCTTGAAACTGAGTGTTCTGCATGAATAGTGCAATCAGCAGAAGCAGTTGCAAGGTTTCTTGTTCTGAACAGTTGCGGTGTCCCGGTTATGTTCTGGGTGCTTAAACAAAACACAGATTACAGCCTTTCATGATCAGTAAACACAGCACCTCTGCTAAAACTGCAAAGAAACAAACAGTTGGGTTAAATCTGATAGCAACTTGGATCTATCACAAACCACAGCTTAAGGTTCTGTACAGTTAAAGTAACAAAAATTTGCTTCCATAATAAGAGACTATCCACACAAAACTGTGGAAATTAATTATATATGGAAAGAGTAGTAGTGAAATCAGGGAAAAAGTAACATACAAATTTTGCTATCCAATACACAAGGTGAACTTCTGGTTTTCAGTTTCATTTAAGGTAGCCTAGGATAATGTTTATTAATTTCTAAAATTAATAAAGTAAAAGTTTAGTCACACTTGTGATCCCTCCCACTCAAAACATACAAATATTACTCTAGGTGAGCATTTTAGAGATAAAAATGACAAGTAAGTTCACTCTAAGAAATAATTTCTATGTTTCAAAAACAGAAACAAGGTCAGTTCATGTTGTAGACAGCAGCTGTCACCCAAAATCTATCCATGCTATTTTGATGTTTTGTCTGTTTTTCCACAGTTGCAAGGATTTGGAGATCCTCTACAGACAGGCACTGCCATAATACCTTGCTGCTGAATTCCACTTGTTCCTGTATGAGAGTCTCCCAGGGCACATGACTGAACAACAGTATGACCATCACCAGTTCCCAGCTGAGCTCCTGGAGAGGCAGGGAGAAGACTTAAACATAACAGAAGGTACAATTCCAGTTTTGGAATTTAAAATGTGGTGGGGTTACCGCCCTTTTCAGGAGATAGGCTTTTTATTGTGGTTTTAAAACTTTTTTTCCAAACCACCTCTTTACAGGTCCAAAGCTCTAATGGTTTTTGCCTTTCCAAATTCACTGAACCTCCTACAAAAGGAATACATTTCTGGTGTGAAAGGTGTACGTGAATCCATTTTAAGGAGAAAAGAGTGCACATAATGGTAATTTTAAAAAAATAAACCCTTCTTGTCTTATAAATGTCCTCAACTTATAAGAAATAAAAGCTCAAGCACCCAGCTTCAAGGAATTTACATTTTAAATCTTTAAGAGAACTGTACTGGCTAACAACAGTCAGGTCCATCTTCCTCCACGATCTGCTTCTAACCTTGACTAAACACTACAAAGAACATAAAACAAGTAGATTTCCAGTTCTGCTGTATCCTTTTACACTGCAGAGTCTAAGGTGAATATAGTATTTAAGATACACCATGGGTTAACGCAATCTTAACATTGTTCTGGTTTTTTCTTAGTAGCAATAAATTCCAGTAAGCAATCTAATGCCAGCATTAGAAAACTTTACAGGTTAACAATTCTCACTTGAAAGTTCACAAATCGCTCCTTATTTTAAATATCAAGATGTTTATACACTTCTAGGAGAAAATCATATCCAATGCTTTTGAAGTCAAATTGTTTGATACAAGTTAGTAGTAATTCTTGGAGGAGAAAAAAACACAGTTTAAAATTTTTTGCATATTTGAGATTAAAAAATAATATAAAGATGTTTATATACAAATAGTATCAAACAGTGAATAAATTTGAAAATATTTGTGACTTGCACTCAAAATTGTCTTGTGAAAGCAGTTCTTTCTTATTATACAAAATGGCAGGGACATTATAGAAGAAGTTCATGCAGTTCAGTTCCAATAATTCCATGTATTCAAAGAATTTTACTGACCTCCTGTACTACCACAACCAGAAATGCTTTCTCCTGGTGAATAGCCCATTAGGCCACCATTTCCATTTCCATTTGGATTAGAAGGCACTGTTGCAAGAAGACCTAAAAACCAAAATAAAATACATAAAGAAAGATAGAAAAAAAAAAATTTAAGTGCAGCATTCTGTTTTCTTTGTGATAGCCAATTCTCCACCCTCATCTTGAATGGTTTACTTTTATGACAAGAGAACACCTGTCTGTCTTGCCTGCTTCTGTTTCTTGCCAAACATTTTAGTTCACATTTACTTAAATTTCTCTACATAATATTCTGCATAGCTTTGCCAATATTCCTCAGTTACATGTATCCAATATGTTGGGTTTAAGTGCAACATATGCTGGTTCAAGATCCAGTACCTGAACATACTGACTGCTCACACCTTCCTGAGCAGTACAATGCATCTGGTTTACCTCTGGGAGCAAAGGGGAAGAAAGCTACCAGGTGCTGGGTTGGTGCCTACTTCTGCAGCAGTATTTGCACATGCAAACACAGTATCACTGAAGTTATGAACCACATTAAATTTCTAATCACTGGTACTAAAGCCTACCTATATAAGAGTATCAGAATGCACACATGGCCCAGTTTAACAAAAAGACTTCCAAAAACCCATAGAAAAAATACATCCAGGCAGTATTTGGAGAGGCACTCCCCTCAAATTCTTTCCTTTCTCAGCTACAGATAATATTTTCATTTACTTGGGTACAAACCCTAGTCACCACCCTGAGCTTACACCTGACTATCACTGCTACGGGACTAAATTATTAATTGTAGAAGGTGAGACAAGTTTTAAATAAATCAAGCAAATAATCTATAATCATACCCAGTCCTCTGTATCGTGAAAGCTGCTGGTAGATCTGTTTCATCCTCTCAATATTCAGACGGCTTGCCTCTGCATGGTTTACCATTGGTTTGGGATAATTAACTCCTATAATACATTTTGCAGCCTTCTGGATGCTCTCCGGGGCATTCCAAGGATCATAGATGTATTTTGCAGGGAAACCTCTAAGTACTGGCAAATAACGTCTTTAAAAAAATAACAGGAAGGTTAAAAGGTCATGTTAAGTATAAAGCTGCTCGATAGTTTAAGCAACACCCATGAAACAATCACTGCAATTTCTGGATTGTGAGTTACCTGATATAATCCCCATTTGGGTCAGTTCTTCTGCCAAAACCCACTGGGCAGTAGCAGTGAAAAAACTGCTGAAAGAAGGAACTACAGGACAGCCACATCCAGCTCCCAGCATTCACACTCCAATCTGCATCAAGTAGGAGCTCTTCAAAGACCTTAAGAAATTAGTGCAACAAGTTAGTCTGGACATGGCACACCTTCAAGACACCTGCTTTTTCAGGATTAGTTCCTGAGTTTCTGATTTAAGCTCTTTCTTACCTGGCAGCACACACAGAATGCTCAGTATGTAATTGCAAATGCCGTAATGCAAAACTCAAGAAAAAAAGAAAAAAATTCAAAACCAGGTTTTTATCCTGTAAACAAACTTGTAAACATCTCAGGAAGCTACACATTCTTACATAAACACATCCTTGAAAAATAAATCCCCAAAGGATGGCTGGAGCCTGATGGCTTCCAAGTGGCATTTGCTGTTTTCGGAAGAATTGCTTCATCACATCACAGTTGAGTAAGCTTTGCAAACTTCCAGAAAACAGGGAACATACAAAGTACATTTTGAACTCAAATTGTTGGTCTGAATATCTCAACTTGCACAGTACTTTTCACTATGTGAGGAATGCCAAGAGCAGGATTCAGGAGTTTCAGGGTAGCACAAACATGCAGAAGCTGTGTTCCTGAAGGCTAATAGTTAATTTAGCAAGTCACAGTTTTGGGAACACACTCAAATTCCTGGAGGTATTATGAACCACCAAGGATGGTGTGACAGATAAGGAATTCAGGTCTGAATACAAAAAAGAAATAAAAATCTTCCAAACACTTAAACTCTAATGTGTCATTTGCTACCCCTATTATATTAAAAGAAAAAAAACAAACCAAAACAAACCATGAGAAAGTTGAAGATTTGTGAGAGTTTTACTTTAAATCCAGAGCTCAGTAGTTGTGAAACATTCAAGCTTCCAGAAATGGTTGTTTTATCATCTTCAACACAGACAATACTAACTTCTATAAAAAGAAGTTTAGCTGCTCAGTCAGACCACTAGCAATGCAGGCTGACAAAAACAGAATGAAGCCTTATTCTGTGAAAGACAACACTCAAGGACCTTTTATAAGAAGAGTGCACCTGGAAGTAGTTTTAAGAACAGATACTTATTTAATACATATTTTTGCAAGTTCTGATTTTCCTTTCAAACTAGCACAATTTCAAAATGTTCCAAAGCAACCACCATCCTTCTTCAAGCTAAGGCACTAAAACCTCAACATCTTAGTACTGCCACCCAACTTCAACTAATACTATTCCTATACAAGGTCTAAGTAAGGTAATACCATTAAACACTGATCTCTAATCTCTCTCTCCATATACTCAATAAGGCACTCATTCCACAGTATACACTGAGTAAGTGTTACAAAATTCTCTTTGTCTAAATATCTGCAACTACTTGGAAAAAAGTTTGTTTTGAAAAAACAAGATTAATCTTAAAATACTTTCAAAACTCATTTCAAATAGATGGTGACTCGTAATGCAACAAGATCTTTAGATGTTAAGTGTGTTAGCACACAATTGCTCCACTAGATGCTGCCATGCAGTAAGACTTTGGAAATAACACCACGTGGAAGACTAGATTAACTTTTGCTAGATATGGACACTTGAGTTGAGCATCTTTTCACTGCGCAAGTCTAGGGCCTCCATATATCTGTATTATTGCAAAAGTAAGGACAAACTGCCATTTATCTGTAATATACAGAGTAATTTATCTGTAATATACTGAGTTACGTACGTATGTGCATCTTCAATGTTTGTATTTACGAACTACAAAAGTAACCAACTTTTTTAAATTGAAAGATGTTTGCTTATAACTGATTTGTTAAGAAAGGAAATTTCCCATGGTTATATACATATAGAAATATGGGGTCACAATCCTGATGGCAAGTAAATTTTTTTAGATGTCAAAAATAAAATTGTCTGATTCTCAATTTTTCATAGATTATTATTGCTCAGTAAGCTATGCTACCCTTCTAAAAATGTAAAACTGATTCAGCTTAATTTAGTGAGAATAAATTATTCTATTGTTTTTTAAACAAAACCTTTAAATTTGAACACCGTCATCTTAAATTCAAACTTCAGCATCTCATACTTGCATAAAATTAACAGCACTGAGCCTTCAGCCAAATCATGTTGCCTTTACTCACACTTTTAACACTGGGCAAAGCGACAGAAATTGCTGAAAGCACATTCTCAGTTTTGAGTTTTCTCTTTTTAATTCCCATACTACTTCCCCTTTGAAGGGAAATAGATGAAAGATACGAAGAGAAATGGTTCACACAAAATGATTGGAAAAAAATAATCTCAATTACAATAGTATCCATCTTTATTTGCCAAGATTTAAGAAGAAATCAAATTTAAAAGAATTTCAGACCTATTATGACTGCAAGAAACACTCTAACATACCAATAAAAGAGAACATTCAACAGGCAAAATTTCAGCACACCTGGTTTATCACAACTGATTTTGTTTTGCCCACAATTTAAGGTTTAAAATTCAACTTACACCACACAGTAACAATTCTAGAATGACTATCTGAAACTTTAACAGGCACTTTAAGACATTCAAGAATAAGAAACAATACCTTCATTCCTTCTTCCCAGCTAATCCAGAGGTCACCTCGAGTCAGAAAGCATGCTACAGCATGCCGGGCTAAATGGTGAATCCAGCCTTCCTGACGAAGCTGTGTCATAATTGCATCAATCCAAGGAAAACCTGTCCTGCCTTCTGCCCATTTGGCCAAAGCCTCAGGATTCTTATCCCATGGAATTTGAACACAGATAGGATTCCCCTCCATTTTATCAAACCGTGGATTGTTAGTCGCCGCTGTGTAGAAAAATTCACGCCATAACAGCTGGCCATAGAGGGAGAGGGGAGGGGAGCTGTTCTTTTTTACCTGAAGATCATCATGAAAGAAAAACATTTTATTAGGAGAAGCAGGAGAAAAGCATGGCATCTAACAGTATGTAGCTGACTACACAGAAATCCTACCTTTTTGTACAGATCCGTTAACTTGAAATAAAAGAGCCGACAGGACAAACAGCCGAAGCGGAGGTAGGGACTGAGCCCTGTAGGGCTTGCCAGAAGGGAATTTGCATTCATTCGTGGCCTTTCAAAGTTTGCTACCCAAGCCTTAATAAAACAAAACAAAATAAAACCCACACAGCAAAATCAGACTAGAGGCTACATAGCAACTGATAAAGGGAGAAATCACACCCTGTCTGTAATTGAATCCAAACAGTGGACAGATGGCCAGATCACCTATGATACCCAGGCATTCCTTTAGAATCAGCAGAACCTCTAGAAGGTAATTCAGCTCAATGCAGAAGGCATGGACTGTCTTCCAGAACTATCTGTGCCTTTCCTTTAAATACATTGGAAACCTAGACAACTAGCAATACATTAGCTGTCAAAGGAATTCCCCTCCAAAGTTAAAAAACATATGTTTCAAATAAAATTACTTCAAAAATAAAGTTAATTTTTTTAATATAGAAGAGTAAAACAGACTTTCTCTAAAATTCATATAAAACATAATCAGCTATCATCTTTTAAAACTAAGAAACAAACTACTGATTTATATCATTGAGGCCTTGAGTTCCAGTTTGTGGGTTTGATTTTTTTAACATAACTTGCCCAAATCCCTTTAGATTTCACAGAAAAGAGTAACTATATTTCCCAGATGTGTCAGATTTGCAGTGATCTGAAACATACCTTTCGTTCTAAATGTCTTTCCAATCGTGTGAGAGCTTCTGTTTCTCCCCCTGGCCATACTGCAGAAGGCAGACCATCTGTGTCAAAACCTGAATGACAAATTGAAACAAGGAAATTCCTTGTTTGCTTATACTGTAGGGCAACAAAATTATAGCATATGAATACTTGACTACATTCAACTTCATGCTGAGAAAAACCCTAAGTTGGACACATGAAAAAGTGTGTATTTTAAAACAATATGCAACCAAGTCTTCTCAAAGCACACCCAATACCTCTAACTTGCAGCAAAACTCAAGTTTTTCCTTTTACATTTACCTTAATATACATTACAAATTTTACATGCTGAATGTAGTATTACTTCAGTCCCCTTTCTTCTGTTCTTTTTCTTTTGCATGAAGTGACCTCTCTATCATTTTCCAAACCTGCAATATGCAGGCTATCCTAAAACCACAAGTTGGTTTTTTTTTTTAAATTACTACTAAGAAGCAACAATTGCTAATGTAATTTAGAGAAGGTCTAAAAACGTTTTCCACCAAGGTAAAAGCGTGAGTGCCATCTTCAGAACATTCCTAGATATCACTGATCTCAAATAACAGGGATTGTTAATTTGATGATAAATACATACTTGAGTTGCAAAAGAAAGATAAAAAGAAGGTAGTAAGATTTTTTCCACACCCTTACACCTCCCTCAAGATTATTCACCAGATGCATGAGAGAACATGTCTACCTACAGTTTAATCACAGCATAGTGAGATCTTCTCTTCTTATAAAGGCTTTAAAAACCAAGGTCTGTTTCATGAGAGTTCAAATGGAATAGACAGGGCAGTCACAGATTAACCAAAATCTGTCCAGACCCTTTTGTTAGCAATGTGGAGGTCATAGCACATGTGCTTGTTTTTTGGGAGGTGTGTAGGGAAACAGGAAAGAGAGCAGGAGATTCACAGGGCAATAGCTGATATTATTCCTTAAAGTTACATTTACAGAAACATAAGACTTCCCTCCCTCCAGAACTTGCTAAAGTAATTAATTGTCTTATTACTATCTTTTTTAGGTATATCAAGCAAAGAGGTTTTTTTTTTTTTTTTTAACTAGGTTGTTAAATGACAGATTAATGACTTGAAGCATGAAGATACAAAGTGTATTTAATACAAAATGAAGCATCAAAGACTATTAATTAGTAGCTTAATGATTATTTGGTACCCTGGGAAAATGGTTATGCTGTATTACAAGAAGCCAAATAGTACTCAGTATAGTTTGACCTGACCTCTCATTTACCAGAAAACAACAAAATTTACAGAGCTGATTATCTTTTTTTGTTCCTTTTGTATGCTATAATTGCATCAGGTTAACAATTAACCACTAGAAGAACCGCACTCATTGTTTTAAGCATTGTGCTTTTAGTGGTAGATCACATCTTACTTGCTTCAAAATGTCAAAGCAATCTCAGAACATACCCAGCTCTTCCAGTGATGGCACACCGTATTTCTCATCGTGGTCATCAGAAACTGGAGTAGTGCATTTTTTCATAACTTCTGGGGTTATAGTCTCCACAGGCATCTCCAGAGGTTCCATTCTACTAATTAGGGTCTGAAACCGCTTGTAAGTAAGAGGAGGCTGTCCTCCATTTAATTCTATTATTCTATGTTTAAAGAAAAAGAAAAATCATAAAAGAAGCATGTCAGACAATAGTATTTAATAGTTTCTCTTATGAAATATACACAGCTATACATACACAGAAATATCTTCCTACCTCCCTCCAGCTTACCTAGAATCCCAAATATACATGGTAATCCAGACAGTTTGAACTTTAATTTTATCATTGTTTTTTTACCCCACTAGGGAGACATATAAATGAACTTTTTATTACCAAGTCAATTCTCTTCATTCCTGGGTTACAGAAACTCCCTCATGAACAAGGATATAATGAACATGGACAGTTCAAGGCAAAGAAAAGAACAGATCAGTAAAGCAGATAGAGATCCCAGCTATATACAGAAACATCGAAGTCACCTACAAGACTATGGTAATTGCATTCAAAAAAATCTACTTTTCCCTTCTGGTATGGAGAACTGTAGTTGATATTAAAACTGTCTTAGTATGGGGGAAAATTAACATGTAGCTTATACACAACGACTGCTGTAAAAACACAGTTTCATATTTTGCATTGCCATTTTAAATATAACTAAAGTCTTGGAAAAAGGAAAGCTTCAAGGAAAAATTTACAAAGTGATAGATGGAACCAAACGCTTATTTAGTGGGGTGTTTGGGTGGGAGAGGGAAAAAAGGAATTTTCAAATTGGGATAAAAAAACATCAGCTGTTGGTTTCAAATGTAAATACTTCCTATTCCACTGCCCTCCCATGTGCCTGTACCTTCTACATTGGCTTGTAACAGAGTAAAATGGGCAGTCACCACAACATATCAGTCAATGTTAAGAGAAGACAAGTCATACTTCTAACTAGTTTGTGGATTATGTTTCTGTAACAAGGAATTAACACTAATCCATTAAATAGATCTATGGAGAAATATGAACAAGACATTAAGTAAGGCAACACAGGGATAGCAAACAATCCCCAATTACTTACTGAATAGATAATTCGTAGGAAACAGTTCTTAAAAAAAAAAAAAAAAGGACTTTTCATAACTTGTGTACAAAAAGTGAAATAAAGACAACAATTTAACAAAACAACTAAACAAAAACAGATGTTATTTGGGAGAAGTTACAGGCATGTTTGAGTAACTTAATTATAAATGACATCTAATTAACATGAACATGATTTTCAAAAGAACTCCAAATTAAAACTGCGTGTCAGATACAGTTACATATCCTTTTTTGGAGTTTCAATGTTCTACTTAATATGTAATGAAACTTGGATGGATGGATAGATAAAAGAGAAACATAAACCAAATTTGTAGTTTTCCTAACTATGAAGTGTTCGGTGTGGAAAGCAGCACACAATATATAAATAAATAGTACATAAAATTCTAAGGGCTTTTTCCCCTCCTTTTTTAAAATCCAAGGTAAATGGTAACTTACTTGTCTAGGTCATACAACGTGTGGGAAATCCGAACAATGACCTCCACTCCAGCTTCACTAGCCAGCTTCTTGATGGCTGCATCTCTTTCCTTCCCAAATGGTTCAGAATCATATTCAATAGAAAGTTTTGCAATGTTCCATTCCTACAACACAAAAGTGTGGCCCTTTAGCAACTCAGCTGCATGATGGAGGGTGAGGGAAAGGTGAACTGGAAGGACAGGGGCAAAATGGAACACCAGCTATTACCTGTGGATAGTTATCAGAGATACAGAAAGATCTGAAATACATGAGGCACCCGGAATAACAAAAATGAAGTCCAACTTTTTGGCATTTAAGTTGCTATCAGGCATAAAAAAGCCTCCATCTGTCCTATTACTGTGGGTGCTCACTGTAATGGAACAACTTCCATGCAAATTTTGAAAACTCATCTCCAACTTTAGGACTCACATACCTTAAGAGACTCAACATAAGGGGAAGATGACAAAGGCTGTCTTCTGAACATGGATCAGTAGCAGTACCTTGCTCTGCAGAAAAGCTTTTTACATATGCCTGTCAGCTTTAGCAGGTGAACTGAAGTTTCAGGAAAGGGGGTGGAAATACTGCCACTCCCTCACACCAAACACTTTCTTTACCTTTTCTAAATCCCTACTCCTCACTCAGACAATCTTCAAATTCTTAATTAAAAAAAGGATGTCTTCTACAAAGAGAATACCTTATGCCTTGAATAATATCCTAATATTCAATGCCTTGATTAATATCTAATATCCTTTATGTCACAGATCCTGTTACCAAGGCCAACAGTCAGAGGTGAAGAAAAAGAAGGGAACAAAGGGATCAATAATGCCTAAGGCTTCTGCAACAGTAGGAAATTGGAAAGGTGAAGTATGCACAAGATGATCTTAGAAAGTCATCATGCCAATCAAACCCAAAGAAATACCTTTCTAATTCCTCAGAATCTTAATGACTTGATTTAATACACCATAGTATTTCAGAGAATTGGATTTACACCAGAGACAAGGGCACTCAGTGCTAATGACCTGGGGTGCTACTTCACATCTGAACTCCAGCTCTCTCCTACATGAAGCCCAGCCCTGACAATAGATGATTCCAAGGAGTGCTTGCTCTTCAAAACAAGGCTGGGCTCCAGCCATCCTTAAGTCTGCCAAGACTAACTCAGCAGGCCTTGAATCCACAAGCAACCTCCTACACCATCACATAACATTTACTTCCCATTTCATAATGTAAAACCACAGTCTGACAAGTTGCAGCAGATACTTTCCTAAACCCTTCTTTCCTCTGGCTTTTTGCAAAGAAGACCCTTAAAAAAAGTATCCAAGACAGAGTCACGTCCCTGAGGGAGTCAAGAAACTCTGAGACAACTGCTGTGTAATGTGAATACACCCAGATCAAAACAGCATGAGCCAGGCAATTAGAAGAATCATGGACACAGATCATTTTGCACATACTCATACTGCTGAATGGTTTTAGCAACACTAATGCATTAAAAAAAACTAGTGATTGTTTCAATTCTGTTTTCTTTATTGAGCCAAGCTCAAAGACCTAAAGCTGGAAAGCAGACCAGGACAAATTGAAGAGGATGAGGCAAGAACAAACCAAAACTTAACTGAAATGAAAGAGCCTAAAGGTATTTGAGGCCTTTTGGAAGGATAAAGATAGATCAGTGTTCTGCCTTTTGAAGGAATTGTTCTTCAGTCTGTGAAAAGAAAGCCTTACCAAGAAACAGCTGTGATACATTTATCCCCAGGAAATCCCCAGATGTGATAGGGCTCCTGACACCAGGCTCTACAGAAGTTCCACTATCTCCTACCACGACTTAACTAAAGTTACTTTTCCAAACTTAACTGAACTTTTCTTTTCCACATGTGTTCATTCTTCAGGGTCAGGATCACTGCTCACCTTTGAGACATTTAATGAAGATGATCTGAAAAGCTTTATTCAGTGTTATAAGCCCTTCACTGCACTGCAAATGTCTGATGTACAGCTACTGCTCTGGCAAAAGAAGTTGTGAGATATAAGAGATAGATGCATCTTCCAGGTAGACTTCAGCCAAAAGTGAAGAAGTCCTCAAGAGCTTCAGTAACTTGTTTAAGCACAGAGGATGTCCTGAAAAGCCCCTCAGTGAACCAATATATGATAAAGACACTTTAATTTGAGGAACCAGAAGACACAGACAGATGTGAATGTTCTTTTTTGATTGCTGTACGCTATCTATATTACAAGTTATTTTCATGTTCTTCTCAGAGCTAAAAATAATATTCTAAAAATGTGGCAATCCAATGCTTCCAGGCATAGAAAGATCAGCCTGAAACAGGAACAGTCAAAGTAGCCATTGAAGTATTTAAGAAGACTTGTCACAGGTTGCTCAAATCCAGAAGGCAACACACACAACAGCAAGACCTTTGCTCCTATTTAAATGCAATCAAACTAAGTCTGGCAGACAAACACAACAAGCTTGAATATCTGAGGGGCTGCAAGCAGCATCTAATGCCATTGCACTCCTCCAGGAAATTCTTCACTGAAGGGAAATCAAGCAAAGACCAGTAGAAGTATCATCCAGTTAGCGTTTCACAACGAAACACAATAATGAAGATGGAAATGTGAGTTTTGCTTGAGTTTTCACGTTGGTATTGAAGACCTGGGAATAAAAATTTTGAATATACGAACTCTGGGCATCTACTTTTGCCCCCCAGGCTTGCTTGTTTCAGTCACTTCAATTCAGTCATTTTGAAAAAACTCCTCAAATCAATTTGCTAAGTGTTCATTGTTACTGCACTGTTGTAGTATTATTACCTTAAATACACTATTATCCATGAACAATATATTACTATTAGTATCAATCACTCACAGATTTAATTTTTTCAGTAAGACTCTTTCCCTCAAAAGCCTTAAATCTGACTAGAAATTGCTTTTTAGTTACAGTATGCTTTTAATAACCCTACTACTCGGAAAAAGCTTATTAAATCACCTTTAATGGCCAAAAAGCAATCACAGCAGATGTTTGGCCAAATAAAACATTGCTTTTACAGGTCAGGCTTTGAACATGGATTCATGGGCACAAACTTTTATTACAAAGGGAACTTGTAAAGGAAAATGTAATTATCAGTACCTACACTTAGCAAACCAATTCCGTTTCTGGAAAGAAAGAAACAAAACCCAGTAAATTCTAAAAGCAACTCAGCTCAGTTGGTGATATGCACAAACAACCTTAATAAAAAACTGCAAGGATACATCAGTATTTACATTAATAACTTGCACTGAATTAAACAGTACAAGAAATATTCCTAGTTGAAATTAGTTTGTCAGTCATATTTGTGGATAGAAACAACAAGTGCAAGGTGGCATTTACCTTAAAAAGCCTGGGGAAAACATCTGCTGGCTGTCCACGAATAACGAACAAACGTGAATTCAGTTTCCGTAGATTGGCATCAAGATCCTCAAGACATTGAAGAAGGAATCTGCAAGAATTGTAAAGAAATGTTTATTTTCTGAGGCAAACCAGACAATTTTAGAACAGAAAAAGGTAACTAAGAGGAATAATCAACAACAATTATCAGACCTTGAGTGCTTGGTGCATATTTTGGTGATGCATGCGTGTTCACATCCTAATTACACTTGGCTTACAGTGGTACAACACCATATAATATAGTCCACAATACATAATTCATAAAACCAAACTGCATTATCATTTCACAGTTTTCCCCTCAATGTTATTCAGCTCTGGAACAGACTAAAATATACTCTAGTCTTAATGAAAACTACATGTATCTTGTTATTCTAAAGACAAAAAATCCCCTTACACTACAGAAAAACCCTGACCGAACAAACAGATAATCAGCTGTTGGCACACTGCTTCTAAACTTAATCCAAGTCCTTCTTACAACACTGAACTGTTACTAAAAACAGCATACTAGAGGAGTACACAGTCATGACTATCCCTTTGGCCTTCATTTATAGGAACAGCCCTCATATATAACATAAGCATCTAGGCTGCAACCTCACCATTATTATTCAATGAGCAAACCAGCACATCAGGCCAAAAAAGAAGGGGGGAATGGGGTCCTGCAAATCTGCAAGTGTTAAAAAGAAACAGGTAGTTGCACAAAGAATGTTGAGACAGGTTCACATGTGCAAAGATTTATTAGTAGATACAATAACTAAAGTACCTCCAATGGTGAAAGTGGTTTGAGGAAGAAATAAAAACAAAAGGAAATAGGGGAAAAAAATAACTCTACCTTGCAGCCAGCTAGAAAGAGAAGTACTGGGGGTCCCCAGATGAGCGCCCCTCCCCTGGACTCTCTCCAGGCTAGCAAGTGGCTCCTCCATAATATTTTTCTCATGTGGTCAGCAGGTTGAGGGAGGGGATCCTCTCCCTTTACTCTGCCCTGGTGAGGCCACATCTGGAGTGCTGAGTCCAGGTCTGGGCTCCCCAGTCCAAGAAAGACCAGGAACTACCAGGCAGGGTCTGGTGGAAGGCTACAAAGATGATGAGGGGACTGGAGCATCCCTCTTACGAGCAAGGCCTAAGAGAGTTGGGCCTGTGTAGTCTGGAGAAGAGATGACTGAGAGGGGATCTTATCAACGCATACAAATATCTTAAATGCAGTGTCTAGAGGTCGGGGCAAGACTCTTTTCAGTGGTGCTTAGCATCAAGACAAGGGACAATAGGCACAATTGAAACAGGAAACTGCATCTGAATATGAGGAACAACTTTTTTGAACGTAACAGAAGACTCAAACAGGCTGCCCAGAGAGGCTGGAGTCTCCTTCTCTGGAGGTATTCAAAACCCATCTGGACATGATCCTGTGCAATGTGCTCCAGGTGAACCCTGCTTTAGCAGGGCCAGTTGGACTAGGTGATCTCCAGAGGTCCCTTCCTACTACAACCATTCTGTGATTCTGTACTACCAATATATATTTCACCAGGAGCTGCTCAAGCACTCTCGGTCATTCCTTCTGACAGTGCTGCTGGCACTCAGCAAAGCACATGCTGATCCGGGCAACTGCTGAGTCAGTGCCTGCTGGTCATTACCTTCTGTGCTCACACTTGATTGGATCCCCTGCCATAAACTACAAGCTACACCCAAAGTGGGGGGGGGAAGAGGCAATTCCCACAGTGCAGTCCATTTCTCCTGAGAAAACCTGCTGTAATGACACTACGTGCAGGTGCAAGGCCACGTTGATAACACCTCCAGAGCAACCACTACCACCGCAGGGCAGGAGCACCTCTACAGGTGCCCACAGGGTTATGAAGACAAAGGCACTGAGCAACCAGGTTTACTAAAATCACGAGTTCATTAGCACCTAGATTTTTAAGACAAATCCTAAAAGCTAACTAGATACAATAAAAATGCTGCACCTTCTAGGAAGGACACAGCATATATGATTGCTGTAAGCCTGCTAATAAACTTTTTCTAAGTATTTAGCAATATGAAAGTGGTGCCTACCTTACACATATTGCTTCCAGCTTTACACAGGGGAAAAAACTTATCAAAAATAACATATAAAAGGCTGGGAGAAACCTCCCCTGACTGCTATTAAATGCCTAAAATGTGTGGCTCACTCAATCTGAAGGAGCAAGAACAGGCCTCTCGGCAGCCAGCATAAAAGAATACAATGGTTTCTTGGCTGGCAAACTATGTTTAGATGTTTAATGACTGGAACAAACCAAAAATGCCGAATTTTCTCACTTTGCTCAGTTTTGTTTTGAAAAAACTCTGGGGTAGTTAGAAAAGAAAAAGAAACTTCTCTATACTCATTTAGTTAGAAACCATGCAGGAGTAATTTTAAGAATCAGATGAGAGTTGTACAAGCTTCTATGGGAAAGAACTTGAGCCCCATGTTCCCAGGCCAAAGTCAATTCCATTTGGACTCCAAAAATTACAGCTTCATTTTATCCTGTTTTTTTTAAACCTGGAATGACAGACATTAATCATTAGTCTTATCCATGTGAATCTCACTTTCAAGGAGCATGTGCATTCACATACACTTCACAAATCACTAGGAAGATGAACTGCAATACAGTCCTGGATACCTTTGGAATAGTCCAGGGGGGTTGGGGGTTTTTTTGTGGTTTAGTTTTATGGAGTTCTGTTGTTGCTATGTGTTCTGTTGTTGGTTTGTTCTCTAAATTCATGTCACAGAGTAGAGGGAACGGTTATGAAAAGAAACTGGTGACATAAAATATTTGTAACTATTCCTGTATTTCAGGAAACTTTTGATTTTTTCCTATTGGCATTTCAGTTCCCTGTTTTCTCAATCTCTTTTCTTCCTACCTGGCTGACCACAATATATACCTTCTAGTCTGGACTTGGCACAAAATCCTATTCAAGAAGATAACATGACTGCACTGACCCAGTCTCCACATCCAAGATCCCTAAACTTGCCCTTAATACTGTTTAATCTCTATGTGTTGGTTCCCCAAATCCCCTCTATTATCTCTCTTAACTCTCACCACACTCCAGCATTTCAATCTCCATAAAACTCTTTTAGATACTTAACAAAAATAACAGTGCAGACTCAAACTGTTAAGTATATGTAGGAAGAGAGCAGGGCAAGGCCAGGCGACACACACACACACTTCCCTGTACCTCAACAAAAACCAGAACAAATTAAAAACAGCCAAAGCACAGCCTGTGTTGCAAAACTCAGGGAAAGCACATTGTTCAAAAATAACAGACCAAATCAAACCCTAGTGACCCTTCAATATCTGGAGTAATAGCAATGCAAAAGAATACTGCTTTTGACTTTCAGAACACAGACTCAGTTCACAGTTACTCAGAAGAAGCAAGCCATTTATTAAGCATATTTGAATCTTTCAGTTGAACCAAATGTGTTTTAACAAAATGTGAGGCAAATAATCACCTGTTTTGTTTTCATCAGCTGTATTTATGCTATAATACATCTAAAGGCATTTTCTCATCAAAGTGTTAATAAAAGTTGTCTAACATAAAAGCCTTTACACAGATTTACAGAATCACAAAATAGTTTGGGTTGGAAGGGACTTTTAAAGGTCATCTAGTCCAATCTCCCCTGCAAAGAGCCTTGTTCAATTGAATATGAACCTTCTTAAATAATAATTTTTAAATACATCCCTTATCAAGAAACTTAATAATCGAATCAACTACTTGTCATAATCAAAGTTTTCACCTCCTCTTTTTCTCATGAGCATCCCTAAAACTTGCAGAAGCAGCACACCATCTTTTATGTGGTTAACTGTATGCAAAATTACTTGACCTTTCTCTCTGAAAAGATACACCAAAACACTCACATACACATTCTTTTCACAGCATAACAAAACCAAAAATTAATGGAAAATTAGTCTATTAATTGAAAACGAATATGAAACCTCCATCTCATAAAAAGTATTTCTTTTCAGTATATGAGCTCTAGAGGCAAAGTTTCTTCATAGTAAGTATGAAGTAAGAGCTACTAGGCTTGAACTCCACTATACTTTATATCAGACTGTGGCAACGAGAAGATATTTAAATCTCTCCCTACAATAACAGGTCACATTTCTGAGTCTGCAATCTAAACTAACTTTTTCCCCTCAACCTAAGAGTCAATGGGAAGGCACTTTCTTTTTCACTTGGAATGAATTATATGAGCTATAGGACTTCATGAGAAGACACAAAAAGTATGCCCAGATAATTTTTGTCAGATTAGAGGATCAGCCCAGTTTTCTATATCTGGTCTGAAACATCCCTTGGGCAAACCAGAAGGAAATGTTCACTAATAATTTCACAGTAGCAAACGATGTGAAGTACGTGCACGACTGACATGATAGAAGGAGGCAGAAAAGACTTACTTATTTTTACATGGGGAAGATGCTGATGCAAAGCACATCTGTCTGCAAGCAACATTCTTAGAGAGCATTACACAGATTTTGCCAGAGACATCTCATTATGATATTCAGAACTTTCACGAAAGCTGCTGAAGGCTTCATTCTTTAAAAGACACGCACATGAAATCTTAACTGTTGACTCCAACAAACTCTACAATCTTCCCTGAAATGTCAATCATACAAGGTATGCTTGGGGTCTAAAATAATAATTTACTAATAATAAACTAATTGCCAGAAACTGGCAACAATTGCATAATACAACTCAATTTTAGCTACCACGCAACTGAAATAAACCGATACCATCAAAGTAGCTATTCAAAAACCTAAATAAATAATTGTTAACACAGTTAACCATTAACAAAGTGACCTAAAGCAAGCACTACATCACGCAATGTTCCTGGCTCTCCACTATTAACATGATTAAAGACTACCCAGGGAAGAAGTCAGGAGCAGTCTGTTTAAAAGGTAACACTTTTATTTAGAGAGGAGACTAGCAAGAAGGATACTTATAGACACACTATTTAAGGCTACCCTTAAGTCTTGTTTGGGGTTATTTTTAGGAATAATAAACACCCAGAAACCACAATCACATATAACCATCCTTGCCAGTACGAAACAAGGGCAGTTGCTGGGAATTGAGGGGACTTAAAATGCAATGACTTCTCTTGCAGGTGCTATTCACATCTGAAAATGCCAGTGCTAAAGCATCAACAATAATTTTTCTGAACTAATCCAGATACTGAATTCAACCATTAGCAGGAGCATTAGACTGCACAGACATACAGGAATATATGCACAAAATACAGGAAAACTGCACAAAATATAGGAATTTAGCTAGGCTTCCTCATTCTGAGAGGAAATTTAACAATTTGAGTGAAAAAGAACAGTGCTAAAACTTGTTCCATTACTAAGTTTGACTAATACTTTTTACCCATAACTGGTCAACTTTCAGTAATCCATCCAAACTTGTGTTTAATCTGTCTTTTTTAATACCTTCTATCTATCCACTAGTCCTCACACCAAGCCATGGATTTCCATGAAAAGCTCTGTTAAACAAGAGGCTCACGTAGTTACGGATATTTGATTGTCACCCAGACTTCATCTATCAGAAGTATCTTAGGCAGCCTAATATCTGCTAGCTTTATTGCCCTGTTCAATTGGTTTTTTCCAACACTGCTATCACACATTCTTCTTTCATCTTTCAGAGTTTAGTAGAGCTGGATTCAATAAAAGGAAAGAGTATTACACACTGTATAATACCAACCACATTTTATCAGAGGGAGTATAATTTACAGCATTAGACCCTAATGTATTAATCACGTAAATCATGCACCATTTATTTCTCTTCAGAGAGAGAGAGGGAGAGCAAAAGAGAGAGAGCGAAAGAGCGAGAGAGAGCGAGAAAGAGAGAGAGAGCGAGAAAGAGAGAGAGAGCGAGAAAGAGAGAGAGAGCGAGAAAGAGAGAGAGAGCGAGAAAGAGAGAGAGAGCGAGAAAGAGAGAGAGAGCGAGAAAGAGAGAGAGAGCGAGAAAGAGAGAGAACTTTTCTTTCACACATACTTTGCCGTATGTTTGATCAGGTTATAAGGAGATTTCAGTATCAGGTAAACATACATCTCATACTAATGTCAACAGGAATCACAATGCGAATACCAAATCTAATACCAAAACAGAGTATGAGGCACTGAGAAGTATCTCAAATTTGATGTCCCTTTATACAAATATTTAATATTTTACCAGTATATTTTCCTGTTTGATTGTCACCAACCAACGTGTCTTAGTGCAAGCAGTATATTCTTACGAAACTATAAGAAGATTAAGCTCAGACAGGATTTAAGTGTTATGTACACTCCACAGCATCCTTTGGCAGCCAGCCACAGTAGTATTTTCCTGTTACCAAATCAAGGTCACAGAGGCATCCCTTATTGTACCACATTGTTTCAATGAATCCCACATCCAGCTTCCACATCCTAAAATGGTATATACAACAGTACATTTCATAAAGGTATTATGCTTTGAGCTTATACACAAGAGCAGGAAAAAGTTCATGTTATTCAACTCTAGATACTTAAGTGAAGTAGCTGTGGGAGCTAACTAATCTCCTGCAGGGTTGCTCTACAGTCAGTGAAGAAAAAACAGCTCCTTTAGAGAGCAATTGAGGACTACAGCATCTTTCATAACTTATTAGAGCTGATCCACTTGCAAAAACAAAACCAAACACTGACCATGAAGTGCGTCACTTGGCTTTTCTTCCCCTCTAATGTTTACTACTGTTATAATCTTTAAGCCAAAGCAGAGCTGTCACAGAGGAAGAATGCAAGATACATCCAAGCCCTCGTACAGCTGTAAAAGAGATTCTCTGGGGGAAAAACCCAGACAATTCTTTGAAAACAGATGAAAGAAAGGGCTTTGAACAATAACCAACAGTAAAGCACGTTTAAAATTTAACCTCTCCAAGCTGAGTCCTTTTGGGTGCATCTTCTTTGACACTAAGGAATAAGGACCATTTCAGATATGGAGTGGGAATAGAACATCAACTACAGCAAGCAATACTGCTCTATTAGGAACAACAAACTCATTTGAATCAAACCTAGCTCACACAGGACCCAAAGCTAGCATTTCCTTACATACTATCCTTCATTAATTTCTTTCCAACTGAACTATCTTTTCAAGGTTAGCATTCCCTGAAGGAAGGAAACACACAATTTTTTTGTCCTATTCAAAAGACATTAATAATCTCCCAAAGATGAAGGAAGCATGGTAATAGGGAAGATTACAACCCTGAACTCTTGGAGAGCTACCTTTGGCCACTTCAAGGACCTACTTGGAGGAATCCCTTGGGTTAAGACTCCAGAAGGTAGAGGGGTCCAAGGGAGCTGGTTAATATTCAAGCATCATTTCTCCCAAGCAAAGGACCAATGCATCCCTATTAGTAAGAAATCAATTTAAAGGGTCAGAAGACCTGTGTAGATGAGCAAGGAGCTTCTGGCAAAACTGAAACAGAAGAACATTTACAGAATATGGAAAATGGGACAGGCCACCTGGGAGGAATAAAGGCATGTTGTCAGAATATGCAGGGATATGATAATGTTCATTTGGAATGGAATCTAGCAAGGGATGTCAAGTATGACAAGAAGGGCTTCTACACCTTTCCTACCTTTTACTACAAGTAGCAGAAGGAAGACTAGGGAAACATGGGTTCACTGCTGAATGAAGTGGGTGCCCTGGTGACAAAGGATACAGTGAAGGCAGAGTTACTGAATGCTTTCTTTGGTCAGTCTTTATTGCTAAAGCCAAACTCCAGGAATCCCTGAGCATGGAGGCAAGAGCAAGTCTGGGGAAAGGAAGATGTTCCTTTGGTCACAGAGGATCAGAGTAGATATCCTTTAGTCAAGCTTGACATCCAGAAATCCACAAGCCCCAACGAGATGCCCCCTGAGTGTTGAGGGAGCTGTATTGCTAAACCATCATCCACTCTCCATCTTTGAAAGGTCATGAAGAACAGGAGAGGTGCATGAAAGAACCAGTACAGGTTAAATGCTGTCCTGCTGGAAAGTGGCTCCGCAGAGAAGGACCTGTGATTCTTGGTGGACACCAGGTTAAACCAGGAGCCAGGAGTGTGCCTTTCTGGCCAAGCCGGTCAATGGCACCCTGGGATGCATTAGGAAGAGCACTGCCAGCAGGTCAACAGAGATGATCTTCCCACTCTACTCTGCACTGGTGAGGTCACATCCGGAGTGACAAGTCCAGGGTTGTGGCTGGGTACGTTGGGCTGCCCAGTTCAGGAAAGACAAGGAACTACTTGAGAAGGTCCAGGGGAAGGCTACAAAGTTGATGAGGGGACTGGAGCATTTCTAATGAACGAAGGCTGAGAGAGTCAGGCTTGTGTAGTCTGGAGAAGAGAGGACTGAGAAGGAATCGCATCAATGCATGTAAGTATCTTAAGGGTGGTTTCAAGAGAACAGTGCCAGATTCTTTTCAGCAGTGCCCAGCGACAGGAGAAGAGGCGATGGGCACAAACTGAAATACAGCAAGCTCCATCTGAATATGAAGAAAAACTTCATTACTGTGGGAGTGACAGATCCCCGGAACAGGTCCCAGAGAGGTTTCAGTCTTCATCCCTGGAGATACCCAAAACCCACCTGGACACATCCTGTGCAACCTCTTCTGAGTGAATCTGCCTTAGCAGGGGGGCTCGGGCTTGATAATCTCTGAAGTCCCCAACCATTCTGTGATTCCATGAAATAGCATTATGAAGTTGGTTCCTATTTTGTGAGCCATACATCACAGCAAATGGTGTATTTAGCTTCTGTGAAGCCTGGATCTTAACTTCGCATTCAAAGGGCACCCATTACTCACCTAAATTATCCCCATATAACTCAAAACGAGCATCTCAAATTACTTCATGTTACAAAGGTCAGCCTGCTGGTCATGGGAGACTAACAGGCTCACAGCTTCCTAAATCTCTCTCTCTAGTGTCTTCCATTCTTTAATGTACATATTCTGTGTTGATTTTTTTCTAATTCTCTAATTCCAATCTGATAAATCAAAGTCTTTATTATTTGACTTTAATTCTTTATGCCTCCTCTCTCCGGAGAGAAACGGGTTGGATCCATAATGGAAAACTCAAGAGCAAACAAATTGTACTGGAGACAGCTGGGGAAATATTACCTAGAAGCAAATTAACAAACTAGAGTTACTTGAGAGTACAGACACGCTCACACATAAATAAATTTAAACCACCTTATTCTCATGTATCCAAGTTCTCTTATTTAAATTAGCAGCTCTTAAAGCTTGATGTAATTAAAAGAGAGCTGGTCTGCTTTATAAAATATTTCAGCCATCTTATTTTCTGCAATCTAAGCTGTTGCTTTCTCATGGACAGCTAAGTCTCATTTCAAAAGAGCAAGCACGATAAGAGCACTCCAACAAGATAGTCTTGCAATCTGATTCTGAAGGACAGATTTTACACTGCCTTTCATTTACTTTAATAAAACCCTTTTCCTCTCCTCACATTAAAGTGACCTCTTTAAGGTTACAGTTAGTGCTAGTAAAATTTTAGTTTTATGTTTCCTAGCAATAAAACACTGGCTTAAATAAATGTATTTCTCAACTACACTAGATAAATTGCAAGTCCTTAAGCTACAATTCCATCATCTCTGGCTTCCCATATCTCAAAAATCTATTAAACTAATAGAAGAGAATTAAGGATAGAGCTGAAATCCTTTAGCAAGCACACAAATTGGTAGAAAGTTTGGAAAACAGAAAAAAAATATCCTGAAGCTATACTTGGCAATCTTAATTAAAATCAACTGGTGCTCACCTTACGATGGTCAGACTTTCAGCATTGTCTTAACTTCCCATTGCTACTCTTATGAATCAAAATGCCAAAATTTTCTGAACTGGTCTTTCAAAGCTGAAATTAGTCATTTATAGCTGAACACAAGGTAAACTTGATCAAGATGTATTCAGGGTTTTGAGTAATAATCATGTAGGGAAAAAGAATTTAACCACCACCCCAAACCAATAACTGAAACACTGATTTGTTTATCAAGCTGCATAAGTCCTGAAAAGCTCCACTTTGTCCTCAACTATCTGAGCATGTGGGCAGACTCATGGAGGTAACTGTTCACTTCATGCGGCAGAGGCCTTCCAGGTCTGACGCAGGAGATGCACAGAGCTCAGTAACGTAAGTCCTAGAAAACAGAACTGAAGTATAGCTCAGGACACAAGAGATGAAAAAATCCAAATAACCTCTAGATAAACATGCTATCTTCATCTGCCACAACTTCAGCAGCTCTCTGCAATACTGAAGGTCAGGATCAACAGAAAGCACTTCACTTGAAGTAATTAAATTGACCTTGAAAACTTACATAGTACAGTCAAGTAGAAGATTCTAATAACTAAGGAGTGATACTCAGTCATCTCTGCAGAAGTCATAGTAGTTTAGATAAAGAATTATTTTATGAAAAATGAAACCTTTACTATAACAACCGTACTTTTACGTTTTCCCCATCTACCCATTCCTTTTAGAAGACCGGAGTGAATTTCCAGAATGCACTTACTAAACACCAGTGACAGGTATTTTTATTACTTTGTTGAAAGAATAAAGGCAGACAACTGAAGAACATCTTGCTATACAGAATCACTATACTTTTTTCCAGTTTGCTTGTGTGAGAATTAGAATTAATAGCAAAAGAGAAGACTCAGAAAAGAACACTGCCAATTTTTTTTAAAAAGGCCAAAAAAAGAAAATGGGGCGGGCACCAAGCCTGTGGATAAACCTTGTTGGAGACAAAGTGGTTAGTGTAAGAACAGCTGGATACCAACTGAAACTGTTAGCATTCCAGAAAAGTGATGCTCATAGAATCATAGAACATCCTGAGTTGGAAGGGACCCACATGGGACCAATGCATCCAACTCCCGGCTCTGCACAGGACAAACCCAAGAGTCACACCATGTGCCTGACAGCATCGTTCAAACACTTCTTGAACTGTCAGGCTTGGGGCTGTGACCACTTCCCTGGGGAGCCCATTCCAGGGCTCAAGAAAGATTTTATGTTTTCCTAGAACAAGGTGGGGTTTTTCTTTGCTTGTTTTAACTCTAAAGTTATTTCTATAGACAAAATTTATAGGGGAAGATTTGTAGACTCTGAACTCTGGAAACATAATCATCAATGATAAACATGATTGTTATGCAGAACCTTCAAGCAAAAAAGGATGTTCCCCACTAGAGGTCAAACTGAATAGAAACAAACCTTATTTGCTTTAATCCTCCTATATCCAACATCAGGGGGCAAGACCAAGGAGGTGGGGGGCGGAGGGGATGGAGCAGGGCAGGAGGAGCCCACAAAGCCTGCAGTTCTCATTGTTACATATCTCCTAGCCTGATCACTTCCTTATAGCACTTTCAAGAAGAACACTGCAATATGAATCAACAAAAATAGTTTCGTAAAGTAGGTCGTTGCTGCAGCAACCGGGCGGCTGTTTGGACTACTCCCTGCCACAATGACCTACTTTTCCAGTTATATGTAACCGTGGTAGTAAGAGCCGAATATTCCTTCCCTATGGAGCCGCTCCGAGAGGATTCCTGTGCCACAGCTGAACTTTACTCCTAACAGGGACAGAGAAAGGCTTCATTTGAGCAGGTACAAGCAGCGGGTCGGTTCTGCTCCTCTGTGTCATATTCAGAAGCGCTGGTGGCTAAAGGTTACATGAAACCCAATACGTGCTCGGAGCTCAGGAAGTACCACGGCAGTGCTCAGAGCCGGAGGGGCTGATAAAGAATGGAAGGGGAAGGTGTGAAAAGGAACAGCCGCTCGTGAACAGCGTGTCCCCTGCCAGACTCAACAGCTGGCACCAAACCTCGGCACAAACAGGCTGTTCCAGTACCGCCATCCAAGCACAAGCTCATGGACACCATCCTTCATTACAGGTCTAAATAACACTAAATCTGCATAAAAGAAAAACCCTGGTGAATGGCAGGTAAAGCTCACATGTTTTTAAATCCTATTTAACCCTGCATGTGCTGGAGAGGGGAGTTACAAAGGTACCACACAAATCCAGGAAGAAATGTTGACAATTACATAATTTCCTGTTTACTGCTGCTGTTAAAACCAGCATTTTTCCTTATGACAAAGGAAAAAATACCACCAATGCAGCTTTTCATTGAACTATGTATTAAACTAATGAAGGAAATAATTATCTCTGTAGAAGTAAGACTGCAAGACTTCAAACATCAATCACACTGACTTGTACTTAGGTATTTTTTGATCAATTTAGTCAATCCCAAGTTCAAAAGCTTTCATTCAAGGTAAAATTAAAGAGACAAGCATGGGAGACAAACATTTCCAAGCAAAAGAAAACTCATTCCAAGAAAAGGTAAGCTAGGCATTACCATATAGTACACTCTAATTAAAACTCCAGTCAACAGAAAGATTCTGACAGATACAGCTCATATGATGAAAGCGCAAAAACAAAGAACACACAAAAAAGCTCTCCAAAGCTTACTTTACCTTAAGTATTCTTAAAATTTCTAAGTTCAGCAGGAAAAATACTGCAACTGGTGACAATATGGTACTGCAAGTGGAAAAGTTTTTGGAATTTCCCCCACACTTTCATTTGGGAACAAGTCACTTATAATGACTTAACTATTCCTGAAAATCTCATCATCTTCAAACAGAATAGTAAAAGAAACACCCCAAAATCCTAAAAGTTATTTTTACTTCACCACTGCACTTGACAAGCCATAGAGCAACAACTGCAAAGGTAGGGTTCTGGAATAAAGACAGACTTACAGAAAAAAGAAAAGTGCAGAATTATGAAAAAAAAAACAGGAAAGGAAAAAGCTGAAAGAGCAACACACAATTACTCGCAACACTTTTCAGTTTGAAAGTGTGACCTCCAGTGCCAAAAATGCAAGCTTCATTGTGGTGTCTCACATGGAAGCAGTAAAGAACTGGAGTAAAACTTTCAGCAAATGCAGCACTGAAGAATTTTGCTTTGACAAACTAACACAATGTTTTAGTGTTGGCACTGAAAAAGAGAGGTCGGTGGAATTATGTTCAAAAGAATGCAGAAAGCCAAATTCTAAAATGTAAAAATAGAAAGATCCACATTATCCCCCACAAACTCATGATTTTCTTCATGGTTTAGAAGAATAACACGCTACTGCTGAAATAAAGTACTGCTCAACAGCAAATTTATTGGCAACTAGCTTACAGAAAGGAAATTTCAGTCAAGTAAAAAAACCCTATTCACTAAAAAGCACCATGACTGTATGATGAAAATTGATTTTACACAAGTCTCCTCAGGTTATGAAAGCCTTGAAATAAAAGGGGAAAACAGAAAGCAATTAAAGCAGAACTGTCAATATCACAGCAATTTACAACTTTTTCCTTTGCCATAAACTGAAGAAACTACATACTAGTAGATGTTTCCAGGTCATACAAGTGAAAGAGTATGCTAGAGAAAAAAAAAAGAAAAATTAAAGTCTCTCATAGAGTCCTTTAAGGAAGCATTCACAGAATGTGGGAGATACTGTGCAATAGCAGTAAACAGCAAAGTTACACTGTCTAAAGAGAAACATGGATAAAGCACAGTGAACTAGACCTTACCAGGCCTGTCATGTACTGAGAAGCAATGGAAAGTCACAGGAATTATCCCTAGGCAACACAAATAAAACAAATAATTCAGATGCCATCCTTGGCTTGATCACCCTCATTAAGAGTTGGATGGTTTTGACTTTTTGAGTTCACTAATAGCAAGACTTATAAAGAACAAAACTGAAATGCAACCTCCTCTCCAAAGACCCTTCTGAAACCCGGGCGGCAAAAATTACTGTCTAGAATATTTTCTTTTAAATGCATGTCTCAGTTTTACAGATGTAGTCATGCTTCTCCCATGAGAAAGGAAAAAGGGAAACAATATTAGGTAATCTCTGCTAAAAGCCACAATGTTTTCTTCAAGACTTTCAGAAAAAAACTGAGCATGTTTAGTCTCTAGAATATAAAATACGAAGGAGAAAGAATGTAAAAAAAAAAAAAAAAACCAAACACTTGATATCACAGGATTTACAGACAGAAAATTTCAACTCAGAGGAAACTCTACAGAGAACATAGCAAAGACAACATTTAGTCAATTCTTCAATTAATCCAGTCTATTAGAAATCAAGCCACTCTTTTCAATGCCAGTTGCTCTATAAAATGCAGTATCACAATTCTCTGTACACTTCCCCTGTACTTCAGAACTGCACAGATTGTGCAATTGAGATAAAGTTTGCCATGGTGTTCTGCATCTTTAGTGCATAGCAAAACTGCAACCGTTCAGACCATGATCGTGTTTTGTGAACTATAAAAGGCATGAAGTAACAACCAGCCTATATGAACAAGTTACCTATTTATTTATTTCCTCTGTCTGATGCAAATTACCCTCCTATTTCTGTTTTTTCAGTCACTACTTTCTCTCTCTCCCTCTCTCAATTGCAGCACAGTTTACCCCTCACCAACAAGGTCAGTAGAACATTGGCACTGAGAAACAAACAGAAAAAAACCTGCAAGCACTGAACTCCACGGGTTCCTTACTATAAAAAATAAAGTTATTTCCTAGGTCATGGATGTCATACTTTGGATAGGTAATAGATAGAAAAATCCAAGTTTTCCTTACAGGAATTGTTCCTAAGTAACCTGTACTGTAGGTATTTCATCTCCATCACTGAAGAATTAATATATTCTGAAGAATATATTCATACTTCACAACTTCCCCATTTGAGCTTAAACAGAATTTTTTCAATGTTTCTGGGTTTAATTTTGAAGGGATAAGGGTTTGTGTTCAGAAAGGGTACAAACCTTCAGTGCAAGAATTTTATAGCCTTTACTTTTCATATCCGTGAAAGAGCCACAAACATAGATGTTAAAGAAGAATTGCATGTGAGTGAACAGGAAGGGAAATGCTTTCCTACCAATTAAGAAACACTGAGATAAAGTAAATTTCTAAAACAGGTCCAGAAAATTTCTCTAGTTTGGTTATAGGAGGAAGCAATGCATAACAAAATATCACAAGCTCAGGTGAACTGAGCAATAACAAAAGCTCAGGTGTACATTGTGTGCCTGTCAATACAGAAATTGGATATGCAGGACACATCCTAACCAATGTTCAACTAGAAGAAATCCCTTCCATCTCTGATAAACTGAACAGGATTTGTCTTATTGCAAGAAAGTTGTTGCATTAGCACTTTTCAAAGAGATTCTAAGCAACAGTCTGACGCCTGAATTTACCTCTGAAACACTGAGTATTATGAAATTATTTCCTACCCAGGTTTACCAATATTGAATTTCAGACCTTTCAAATATCAATGCAGTTTAAAAATAAATAATAAAAAAATCAAAGTACAGAATTAAAAAAAAAAAAAAAGCATATTTTAGGAAGCTCTGTTTAGTGCAGCTCAGCTACTGTCTAAACTAATGCTAACAAAGCTCATATGTTGGTTTTTATTATCTCCACTGGTAACTGCAATGCACTCTGATTTGTAACTGTTCCAAAAGTGCAGACACACATGTGGACTTTTGCCACAGCCTTCTCCACTTACACACTTGAAACAGAACACTGAAATATTGACCTGTCCTTTCCAGTCTATCCTTCACTTCCACTGAAGCTTTAGTCCCTTATAAAAAATCATTTACACTCAGGAAACTCCAAAGCAGTGAAAGCAAATGCTTTACGGTGACCTGAAAAACAAATGGAGGCTTCAGGGTTAGAAGAACATTGCAATTATAGCTCACCTCTTGACCTAGATTGCAAAGAACGTCAAAGCCAGAAGCACACAGAAGCAGACAAACTAACCTTGCCCCTTGTTAAATTAAGAGTTCTGAGAATTCTAAGTGAAATGTATTGCACCAAAATTCTATGGAGTTGTTACCCTGGTGATCAAATCCAATCCTTTCCTAGGGGTAACCAAAGGTATGGCTATTAAACCTGCTAAAATGTTATATGCAAATTACTAAGCCCATGGAACACAATGCCATGTAGTCTCACACTACTTACACAGCCAACTCATGCTCAAGCTGACTTTTGCCTTTTTAGGTCACTATGGGAAGGTCACAAAATTCCCTAAAGCAAAGAGGTTCTTTCAGTATGCAAATTCATAACATCACAGACTTTAGTGTGACTTCTACACCGAAAAAATGGCCGACTTTGCTGGCAGCTTGACCTTCCTCATATCACAGGTTATATAACTAACCTGAAAACCTGCCAGGCACTGAGACAGAGTATGGAAAAGAACCGCTTCTGAAAATAAAGGCTTCCATGCTGTAGATAAACTGTTGGAAACCAAAAAGTTCAGGCAGTGCACAATGATAAACAAGCTTTTCTGCAATATTTGCATAATACATTTAAAGAGTAGCTTCCATTGATTGGGATAAACACATTTTCCCAAACTGGAGGAGAAAATATTTTATTGTATCAAAATGGCCAAAAGAGAATGATAATATATAAAATAACTTGAAGAACTGATGCAGAATTCATTGACACTGGCACATACTGATCAGTTGAGGAAAAAAACAATCTACATTCTTGATTGCCTAAAAGAAGCTGCTTTCACATTCATCACAGATGGTGTTTGTTGGGGGTTATCACCCTCCCCTTTTGTGACCAGAGCAGGAAACACCATGAGGTGCAGACAGATTACCTTCCCCTACTCAAATAAAGAGTGTGATCTACAGATATTTACGTAAAAGAAAACAAAAATAGATTCCTAGTCCCAAGAGAAGGAAGACTTAAAAAATCCAATGGACTTGTTTCAAAACCACATTTCTCCCTTAATACTCAAACTCCACATACTACTCTTACAAATCAAGAACACTCAACCCAGATCTTCTCTGGACATCCTCAAACCTGTAGATTAGTGATGCAAAACCAGGTGTCTAAAACCTCAACATTTCTTAACCTGAGGAATTCAGATTCCTTCAAGATCAACCTTGGAGTCAAAACCCAGATTGCATAGATGCTCACTATCATTTTTCTGGCCTATAGTAACTGTTATTTGGAAAAAACAACTTACTGAGCACAATTCTACTTGCAGTACCAGCTGCTCCCTCCAGACCAACCAGTGCAGCCTTCTTATCCAATTGAAAAACAGTTACATTACAGAATCTGGTGATACAAGATCATTCACCAAAATAAGGAAACAAGCACAGTGTAATTTCTCAGCTAGCAGGCTTATTTCTCACATTCTGACAGTTTGACAAAAAATAAATTGCACCTTTTCCCTGCACAGTAAAAAGGCCAATACTTATTTTCAGCAATATCATTTCAAAGGGTGTCAACAAATGGCAAGCCACAGAAGAAACCAATAATCCCATTTCAAAAAACACCTGGTGGTTACTGCAGACATGAGCAAAGGCCAGTTATATGACTACTGTAATCTGACTCAAATCCATACTGCCACTGAAAGAAATGGTACCTGCCCTTCCCACTCTTTGCCTCTTCACTACTACTACGGTGACCTTTTTGCTGGCACAATCTACCACAGAGCTAATCCCACCAAAACTGGTAATTAATCTCTTTTGGACAGATTGATGAGCTAAACTGGCTCACCATAGGACTGTGTGCCATCATAAAAGGGCGGAACCAACCCTTTCATCAACAGTGCAGGATTAAACCCATGAGGACGTACGTCAGTGTGCTTCAGTGACGTACTTTGCAAATCATAGGGCTAGATCATAGAACACAAATTATAGAGGGAGTTGCTGAACTGCAGGCACTTTTGGGGTAAAAAATTGTTTTTGTGGAAGAGAACAGGTGAGCAGCCCAGGGCTGTGGCACTGGGGGGCTTCTCCGATCTAACTGCCGGTACCACAGAACTCCCATCTGAACATGCAACTTCTGGGAACCAGCTACAGACTTTTTACAGATTACTCACGCTCAGCTTAATGGGCTGGGTGACCAGAAGTGCTCCAAGTGGCACATGCCACCCTGGAGCTGCAGGCACTCATTACAGGCTATGATGGCTTGCACTGGGTTTGCATAGCCAGGTTTTGGTACTGGGGGGCTACAAAGGTGGCTGCTGGAAGCTTTCTCCAGGTCTTTCCAGGCCAATGCCAGACGGCTCCAACACAGACCTGCCCTGGCCAAGACAGTGCCTCTGGGATAACGTATCTGACAGGAGGAAAACGTTATTGCTCGGGAGCAATTGAAGCCAGAGAGGAATGAGAATATGAGAGAGATATAACTCTGCAGACTCCCGTGTTGGGGAAGAAGGATGGGGAGGACGCGTCCCAGGCACCAGAGCAGAGACTCCCCTGCAGCCCGTGGTGAAGAGCACTCAGAGGAAGGCTGTCCACCTATAGCCCATGAAGGACCATGGTGGAGAAATATGAGTGTGAAGAGTCCTTCCCCTGAGGAAAAAAACAGCAGCAGAGACAACATTTGATGAACTGACCAAAACCTCCATTCCCCATTCCTCTGTGTTGCTGGGGGATAGGAGGTAGAGAAAATGGGTGTTAACTTGAGCCCAGAAAGAAGGGAGGGGCGGGAGGAAGGTGCTTTAAGAATTTAGTTTATTTTTTGTTACCCTATTCTGATTTGATTGGCAATAAATTAATCAATTTTCCCTGTGAGATGGTAATGGCTGAGTGACCTCTCCTTGTCCTTCTCTTGACCCACAAAGCTTTTTGTTAGATTTTCTATTCCGTGTCTAACTCCATAGAGTGCCTCTGGTGGGCTTCATGTTAAATATTCCATAAATCAAACAGATTTTCATTCTAAGTGCTACATAATAAAAACAAACTTAAAGGGATGTTTTCATCAGGGAAGTCATAAATACTTCTGTGCATTCCATTTTACATCCTAAGCATCTCACCAAAATTAACAAAGTATAATGTACAGATTTTGCCTGCCTGAATTATGTATATGAAACTCAAATCACTCGTAGATTAATTCTATTGACCAACTTTTTCCACCAATCCCACATCCAACAAACACAGCTCCATTGGACAAATCATACCTACATAAGCTGAGACTGTAAGTTTATTTTCAAAACCAGATGCACAGAATAGCAAAATTTCATAGATAGTACAGAAAGATGTCCAAGTATTAATTTTTAAAAACAAGTTCCCATTTCCATGAATTGCAGTAATTGTCCTGGAAATTAAGCTTTTCTTTTTCTCAGGTTTTAATTTTTTATTTGCTTGAAATTTGAGTGTGGAAAAAAAAAAATCACCTCTTTTCTTTCTCCAAAATCAATACCACTATCTGCCATAATAGCAGCAGCTTACTTTGAAGGATGTTGAACACATCAATATTCTCACAAAATCTAAGAGATATACAAAACAAATTCTATTGCTCTTATTTTAAAAGTGAAATCTGTTCTCTTCAGGAATGGTTAAAAAGAGAAATACAAGAATTGGCAAAATTAGACTATCCATCTTTATAAAATCAGCTGTTGCACACCAGTGTTTTAGCTAGCATATCAAAGACAGACATACACACTCAAAAAGACAAACTAAAAGAAGTAAATTATTACCTAAAGTAAATCCTTATGCAGCAACTAAGAGAATGTTTGCATTTCTTTTCAGGTATTGTGATCAATTGCCACCCTGTACTAAAACCAGGGCTAAATGAAACTCTCCCCTAGGTGATGTTGTTAAGCTTGAGATCCCATTCTCCTTAATATGGAAAAGTCTGTGAGCACATACGAACACATTTTTTCACAAGTAGGTAATGGTTACTTGTTGGAGTATGCAAGTTACATTCTTTGTCTGCTTTGATGACACAAATAGATGCAAGCTAATTCTGGTGCCAAACGTTTAAGGGCAACTGACAAAATTTTAAGAGAGCTTTAGTGCCATTTTAGCCTTTAGCATCTCCCTCCACCATTTCTCCATCACCTTTTACTGCACTAAGTAACTTCTCTCTCTCAAGTGTTGATCTGTGAACGACACTGGGAACTCATCCCATAGAAAAAGCATGTTTCAATGAAAGCACATCTTGATTTATTTGACAGCTTAAAAAAAAGGAACAATAAGAAGAAACAGAAAAGAACCAGAAAAAGATGAAGGGAGCTGAGGGAGGTCCTGGCATTTGTTACGTAGCATTCGCGAATTTAGAACAGGTAGGCTGACTGCCAGGAAAAAGGAGGTCAGTAAGACCATGTGACTGCTTAGTAATTAGACTTGCTCAATAGTGCAATTACACAAAAATATTAGTACACAATTGTTACATGACTGTTTAAAGAGAAAAGTTAATTAGAAAGGACCTATGTATTAAAGGTCACTATTTACCAGATCTAACACACATTCATTAAAATAAACCGTAACTGGTGACCCTGCAGAGTGACAACACTCTAATGAGAAACTAAAGCTCCTGGTTTATTGTATTCTTTCACTGTTTTTCCTTATATAGATTGTGTTAGTCATAGTTTGACAGAGAAGAGTTTTGCCCAGGGCATTAGGACCTTAAACTAACCAGAACACAAACACTTGGTGTCAATCAACTCAAATTAAGAAGGGCCACCATAAATTCACCCCAGGAGGTTAAATTATGTTTCTAATGCTGAAGGGCTTTGCTCCTAGTCTCAAATAAAACGTTTTTGACTAATTCAACACCCTACTCAACAGGCATGTAAGCAACAATTTTGCTCACGGTCATCAAGTGAGCAGAACATAAAATGTTTGATCATTAATTACAAATGCCAAATGAGACTGGTAAACCAAAAAACTGCATCACAGCTCTTATGTATACTTACTGTGAATGTATGTATTTGCACTGGTTAAAACATGCCATTAAAACCACTGGAACCTAAAATGGATTCATACCAGACTAATAACTGTCCATTTAAATAAAAATTTATTGAGAAGAATCATAATAAACATACAACTTTAGCAGCCAGTTATTCTACAAAGTTATCGTACTTTTAAACTTGAAAAAAACCTGATGATCTCACAAAACCAGGCTATGCAGGCAGTAGGATTTCCTACTCAAATCCATGGGCAGCATGTGCCTTGAGGGTATTTGAGTACCAGGAGATTGCTTGAAGTGCTTTGGACAGGGGAGTTGTAATACACCTCAAACTCAGTCCCTCTAACCTGCAACTAAAACCAGGCATTTTTCTGTCCAAATGCAAAATGCAGTGGAAGGACTAGCTGCCTTCTACAACACTGAAAACACTGTTAAAGTAAACCAACCAGCAATATATCACACATGTATTCAAGGACTCTATTAGCTAATGATCATATTACATAGTCATTGAAGAACCAGTGCAATAGCACTGAAGATATGAACTTCCTTCTGCTAGAATCAAAGTTCACGTTTGTCTATCGTTCACTAGCTCAGAGAATACAACCAAAAACTGTTCAGCATTTCAACTGCAGGGCACATTAAAGACCTATGAGGTACTTCTTAAGACATGTGATTTCCTTAACACTTAGACTTGGGCCAATTGTCTACACTCTTAAAACTTAAGTAGCTGTTCATGTTTCATCCACAAATTAAGACCTCAGAGCTCCTTCATTAAGTCAAAATGCTATTCAAGAAAGCTTATCCCTTCAAAATAAAAACTATTTTGAAGTCTCTTATAAAAGAGATGTACATCATGAATCTCCGATACGAGAAGTATCCAACAATTATTCTTAAGTTATTTTTGTCAGTGAAAACAAAATAACCACCAAGTTGAAGTTCACACAAAGCATCTTTAGTATTTCTATCTCTTGAAAACAAGAGGATTGTAAGGAAAACCTCTCAAAATCTGGAAAAAAATAGAAACCCAAAACTTCCAAAGGTAAGTTACCTGGTTGGTAAAGTATTTAATAAGCTAGGATAAAATTACTAAATCTGAAAGGAATAACCCTTCAAGTGAACTCAACTGAAACCTGAAATATCTAAACTTTCTCACTGTTCTATGACGTAGCGTTAAGCTCAGTTCCATTGTGCTCATTCTGCAATTAGGCAACTTCTCAGCATTGTAGTTTGGGCAGGCCAAGTTCATGAGTATTTCAAGTTCCTGACTTTGGAGGGACAGACGATACACAAACTCTACTGCATTATGAACCCTTTTAAAAGGGCAATAATTTTCAGATTCCTAGTGATGTTTTAACTAATCTCACATGACAAGCATGCACAGAAGTCCTATTAACCTCTGCCGTATTATGGCACACATTTAACATGCAAGCGTCAGTCACAGCTCCACAGTAAAGTTCATTTTTATACTGGGTATACTGGCTTGAAGGTGCAGGAAAAAATCTGCACGCTCCGGAGAGGGACACGGCACACCAAGCCAGCCAGAGTTCAAGAAGCATTTAGACAACGCTCTCAGGCACACAGGGGGTTTCCTGGGGCTGTTCTGTGCAGGGCCAGGAGTTGAACTCCATGATCTTTGTGGGTCGCTTCCAACTCGGGATATTCTGTGATACTGTTCCGTGCAGGAACGCTACTCTGAGAAAATACTTCTGAGCTAAGCGAGCAGCTTCGCAGTTTTTCCAGGACGGAGTCGCCTTGGGGTTCCCGGCTGCCCGGAGTTCCTGAGATGGTGCAAAGCCCACAGGGTTTTCCGCCGAGCAGCAGCCCCGCTCTGAGCTCCAGCGCTCGGGCACTGAACCGCCGCCCTGGGGAGCGGGAACAAGGGCCCCCCGCCCCGCACTCTGCCAGGAGACAGGGGTTTCCCGGTTCCTCCTTCCCCGTCCCACCCACGTGCGCCGCGGCAGCCGCAGCCCGGGCCGGCGCTGGGCTGGATATGTAACACGGCCGGGCCCGCGGGGAGGGAGGGCGGGCGGCCGAGGGAAGCCGGCGCTGGCGGCGGCCCAATCGGGCGCGGAGGGGAGGGGATGGCGGGGAGGCAGCGTGACCGAATACATAACGCGGGGATTAGGGCCCCCGCAGCGCCCCGCACTCACCGCCACCTGTTGATGCCCACGTTGGAGGAGCCGGCGAACCAGGGGTCCAGGATGTAGACGCAGCGCACCGTGTCGGCGCCCTGGATGCATTCCCGGAGCGCCGGGTTGTCGTGGAGCCGCAGCCCCTTGCGGAACCAGTGCACG